>CM075819.1:10990731-11490534 GCA_037975025.1 Excoecaria agallocha | reverse complement strand
TCATCTTGCAATAAAATCTTTATTTCAAAAAACTCTTGTGAAGAGATCATTTCAAAACCATCAAAAGAGAAATTTTTACAAATAATTTTATCCCAAAATGATTTTGAATTAGTTTTGTCTCAATCAAAACTACCAAAAGCAGAATATTTTATAAAATTTGAATTTCAATTTATATGGACTATTGAGGATGGTTTTCGTTTTGAAAATCCTCAACAGGCCATATCTCAGGTTTTTCCAAAAGGCTAGTATTTTAAACCTTAGGATTTAATAAAACCCCAGCCTTATTACTTGGCAATATTGAAAGCTACAGGTTTTATAACGATTACACATAACCCCAAAAATAGCCCTGAAATTCTATATTCCACTGTCAAAATTCACAAAATCCTTTCTCCACTCGAATGGGGATTGGCTCTTCATAACCCTAAACACTTTCCAGTTACCTTCCAAACAATCCTAAATCACTGTAGGACATACACTTACTGGGATTACCAACAAGCCTGGTATAATGCGTTCCTACTCTAAAACCAAAAATTTAGCCACACTTGGCTATTTTTCTTCCTAAACATAGACCCATCAAAAATTCCATTTTGATTCAACCATTGGTGAAAATTGTACGGAGCCTCACCTAAAATCTTAAAACCTTAAACCTTCAGTTTAAGAAGGTTATCGATTATTTAAAAATACTTACAAACCTTCAAATAAGGAAAGATAATTCCATCCCTTAATGCTTTTCGCCACCAAATTCTATTTACCATGGATAACAACATGGTATTTAGACTATCAATAGAAGGAGACCCAAACAGTATTGGTCTAAAGATTCCAAATTCACTGGTGGACTAAGTTTGCAGTTCTAGACAGTATCAAAAAATACGGGATCATAAAATGGCTCCAAGCATAAGGATTTACCAAACCAGGCCTAGAGGGCCCTTAGTTTTTGGCCTAGAAGTCCTTTGCACAAACCCAACTGGCAGCAGCAAAAACTAAGGAAGAATACTTTCAGATTATGGCCCAACTTCTCCAAAGTGAGGCCTCATCTTTAAAAGCTTCCTCAGTTCCTTCAAAAGCCTCATCTTCAGATTCTAAGCCCATCATTGACTTAGGATATGATAATGATAACGATTGTTTTGGTATTTTCCCTCCACCTTAGTGGACTTTTATTTTAAACATGGATTCTTTTAGATCCATACTCTGTAAACAGGCATGGCCCAAAGCCTAAACAGGCCCATAAAAAAAGTAAAAGTAAAAAGAAAAAAAGGGAATGATTAGATTCTTTTCTTATCTTCGACAGATATCTATTCTCCCCATGTGACGACTCCAAAGTGGACAAATAGTCGATCCACCAACTCAAAACTCCCGTGATTAATGGAAATCTTTCCAGCTAAACGTGGGTCCAAGCTCCCACTTATTTTTTCGTAACAAAAGAAGACTTCCTTCTATAAAAGGACTCTCCATTCTCGATAGAGGACAGAGACTTCTTTAGGCATAAAAAACCTATCAAGCTTAGAATATTAGGAAGCTCATGTGCTGAGCACACCTGTAATCTTTTGAAAGCTTAAAGTATTATCTCCAAAAATAAACTTGTAAATTTTATTTTGTTTTCAAAAAACGTAAGTATGCTCATGTGTTGAGCTTTACTTTCTTGTAATTTATTTTCATTTATAAAATTATATTTTTCATATATGGGTTCAAGTGTTGCTGCATTCATAAGAATGCTCTGAAACCTACGACTTAGGCTGATCTTGTGCATCAGAAATTCTGTTTGCATAATGCTTGTGTTGTATTAAAACAAGGTATATAGGTTGGAAGATATAACCCCCTCTCGAGAGCTATACTGAATAGTATAATGGGCTATTATGCCACGTACCTTATATTTCTTGCATTCATGTTCATAGATCCATGTTCATAGATCTTTAATAAGCATCCCTTGAGATCCCAGGCACCCTTTGGTATTAGAGCTAGGTTCGACCAAACCCGTGGTAAATGCTAAGAAATAAAGCTTCAAAAGGAAATTATAGAGAAACTTGTCCTTTGATACCAAAGGATGCTCGGGGTCTCAAGGGATGTTTCTTAAAGATCTATGAACATGAATGCAAGAAATATAAGGTACGTGGCGTAACAGCCCATTATACTATTTAGTATAGCTCTCGAAGAGGGGGGCAATATCTTCCAACCTATATACCTTCTTTTAATGCAACACAAGCATTATGCAAACATAGTTTCTGATGCACAAGATCAGCCTAAGCAGTAGGTGCAGAGCATACTTATGAATGTAGCAACACTTGAACCTAGATATGAAAAATATAATTTTATAAATGAAATAAATTACAAGAAAGTAAAGCTCAACACATGAGCTCACTTACGTCTACTGAAAACAAAATAAAATTTACAAGTTTATTTTTGGAGATAATACTCTAATCTTTCAAAAGATTACATGTGTGCTCAACACATGAGCTTCCTAGTATTCTAAGCTTGAGAGGTTTTTTATGCCTAAAAAAGTCTCTATCCTTTATGGAGAATGGAGAGTCCTTTTATAGAAGGAAGTCTCCATTTGTTATGCCAAAATATGTGGGAGCTTGAACCCACATTTAGCTGGAAAGATTCCCATTAATCACGGGAGTTTTGAGTTAGTGGATCGACTGTTTGTCCACTTTGGAGTCGTTACATAGGGAGAACAGATATCTGTCGGAGATAAGAAAAGAATCTAATCATTTTCTTTTTTCTTTTTACTTTTACTTTTTATGGGGTTGTTTAGGCTTTGGGCCAGACCTGTTTATAGAATATGAATCTAAAAGAATTCATGTTTAAAATAAAAGTCCACTAAGGTGGAGGAAAAATACCAAAACAATCATCCTCATTATCATCTCCTAAGTCGATGATGGGCTCAGAATCTGAAGATGAGGCTTTTGAAGGAACTGAGAAAGCTTTTGAAGATGAGGCCTCACTTTGGAGAAGTTGGACCATACTATAAAAGTATTCTTCCTTAGTTTTTGCCACTGCTAGTTGGATTTGTGCAAAGGACTTCTGGGCTAAAAATTGAGAGACCTCTGGGCCTAGTTTGGTAAGTCCTTGTGCTTGGAGCCATTTCATGATCCTATATTTTTTGATGCTGTCTGGAACTACAAACTTAGTCCACCAATGAATTTGGAATCTTCGGACCAATGCTATTTGGGCCGCCTTCTATTGATAGTTTAAATACCATGCTGTTATCCATGGCAAATAAAATTTGGTGGCTAAAACCATTAAGGGATGGAATTGTCTTTTCCTATTTAAAGGTTTGTAAGTATTTTTAAATAATTGATAACCTTTCTGAACTGAAGGTTTTAAGATTTCAGGAGAGGCTCCATACAATTTCCACCAATGGTTGAACCAAAATGGAATTTTTGAGGGGTTTATGTTTAGGAAGAAAAATAGCCAAGTGTGGCTAAATTTTTTGTTTTGGAGTAGGAACGCATTATACTAGGCTTGTTGGTAATCCCAGTAAGTGTATGTCCTATAGTGATTTATGGTTGTTTGGCAGGTAATTGGGAAGTGTTTAGGGGTATGAAGGGCCGATCCCCATTTAAGTGGAGAAAGGATTTTGCGAATTTTGACAGTGGAATATAGGATTTCAGGGCTATTTTTGGGGTTATGTGTAACCGTTATAGAACCTGTAGCTTCCAATATTGCCAAGTAATAAGGCTGGGGTTTTGTTAAATCCAAAGGTTTAAAATACCAGCCTTTTGGAAAAACCTGAGATATGGCCTGTTGAGGATTTTGAAAATAAAAATCGTCCTCAATAGTCCATATATATTGAAATTCAGATTTTATAAAATATTTTGCTTTTGATAGTTTTGATTGAGACAAAACTAATTCAGAATCATTTTGGGATAAAATTATTTATGAAAATTCCTCTTTCGAGGGTTTTGAAATGATCTCTTCACAAGAGTTTTTTGAAATAAAGATTTTATTGCAAGATGATTCTTGCAATATTTTTGAAGAACTTTGAGAAAGGGTTTTTGGAGTTGAAGACTCTCCTTTCTCGATTTTTGCAACAGAGTTTAGGTTTTTACCTATGAAGGCTTATTTTTCTGTAATTTTTACTTTTAAGGCTTCAATTTCTGAGAAAGCCTTTAGAGTTTGAAGCCTTTCTTCTTTTTGAGGTTTTAGGGCTTCTTCGTCTTCTAGGGCCTTTTGGAACCAGAATTTTAGTTCTGGGTCCTTTTGAATAGTTTGGATCCAATTTTGGATCGTTTGGGCTTATTTTTTGGCCTTTTCTTCATGTTCTTCAACCGTTTGGGCCTAAGATTTTATTAGAACAGCAGTAGAGATTACTGGTTTTGGATTTTTCTCTTGTGGATCCTCTAGGACCTCTTTCTCTTTTCCTTTTTTGGATTTTCTTGGCATATTGGGAATTCACTAAGGACTTATTTTGTAGGAACTCTCTAGTCAGAAAATTTGGAATTGAGTTTTTATCTCACCGAATAAATTCAATTTCAAAGTCAAAAATACTAAGAATTGCTTGCCATCTGGCAAAAATCTATTTTGATGCAATGTTTTGAACATCTTTTTGTAAAATTTCTTTAGCAGATTTACAATCAATGCAAAGTAAAAACTTTTGATTAAGTAAATTACTTTGAAATTTTTGAATGCACATGACAATCGAAAGAATTTATTTTTTGATAGTTGGATAATTCTTTTGGCAGTCATTCCAGTGTGTTGATGTGTATTGAACAATGCATTCTTTGCCATTGACTTTTTATTTTAATATTTTCCATATCCTATGTCTGAAGCATCTGTTTCTACGATTTTAAATGTTGAAGGGTCAGCAAGATACAAACATGGGATCTCTTTTACCTGTTTTTTGATTTTTTGAATTGGCCTAGCTTTTGTTGGGATTAATTTTTTGAAAAATCATTTTCATATGGTAAATCCACCATATGTTGTTTCTTTCCCAAAAAGTGTTTGGTAAATCTGAACAAATTTCATTTTCAATTTTATTTCTAAAATCCTGAATTTTTTGTTGGATGAATTTAGTTTCCAAATTCTACTGGACTCTAGAGAATAAAAAATATTGTTGTAAAAATTGAAGATGTTTCTGTTTTCTTTGCATTAAAAGATTTAATTAATTTTTGTAAACAAAATAGGCCTTTAATAGATTTAAATTCCTTGTTCTGGGTTTTTCGATGAAAGGGAAAAAAATTTTATTTCCTTTAGCTTTAAAAGAAATGCTATCATAGTTTACAAAATAGGGAGCTATCATATTGATAAATTGAGTCCCTAAGATGACACTATGATTTATATTTTCTAACAAAACAAAAGGAGTTTTAATTGAAACGAAACCATTTTTTATGGTGGCTTCAGTTTTGCTTTTAATAATCATTTTTGAATTATTTGCCGCATAAAGTTTTTCATTTGTTTCTTTAGCAAATCTGTAAGGACCCAATCATGACCCTAATCGGATTTTTGTTAATTAATGAGGATCATCGTTAATTAAGGCAAAATTGGATTATTTTGCAATTATCGAGATTAAGTCCCAAGGGGGGTATATTTTGATAATTTTAGCATGTGTGTAATTGAATATATGTAAGTTGTAATTTTAAAGAAATATGTAATTGAAAGTAAATTGGAAGTCTTGGGGTTAAATTGTAAGAAATGGAAATGTAGGAGATCAAAGTGTATAAGGGTATAGTGGGAATTTACTTGGTGAGATATTTATCCCACTAACTTTTATTAGCTTCTTGGAGAAGGAACTCTTGGGGATTAGGATTGGTTGGATTGGCATTTTGAGGGAGATAGCTCTCTCTCTCTCTCTCATTTTTCTCTGTTGGTTACGGGTTGGAGAATGAGCTAGGGTTTGTGAGCTAGCATCAAAGGTAATGTTTTCCCTCTCCTAGATCTATTCTTCTCTTTTGTGTGTTTGATTTTTGGTATAAAGGAGGTTGAGAGAGATGACGAATTTTTCATGCTTGTTGTTGTCTATAAACAAGGAGAAGAAGGGAATCTTGAGCAAGGAAGTTGGATGAGGAGCATCTAAGAAAGAATTAAAGCTCCAATAAGGTATGGGACTATTATGTTGTTTTTTATGCATGGAAAGATGATTTTGATAGTGGTAAATGTAACTACAGGAAATTAGGGTTAGGTTGTCTAGGTTTTTAGTTGGGAGTTTGAGATGAATTTTGAAAGAAGTGAGATGGAACCAGTTTTTGTGTGTCGGTGCCAAGTCGTGAACTTCTTCATGAGTCGTGTCCAACTCGTGAAGCCCTTAATGAGTTGTGCACCTCTTACCTTTGGGCCACTCGTGAATTCATTCATGACTCGTGAAGATTCTAGTTCGTCCTTGGCTACCGACTTGTGAATTCTTTCACGAGTCGTGCATGCTGATCAAGTCGTGAGCCTTGTGTGACTCGTGAACTCCCTCTCTCTTCTTCACTCGTGAGCTTGGCTACCAACTCGTGTATTCTTTCATGAGTCGTGCATGCTGATCGAGTCGTGAGCCTTGTGTGACTCGTAAACTCCCTCTCTCTTCTTTACTCGTGAGCTTGGCTACCGACTCGTGAATTCTTTCATGAGTTGTGCATGCTGATTGGAGTCATGAGACTTGTGTGACTCGTGAATCTCATGGTTTTACTCGTGAAACTAAATACAGAGGTAGGAATTTAAGAGTTTTACGTGAAATAAGAAAAATCTGCTTTAAGACTAATAGACCTATCTAGATTATTTTGCTTATAAATTGAGCTAGGGAAAATAAAATTGAATTATTCTTATTGCATTTGAAAATAGACTTCCATACCTATATTTCATATGAAGAAACCAAGTTCTAAATCTGTCTCTAACTAGGCCATATTTCAGTTTGAATTCTAGAATAGTTTGCTGCCTAGTCACTAGGAGCAGACCTCAGTTTTTTGCAAATATATGAAAATATAGGAATGATATCAAGACGATTTTTGATGTTTTAGAAACTAGAAACATAAAGGAACAAGTTTGTAGAGACCATATTTGCTAAAAATTCCTTTTGGTTGGTCAAAAACCACTTAAAATTTGAACTCAGAAAACTGTCTACAACTGTTCACGACTCGTGACATGTGCTACTCGTGAACTAGTGCACAAGTCATGAAGTTTGCTTCCTTTCATGAGTAGTGACACCCCTCACGACTCGTGACACCTCCCTACCTTACCCAAACATGATTTTTAAGCCCTTTTGTGTCACCAAAGCCGGTCTAAACCTTTTTAAGTAACTTAAAAGCATTTTAAACATAAAATAAAGATAAGTTGTGACACTAAATATGATTAAATGAAATGATATATGAGAATAAAGTTAGTAAATGAACACTAACATTGGACTACATGAAAATGTTTAATTGTATGCGATTGTATTATAATGAGTATATGCATGTGGTTTTGGCTTTGCCCAAAAATATTGCACATCGAGAATGCTATGACATAACCTAATGACAATAAGATGATAGTTGCAAGGTTATAATTCTAAGTTGAAAGAGTTGGGACTTTTCCTTTTAGGCTTAGTCATGAGACCATAGAAGTTAAGTTATGCTTTAAGTCATAATGGAAAGTAGTGATTAGCTTTGATATAGAGAAACATGCTTGTCTTTTTGCTTATGCCATTTATTTTACTATGTAAACCTCTTACCCAAAAGTAGTGTAATGGTATATAAGATGGGATAATATTGCATAAACGTACCTGATGGTAAGATATTATAAGATAAAATGTACAAGTATGATGATTGGATACATATATGGTCATGTTAGGGTATATAACCTGTGGTCCATGATCTAATAGACTATAAAAGTAAACTAAGGGTTTAACTAAGAACAAGTGTTGACCTAAGGATGTAATTAGTGTATTCATCTTATTATATCATCCATAGCTACTTAATTATTGTTTAAGTGATTATGTGGATATGAATGACTATGATATGGTATGGAAGCCACTCTAGGCGAACAACAACAAGGTATGTCATTGAGAACTATTGATGAAGTAGGTAATTACAATGTCTATTATTGATATATCTATGTTTATTGTTGATGTATTTATGTTATATATGATAAGTGGTCTAACTCAATATGTGAACAAGTATAAATAGCAAAATCCCGTATTGCCATGAATCAAGTTGCATTTATATGTTTATAGATATGCATTTAACGTTATAAAGGTTTTTAGTAGCAAGATCCATATTTTTATATTGCCTTATGGAAACCTGCATAACATTGTTTATGACAAGATAGATCAATGAAACGTTATATTTTATTATGTTTGCATAATCATACAACTATTATGATATGAATGAACGAAAATTGATGCAACTTTGTGATCATATGATAACGTCCATATATATTGGAGCCTATAGCTCAATATGTGAATATGATTAGAATGATATGCATTCTTTTATAAAATGAGGCTTTCAGCCAAAAAATTATGTACTAAGTAAAGAATAATATGGTAAATCAAAGACGTTCTTAAAGTCGTTAAGCTTGCGGGTTTTAATTCAGTTATGGATTAGATAGGCATGCCTAAAGGAATATAGTTGCAGCTGCCATAGTTGACCTTGTTTGGGTCTTGTTCCTTAATGAAACCATCATTCGGCCCTTTTGGGTCCATAGTTTGTTCCTTGCTGGAACCATTGTTGATCCCGTTTGGGTCCATTGTTTGATGTCTTTGGATATCCATAGTTTGATACCTTCGGGTATCCATTGCTCCCGTTATCCACCCTTAAAACTAGTGCTTAGGCAGGCTATTAAAGATGATAAAAATGTACACAAGATAAAGTAAACACATGCATTAATTGCCTCGCTTATGTAACGTAAGCATGATAAATGGCCTATTATATTGCTTATCATAATTTCTTTTGGCTATAAACCATTTCAATGAAATGAAATTATTGGCATGTATATCTATAAGATTTAATTTGCCATGCTTTTATCGAGTGCGTACAATATTATAATAAGAACTGTTTGGGCTATAGCATACACAATGAGTTTCATATGCTTTGGAAACTGTGAAACATATTATAAAACTACCTCTATGAAATGAAATACTATATTCATTATGATATGATTTTGATATCTCACATCTCTTATGTGGAAATTATGACATGTTTACACATGGTGTGAAGACTTTGCATGTTAATTATGATATGTAATACATATTCATTGAAATGGCATGCAAACCCGTTAGTATGTATATGAACAATTACACATGTATATGCATATGTATGATTCCGATATAAACCAAAGTACAAATCATGATATATATATTATGATGTGGTATGATGCTTAAAGTAAAATGATAGCATAACATTACAAGATAAGTTGTATGAACCTGAAATGACAATTGTATAACGATAAATAAAGAAATCATGTTTGACAATAACTCTGTTATTGTTTCATGGCATAAGAACCCCGTGTGGATGGATTAATGCAGAATGCATAACTTATGTAACAATATGATTAATGCATTAAGTCAAAGTTTTGTACTATCAACAAGCAGATGTCTGAATTATGACAAGTAGTAAGGATTAGGGAAGGAATGAATAAAGCCAGTTTAAGGAAAGAGAAGAAGTAAGATGATGATAGTAAATTGACAGGATTCGTAATAAGATAATTTATAGACTACTCTAGACATAAGTAAATATAGTATTCGCAATAATTTTGATGACTTTCCAAAATGTTCATTATGAAGTGATCAATGCAATAGACTTATATGTTATTTCGAGTTACTATGAAAGTTATAAGAAATGAGATGAATTATGGAAACAAGTTATCGATAGAGTTTTGTTCCCCACTAAGCTTTATAGCTTAGCATGGGTTTGTTTGTCTGTGTAGGTTTTAAGAAAAGCTCCAGAGGATCGGGCAAGATGCAGTTGCCTTGAGGATTTTAGGATGCTTAAAGCCCTTTATGTTATGATTATTTATCCATAAGTTGATTTATTTATTTGTGGCATGTAATAATGGCTTGTCTTATTATTATTATTATTTATGCCTGACCATTAATAGGTTTATGATGATGATGATTGATGATTATCCATGGTTAAGGGATTAAAGCATTACAAAATCTTTTTGGAATAATACTGGTTTTTAAGCAATTTAAATCTGCATCGGTATCAAAAAGAGCAATTGTTTCAATTTGAAAATTATCTGAAAAAACAAGTGTTATTTTAATAAGATATTTTCTACTAGTAATAGTTCTTAAAACAAACAAGAAATCCTCTGGAATTATCTCCAGGTTTTCAATTTCTTTTCTTGTGTTTTCAAAATCTTCTTCTTCATCATCAGAAGAGTGTTCTTCACTTTCATTTTGTTCAGTATATTTTGAAACTAACTGTTGAAGAAGATCAAAGCCAGATTGTTGTTTTGTTTGAGAATTTTTAACTCTTGTTTTACTATTCCAATTTCTTCTTGAAGTGACTGGATAGTAATATAAGGTTTTTTCTGTGATTTTGCTCCTAAGATTTTTGTCAAATCGTAGGGGTTTGTTTTAACTAAGGCTAAGTTGGAAGGTGAAGGGGATTTAGGTGTCTTTCCTTCAAAAGATTTTAAAAGTTTCTCTATAATTTCCTTTTGAAGTTTTTTTATCTTCTATTTGTTTTACGATATCAGGCATTAACTCTTGATCTTTTGTTAAAACATTAATAGATTTATGTGATTCTAAATTAGAATCATTTTTCGTTGAACTAGATGTTACTAAATCATCAAATTAAATAGAATTATCTTCTTTAGATAAATTTGTTTGAGTTTCTTCTTCTGAAATTTCAACTAAAAGTAATGAAATTTTTTGTTTTATTTCATCTTCTAGTTGTAATTGATAAAGTTTTTTGTTTATCCTACAATATCTTGAAATATGTTCAGGTTGATTACATTTGTAGCAAACAACTTGTTTTTTTATCATATTTCTTAAAAGATTTTTTAATTGGATTTTGTTTTCTCTAGGTTTTTCTGGGTTTAGATTTCCTATAGAAGTTTTCTCTATTTGGTTTTGGAAAAATCTTTTTTGAGGTTTTTTGTGAAATTTATTGTCGGATTTTGAGCAAGAACCTTCACAATCTTTAGTTTGGTTTCCTGTAGGAATTTCAAACTGTTTGCAAAATGACCCTAGTTCTTGTCGTGTTTTCTTCATTTTTATTTTTAAATGCTTTTGAAGTTTTAAATCTTGACAAATTTTAATCCTTCATTTTAAGTGAAACTAACCAATTCTCTATAGGCCGAATGATTATATGGGATTTGATTAATTCCAAACGTTTCTTTGATTTTATTTCTAACCATTTATCCTAAGAGTGTTGGTAATCCTGCTAAGAATTTTTCCTTCCAAAATAGTTGATAGGAATCTTCTCTAAGCATTACCCTTGTTAGAAATGTATTTTTATAATTTTGAAATTCAGAAAGCTTTTTACACCTAAGATTTGAAAGCAATTATGCATTTTTGTCTTTTAAATGAGTGGATCTCCTTTGAAGTGCAAACTAATTGTATGGATTAGTGTTGCTACTGTGTCTGGAATAGGGTTTCCTAACTTATCGAGGATGGGAGTTCCTTCCTCTGTTGTTTGAATAGCACCTAAAATTTCTAACTGTTGTTGCTCGGTAAGATGAAAATCCCACCAGCCTTTTAACTGACCTGAAAAACTTGCTATCAAAAGTTCAGCTATGGCTCTATTAGGGATATTTGTTTGGATTTTATAAGCATTAGATGCCATGGTCATATGTTGTAGAAGACTAAAAATATTATACTCAGACATATCATCTATGTTCTATTCATAGACAGTAGAGGCATTGAATTTGGCTGAGATAATACATTTGGTTTTTTTTTTCTATTCCTAAGTCTGAAGCAGTTACCATGGCCAAGGGTGAAGGTGAACTTCATGGCCAATGGAGTCTGGACAACTCCTATTTTTGGCTTTCTTCAGAGTCAGATATCTAATCTAAGATGCTGACCGTTTTGTTTTTATCTAAGGTGTCCTGTGCAACCATGGGAGCAGAAGTAGATGATGACTCTATCCTACTTAACTGGTCTTTCAAGGCTTGAGTAAATTCTGATTTACCTTTCTTAAATAATTTTTGACTAGTCTTGGATACCTGAAAAAGTTTAAAGATCGGGTTTTTTAACTTAGATTCTGTGGTTTTAACAGGGGAAACTACAAAAGTTTTTTGGTATTCATCCATCCTAGTTAATTATTTTGCAATTGTACTAAGACGAGTATTTGTAAAATTATTCTATTGAATAATGTTTTTAATATCCTTATGTATATTTTCATTCGGAGTTTTGTAAGGACTAGCTTCTACTGTTTGGTTTAAATGTGTTATCTTTATATGTCATAATGGTGGATGTGTTAACTGTATTTTTCTACCATAAGATATTTCCCACTCTGTATCCTTACTTTTAGAAGTTATAGGGTTAACAATTTTTTGTTAAAATGGATGTGGAATTTTTTATTACAAAGCATAAATTTCAAACCAATCAAAGAACAGAATTTGTGTTTTATTTTCAAAAACAAATTCATAATATTTTTCTTGAATTTATTTTCTCTTTTCTAGAAAATTTTTAAAGAACCATATTTTTTTCTAGATTTTCTTTTGAATAGAATCCTTATGCAAATATGTTTTGTCTACTTTAAATTCTTTTTCAATAACGTTTAACTCATTTATAATATTTTCTATTACTGCTGAAAAAGGTGGTGAAGTAGGTGGAGGGACTTTTTGTGATTCCTCATTTGAAACTTGTGGTCTAGTGTAAACCTGGTGAGGAACTGTTGTTGAATAATCAACATTTTGAAAAGATGTACTTGGAATGCTAGAACAAGAAAATCTTGGTTTTGAAAAATCTTCTTCCCTATAAAGGAGATGAATCACTGAAAGGAGTTTTAAAGCTCGTCCAATGTCTATAGTACTAGTAAAGGAACCAGAGTTAGAGAACCGACAGTTGGAAGTTCTTGAAAAACTTATTTTTACCCTTTCATTATCATACTAAGTAATTTCCCTTAAATGAGTGTTTGATTTAGATTTTTCAGGAGATTTTGGTTTAGTTGCTCCTTCTAAAACCCATTCTTTAGGAAAATCAATATCTTTCCAAAGTATGGTTTTTGAAATAACAGTATTTGCTCTAGATAAATCCGTTTGTTAAAACAAGGTTTCACCCTTTTTTGTAATATTTTTACAGAGGTAAAAGTAGAAAAAATTTCTTTATAATTTATTCTAAAAATAATAGCTACTGGAATAGATCCTTCTAGTATTTTGTAATTATGAGTTTTAATTTGTAAAACCAAATATTTCAAAATGTTTGGATCTGTAAGAGATAACGAAATATTTGGTGAGCATTCAAATGAGATCAGTCCTTGAAAAAGATTTGACTCAGCTGAGCTTATAATTCCATCTTTAAAATCTAAAATTCTTACATCCCTCAAAACACAAAGAATTGAGGTGTTTAATCATTCTCTTGTTAGAGGTTTTATTCCTACTTAAACAAGACTATACGAATGTATTCATATTATCTGTCTATGTCTTTTTGTAGGGTTTTTTGAGAAAAAAGATGAATAGTTTCAAATGGTTTTGAGATTTGAACTCCACATTCTTTTGTTTTAATAATGAAATTAGTTTTTATGAGTTTTTAAAAAAGACTATTCTCATAAACTTGATCTTGTTTTATTTTTGAAATTTTCCAATTATTTATGGATTTTTGAAAATCTTCTATAGTGATTTCTTCACTGTTTACAATATTTGATCTTTGTGATCCTAGATTCAAAGAGTATGAGGTAGAAGAACTAGATAAAGAAGTAGTTCTAAAAAATAAATTATCCATATTTTAAAAATTAATTCTTTTTTGAAAAGATTTTTTATTTCTCACCTGGATAACCTTACAATGGATTTACAGCCCTAAACGCCTATCCGTCGGCAAACACAGGACTTACTACCCTGCAACTAACCTTTATCCAGATAATATTTCAAAATATTTTCAGAAAACAATTAATTTTAAAAATATGAAGAAGTTATTGTATAGATTTACCACCCCTTAGGCTCTAATACCAAAGGACGCCCGGGATCTCAAGGGATGTTTATTAAAGATCTATGAATATGAATGCAATAAATATAAGGTATGTGGCATAATAACCCACTATACTATTCAGTATAGCTCTCGAAGAGGGGGCTATATCTTTCAGCCTATATACATTGTTTTAATGCAACACAAGCATTATGCAAATAGAGTTTTTGATGCACAAGATCAGTCTAAGCCGTAGGTGCAGAGCATACTTATGAATACAGCAACACTGAAACCCAGATATGAAAAATATAATTTTATAAATGAAAATAAATTACAAGAAAGTAAAGCTCAACACATGAGCATACTTACGTTTTTTGAAAAAAAAATATTTACAAATTTATTTTTGGAGACAATACTCTAAGCTTTCAAAAGATTATAGGTGTGCTCAGCACATGAGCTTCCTAGTATTCTAAGCTTGAGAGTTTTTTTATGCCTAAAGAAGTCTCTGTCTTCTATGGAGAATGAAGAATCCTTTTATAGAAGAAAGTCTCCGTTTGTTACGCCAAAATATATGGGAGCTTGGACCCACGTTTAACTGGAAATATTTCCATTAATCATGGGAGTTTTGAGTTGGTGGATCGAATGTTTGTCCATTTTGGAGTCGTCACATGGGGATAACAGATATCTGTCGGAGATAAGAAAAGAATCTAATCATTTTTTTTCTTTTTACTTTTACTTTTATTTATGGGCCTATTTAGGCTTTGGGCTAGGCCTATTTGCAAAGTATGGATCTAAAAGAATCCATGTTTAAAATAAAAGTCCACTAAGGTGGAGGAAAAATACCAAAATAATAGTCCTTATTATCACCTCCTAAGTCAATGATGGGCTCAAAATCTGAAGATGAGGCTTTTGAAGGAACTGAGGAAGCTTTTGAAGATGATGCCTCACTTTGGAGAAGTTGGGCCATAATCTAAAAGTATTTTTCCTTAGTTTTTACCGCTGCCAGTTGTGTTTGTACAAAAGTCTTCTAGGCCAAAAATTGAGAGACCTTTAGGCCTGGTTTGGTAAGTCCTTGTGCTTGGAGCCATTTCATGATCCCATATTTTTTTATGCTGTCTAGAACTGCAAACTTAGTCCACTAGCAAATTTGGAATCCTCGGACCAATGCTGTTTGGGCCTCCTTCTATTGATAGTCTAAATACCATGCTGTTATCCATGTCAAATAAAATTTGATGGTGAAAAGCATTAAGGGATGGAATTATCTTTCACTGTTTGAAGGTTTGTAGGTATTCTTAAACAATTGATAACCTTCCTGAAATGAAGGTTTTAAGATTTCAGGAGAGGCTCCGTACAATTTCCACCAATGGTTGAACCAAAATGGAATTTTTGAGGGGTCTATGTTTAGGAAGAAAAATAGCCAAGTGTGGCTAAATTTTTGGTTTTGGAGTAGGAACGCATTATACTAGGCTTGTTGGTAATCCCAGTAAGTGTATGTCCTTCAGTGATTTAGGGGTGTTTGGAAGGTAACTAGAAAGTGTTTAGAGGTATGAAGCCGACCCCATTCGAGTGGAGAAAGGATTTTGTTAATTTTGATAGTGGAATATAGGATTTCAGGGCTATTTTTGGAATTATGTGTAACTGTTACAGAACCCGTAGCTTCCAATATTGCCAAGTAATAAGGCTGGGGTTTTGTTAAATCCTAAGGTTTAAAATACAAGCCTTTTGGAAAAACCTGAGATATTGCCTGTTGAGGATTTTGAAAATGAAAACCATCCTCAATAGTCCATATATATTGAAATTCACATTTTACAAAATATTTTGCTTTTGGTAGTTTTTATTGAGACAAAACTAATTTAGAATCATTTTGGGATAAAACTATTTGTGAAAATTCCTCTTTCGAGGGTTTTGAAATGATCTCTTCACAAGAGTTTTTGAAATAAAGATTTTATTGCAAGATAATTCTTGCAATATTTTTGAAGAACTTTGAGAAAGGGTTTTTGGAGTTGAAGGCTCTCCTTTCTTGATTTTTGAAATAGAGTTTAGGATTTTACCTATGAAGGCCTCTTTTTTTGCAATTTTTGCTTTTAAGGCCTCATTTTCTGAGAAAGCCTTTAGAGCTTGAAGCCTTTTTTCTTTTTGAGGTTTTAAGGCTTCTTCATCTTCTAGGGCCTTTTGGAACCATATTTTTAGTTCTGGGTCCTTTTGAACAGTTTGGATCCAATTTTGGATCGTTTTGGCTTGTTGTTTGGCCTTTTCTTCATTTTCTTCGATTGTTTGGGCCTAATATTTTATTGGAACAACAATAGAGATTGCTAGTTTTGGATTTTTCTATTGTGGGTCCGCTGGGACCTCTTTCTCTTTTCCTTTTGTGGATTTTCTCGGCATATTTGAAATTGACTCAGGACCTGTTTTGTAGGAATTCTCTAGTCAGAAAATCTAGAATTGACTAGTAAGAAAATATGGAATTCACTCCATTTATCAATATGATAACTCCCTATTCTGTAAACTATGATATCATTTCTTTTAAAGCTAAAGGAAATAAAATTATTTTCCCTTTCATCAAAAAACCTAGAACAAGAAATTTAAATCTTTTAAAGGCCTGTTCTATTTACAAAAATGAATTAAATCTTTTAATTCAAGGAAAACATAAACATCTTCAATTTTTACAACAGGATGTTTTATTCTTTAGAGTCCAGAAGAATTTGGAAACTAAATTCATCCAACAAAAAATTTAGGATTTTAGAAATAAAATTGAAAATGAAATTTGTTCAGATTTACCAAATGCTTTTTTAGAAAGAAAACAACATATGGTGGATTTACCATATGAAAATGATTTTTCAAAAAAATTAATCCCAACAAAAGCTAGGCTAATTCAAATGAATCATGAATTCAAAAATCACTGTAAAAATGAAATTCGTGAATTACATTCTAAAAAATTAATTGTAAAATCCAGGTCTCCTTGGAGTTGTGTAGCTTTCTATGTAAACAAAAACTCAAAAATAGAAAGACGAACCCCAGACTTGTGATCAATTACAAACCTTTAAACAAAGCTTTAAAATGGATTCGATATCCGATTCCAAATAAAAAAGATCTTTTACAAGGTTTACATCCTGCCTTAGCCTTTTTAAAATTTGATTTGAAATCAGGATTTTGGCAAATTCAAATTGAACCAAAAGATCGGTATAAAACGGCTTTCACTGTTCCCTTTGGTCAATATGAATGAACAGTAATGCCATTTGGACTAAAAAATGCTCCCTTAGAATTTCAAAGAATAATGAACTATATTTTCGCGCCTTATTCAAAATTCTGCATAGTATATATAGATGATATTTTAATTTTTTCAAACTCTTTGGAAAAAACATTTCAAAAATTTAAAAACTTTCTTCATGGTAGTAAGAAAAAATGGCTTAGTAGTTTTTTAAACAAAAATCTCTCTTTTTCAAACAAAAATTTGTTTTTTAGGTCATTATATTACCCAAAGAACAATTACTCCAATCAAGAGATCTCTAATTTTTACAAAAAATTTTCTGATAAAATTTCGGACAAAATCCAACTCCAAAGATTTTTAGGAAGTTTAAATTATGTTTTAGATTTCTGTCCAAACATTAACCTTCTCGCAAAACCTTTGCATGATAGGTTAAAGAAAAATCCAGTAACTTGGTCTGATGAACACACTAGAGTTGTTCAACAAATCAAAAAACAAGTAAAAGAGATCCCATGTTTGCATCTTGTTGACCCTTCAGCATTTAAAATCGTAGAAATAAATACTTTAGACATAGGATATGGAGGAATATTAAAATAAAAATTCAATGGCAAAGAATGCATTATTCAATACACATCAGCACACTAGAATGACTGCCAAAAGAATTATCCAACTATCAAAAAAGAAATTCTTTTGATTTTCATGTGCATTCAAAAATTTCAAAGTGATTTACTTAATAAAAAGTTTGTGCATTCAAAAATTTCAAAGTGATTTACTTAATCAAAAGTTTTTACTTCGCATTGTTTATAAATCTTCTAAAGAAATTTTACAAAAAGATGTTCAAAACATTGCATCAAAACAGATTTTTGCCAGATGGCAAGCAATTCTTAATGTTTTTGACTTTGAAATTGAATTTATTCGAGGAGATAAAAACTCAATTCCAGATTTTTTGACTAGAGAATTCCTACAAAACAGGTTCTGAGTGAATTCCCAATATGTCGAGAAAAACCAAAAAAGGAAAAGAGAAAGAGGTCCTAGAGGACCCACAAGAGAAAAATCCAAAACCAGCAATCTCTACTGCTCTTCTAATAAAATCTTGGACCCAAATGGTCGAAGAAGATGAAGAAAAGGCCAAACAACAAGCCCAAATGATCCAAAATTGGATCCAAACTGTTTAAAAGGATCCAGAACTAAAAATTTGGTTCCAAAAGGCCCTAAAAGACAAAGAAGCCCTAAAACCTCAAAAAGAAGAAAGGCTTCAAGCTCTAAAGACTTTCTCAGAAATAGAGACCTTAAAAGCAAAATATGTAGAAAAAGAGGCATTCATAGGTAAAAACCTAAACTCTGTTGAAAAAACCGAGAAAGGAGTCTTCAACTCTAAAAATCCTTTCTCAAAGTTCTTCAAAAACATTTCTAGAATCATCTTACAATAAAATCTTTATTTCAAAAAACTCTTGTGAAAAGATCATTTCAAAACACTTGAAGAGGAATTTTCACAAATAGTTTTATCCCAAAATGATTCTAAATTAGTTTTGTCTCAATCAAAACTACCAAAAGTAGAATATTTTGTAAAATCTGAATTTCAATATATATGGACTATTGAGGATGGTTTTCGTTTTTAAAATCATGAACAGGCTATATCTCAGGTTTTTTCAAAAGGCAGGTATTTTAAATCTTGTGATTTAACAAAACCCAGCCTTATTACTTTGCAATATTAGAAGCTACAGGTTCTGTAACGGTTACACATAATCCCAAAAACAGCCCTAAAATCCTATATTCCATTGTCAAAATTCATAAAATCCTTTCTCCACTCGAATGGGAATTGGATCTTCATACCCCTAAACATTTTCCAGTTACCTTCCAAACAACTCTAAATCATTGTAGGACATACAGTTACTGGGATTACCAACAAACCTAGTATAATGCGTTCCTACTCTAAACCCAAAAATTTAGCCACACTTGGCTATTTTTCTTCCTAAACATAGACCCCTCAATATATATATATATATATATATATATATATATATATATATATATATATATATATATATATATATATATATATATATATTCTGTTTCAGAATTCCAGACCGTGGTTAAACATATTGAGTATACAATTTAGTGTCTTTCTTTTCTACTCAATCTCTGGCCTTATCAATGCAATAGGAAACTCTAGTATCATATTGGGTATTTTCTGCTATGCTTAGCCCCATGTGCCTATCTGTTGTGGTTATTCTTTCATTCTTTTAATTTTTCTAATGGATAGGGCTAGGGTGTTCAAATTTAGTATAACCCATTTAACCCATCTAACTCCACTTAATCTATTTTTTTATAATTATAATGGATTATTATAAAGAGCAAATTACACAATATACTCTTTTTTTTTACATTTCATTTTCATAAATACCATATAACCTATTTTTAGGTTTCATTTATGTATTTTTCATTTCAAAACTACCCCTCTTTTGGTTTTGAATATATCCAAATTTCTCTCTTACCCCCTTTTTCAAAAGTTTTCAATGGATCATCTTAAAAGTTTTGCCCGTCTATAATATTTTAGCTTTTGGCAACAATCAGTTTTCTGTGTTGGATATTATTTAAGACTACAGTCAAGACGGGAATGACTCGTCAAAGCTCTTTGATCACATCGGCGACAGAGGTGAACTCTTCCCTCTTCAAGCCTGATCTTTTTAGATTTTCTATTTAATTTCATTGCGCTTTTCAAAAAAAAATAATATGGATCTTTCGTTAGCTATCGAGTTGTTCTACTTCATGAGAATAAGTGAAATTTTAATTTTGATTCGTATTTTTGTAGCTCTAAGTTCTACTTGATAAAATTAATCACATATTGAGTAATTCTTGGGTGCTATAATAGCGAAAGAAAATTGGTTGGTTGATAATGATTTCAGTTATTGGTTATTGGCAAAATCATTAATTAACTCATTATTTATAAACAGGCAAAAGCTTTTGAAACTAGTTCTTTATAGAGTATATGTATGTAGTATGTCTTTATAAATATGTCCTCGTATATAGGTATATTTGTAATTTCCTCATTATTGTACATGGCTATAAATTGCCACATTCCACATCAATAACATGATTGAGAAACCATTCACCACATGGTATAAGAGCAAAACAGGGCTTAATAGCTGCAATCCCTAAATCAAATAAAATAAAAATAAAACCTAGCTCATAGTTGTGTAATGGTCGGCACCGATTCCTCATCCACCGCTGCAACTGCATCTTCCAGTTCTAGTGGATTTTTCACCTCAAATGCAGTGGCCATTAATGTTCCAATGGTTTCCCTCACTCTTAATTTGGCTCATCAATTGCCAACCAGATTGTCATCCTCCAATTTGCTTTTGTGGAAGACACAATTGATGCCCATGCTTCGTGGATGTGGCCTTGCAGGTCACCTAGATGGTAGTGACCCTGCTCCACCTGAATTTCTTACTGATGGAACCAGAAATCTAGATTCCAACCTGTGGGATCGCCAAGATCAACAAGTACTCAGTTGGCTGATTTCTTCAATTTTAGAAAGCCTGTTATCTTACCTTGTTGGTGTGAAAATGGCACAAGATGCCTAGATCAAATTAAACTCCTCATATGCTTTCGGATCACGTGCACAGATCCGTGAATTGCGCCATCAGTTATATGGCCTCTAAAAAGGTAATGGTAAAACTATACCTATGGTTTTACAATGTGCTAAGTCTTTATATGATAGTTATTGGCTTTGGGATATCCAACTAGAGAAGATGATTTGGTTGAGTCTCTTTTAGATGGCTTGGGTCTGTCTATTGTCCTTTTGTTAGAACTCTTGAAGCAAGACTTGAACCAATTTTTTATGATGACTTGTATGGTTTTATTATTGAGTGAGGAGAGGCAATTAACTCGTGAGGTCAGTTGTGAAGCTACTGTACCGTCAATAAATTTGACACAGAAACAGAATATCGGTGGTGTTCACCATGGTAGAGGAGGTGCGAGGGGTCGAGGTCGTGGTAGGCAGTCCACATCCTCCTATTCAAATCAGCAACAATATCAAAATCGGATTCCTAATTATCAGAATCAGTTAATGTTTACCTCTTATGACTTGAATACTATGGTGTGTCATAATTGCAAGGGTACTGACATATAGCCCGATAGTGCCCATCTCCAAAACAACAAACCCAATTTTTACCAACTCTGACATCCAATCATACTGCCATAGCTTCTACAAATCAACCTTGGATCATGGACTCCGAAGCTACTCACCATCTTACTTCTGATATGGGAAACTTGACACTACATTCAGATTACACTTGTCCAGAAGAAGTGGTTTTAGGTAATGGTTCTAAACTTCCTATTACTCATACTGGTCAATCTTCCCTTCAATTACATAATTAGTCTTTGAAATTATCTAATGTTCTACATGTTCCAAGTTCTAATTCCAATCTTATTTCCATTAGTACACTCACTAATCATAATGATCTTTATGTGGAATTTTTTAATGACTGTTTTGTTGTGAAAGACCTAAAATCCAGGAAAATAATATTCTAAGGGCCGAATAGAGGAGGGCTCTATACTATGCCGCAACATGTTTCTCCTTCAGTTTGACTTCATGTCACCACCTTATCTACGTGGCATCAACGTTTTGGTCATGCAGCACTTCCAGTTGTTCGGAGAATTCTTCGTCAACATAATCTTTCTTGCTCAAATAAATCGAGCTTGTCTTGTTGTGTTAGTTGTGCAGTCAGTAAAAGTCATAAACTTCCATTTTTTTATTTTAGTTTTCAGGCTACTGGACCTTTGGATCTTGTTTGTTTCGACTTGTGGGGACCTTCTCCCGTTAAATCATATGATAAATTTTCCTATTATATTATGTTTTATGACCATTATAGTAAATTTTTTTGGATTTATTTTCTGTAATACAAGTCTAATGCTTTTTTTGCCTTTGTCAAATTTCGCACTCTTGTTGAAAAATAATTTAGGAGGTCTATTAAATCTTTTCAATCTGATTGGGATGGAGAATTTCAAGCTATGTGAGGTATTTGTCTAAAAATGGTATCCAACATCGTGTGTCATGTCTCTACACACTTGAACAAATTGGGTGTGCGAAACGTAAACACCAACATATTGTTGAAATAGGTCTTGCGTTATTATCTCATGCAAATCTAGCTAAATCCTTTTGGACTCATGCCTTTGATACTGCTGTTTACCTTATTAATCGCATGCCCACTCCATTACTGCAAAATATTTCTCCTTACCAATGTTTACTTGGTACTCCCCCTGATTATCATGTATTACATTCTTTTGGTTGTTTATGCTATCCGTGGCTTCAGCCATATTCTGCTAATAAACTTGATTTTTGCTCATACAAATGTATTTTTGTTGGCTACAATCATCTTCATAAAGGTTACCGTTGCTTTGACCCTTCTTCTGGAAAAGTATTTGTCTCATGCCATGTTGTTTTTGATGAACAGGTGTACCTATATTAGGAGCTGCTTCGATCTCATGGTCCACCACCTTTCCCAACCAACATGTCTACTCTAGTTATCGTCTACTCCCCACCAGTCCAACGCCACACAACACCTATGCCAATCCCATCAATACCACCTGTTCCTCCATAAAACCCATCAGTATTGAACCAACCCATACCAATTTCCATACCATAGTGCTCTATTACCTCTTCCTCACCTATACCTACCTCAAACTCCCTACCATCTCCCCCACCCTCACCCATACCATCCAATATCCATCCTCTAAAACACCGTATGGTTACAAGGTCACAAGCTGGGTCATTGAAACCTTGTCTCTTTAATACTGAAGTTCATTCCTCATACCCAACATGTTACTCTATAGCTATCAAATCCCCACATTGGTGGGAGGCGATGGCCCAAGAATACAATGCTCTCATTTCCAATGGCACATGGGAACTAGTTGCTCCCCCTCAAAGCTCGAATATCATTGGTTGCAAATGGGTGTATAAGACTAAGCAAAAACTTGACGGTTTAGTTAACTGGTATAAAGATCGGTTGGTGGCGAAGGGGTATCATCAAAGACCTGGCATGGAATTTACTGACACATTCAATCTGATTGTTAAGCTGACTTCTGTTCGACTGTTGTTGGCATTGGCAGTTTCTTTTTCTTGGTAGGTTTTACACCTTGATGTCTCCAATGCATTCTTACATGGAGACTTTGATGAACAAGTTTTCATACAACCCCAAGGTTTTGTTGATCCAAGCTACCTAACACATGTGTGTTCTCTACAAAAATCATTGTAGGGACTTAAACAATCCCCTCGCATGTGGCACAAACGCCTCACACAGGCACTTCTGACTTTTGGGTTTCGTTGTTCTAAGACTGATGTCTCTCTTTATATCTTTAGCAGCAGCAACTTATCAATTTTTTGTTTGATTTATGTTGATGACTTGTTGCTTCTTAGCAGTGATAATAGCACTTTGCAGTCTCTAATATCCTATTTGCAGCAACAATTTGCAATAAAAAATCTAGGATATGTGCACTATTTCCTAGGCTTGGAGACTTTTTGGCATGATGGCTCCCTTTATGTCACTCAACAAAAATACATTCGAGACCTTCTCTCAAAGGCTCAAATGATAGGTTGTAAACCACTTTTGACACTAAATTACACCTCAGCTTAGCTCTCGATTTTAAAGGGTGACTTGTTGCCTGATGGCTCAGTTTAACATAGTATTGTGGGAGGTTTGCAGTATTTGACAGTCACTCGCCCGAATATTTCCTTCACTGTGCACAAAGTGGCACAATTCATGCATGCCCCAATTAATCTTCACTGGCAAGCAGTTAAACGTATACTTCGCTATCTACAATCCACTCTTACTTATGGTCTCCACTTTCGCCCTTTATTGGATATCAAACTATAAGGTTTCTCTGATTCAGATTAGGGGGGTGACCAAGATGATCGTCGATCCACAGCAGGGATGTTGTCTTTTTGGGTTCGAATTTGATCTCTTGGGTTTCCCGCAAGCAACACATAGTATCTCGGTTCTCTACTGAAGCGGAGTATCACGCCTTAGCTACAACAACTTTTGAATTGTCTTGGGTAACTATGCTTCTTGATATTGGTTTTTCCTTGAAAACTGCTCCCGTTTTGTGGTGTGATAATCTTAGTGCTACTTATTTGACTGCAAATCCTATTTTTCATTCACGCACCAAACATCTTGAGATCGATTTCCATTTTGTGTGGGAACGAGTAGCAAAATGATCTCTTCATGTTCGTTATCTTCCCATTGATGCTCAAGTGGCTGACCTCCTCACCAAAGCTTTGCATAAATACAAATTTTAGTAGCTACGAGGCAAGTTGTTAGTTGCTCCATCACCTGCTTAACTTGAAGGGGTGTGATAGAGTATATGTATGTAGTATGTCTTTGTAAATATGTCCTTGTATATAGGTATATTTGTAATTTCCACATTATTGTACTTGGCTATAAATTGCCATATTCCACATCAATAACATGATTGAGAAACCATTCACCATAGTTTTATCAGCTCAGCATCATCTCCAGCAGATCAAGCTGATATCGAGAGATTAAAAGAACAAGCCTCTAATTTGAGAAAGGTAGCTCTCACTTAACTATGTGTTCACCTCTGTCAATTATATTTCTACTCAGTAAAAAACCTAGTATAGTTAACATTCATCTCTATGGTTTCTTGAAAACATATGAAATCAATAATAGTCTTATTCATTGATGCGCAAAAACTTTGTAGGCATAGTAGTCTTTGTTATTATCGTAGTACAATATTGAAATTTGTAAAAGATAAATGTCTATGTTTATTGCCAAAATTTCTCCTAACTGGTAGATTTGACCTGAAAAGTGAAGACCAAATAAGGGATTTGTTATTGCAGATCATATTTCAGATCCTAATGAGTTTAATACTTCCATGTCAACTGCGTTATGAGAAAAAAACAAGAACTTGTCCTCTTCAATTCTCTCAAACTCATAATGTTCAAGAATCTCAATGCCTTCTTTAAATCAGCCAATTCTATATTGTGACCATATTAAGTGAACATCTTAGGATACACTTGCACAGAATAGAAATCATGTTTAAAGAAAAACCTGCAAGTTCACTAATATAGCGCACAATTTGGATAACCAACATCCAATTCATTAGTTAAGATATATGTGGAAACGAGCACCATTAAATGAAGACTTAAAGTGATAGTTGAACTCTTTAAAGTTGTAAAATAGCGCCATTACTTCACTTCAGCTCTTTAGAAGCAGGCTAATATGCCAAATTAACAGATGACAAGGACATTCAGTTTTTTTATGTCAACAAACTTGGGATGATTACACGAATTATAACCCACATGCATATATAGAGATATAAAGACAACTGGTAGCTACAATAAGCATTCTTAGGCATGAAACAATGCAAATATTATTTAAATTTTTAGTCCTTTAAGGATTTGGTATTATTATGCAGCAAGCCTTCAATACCTAGTTCAATAGCATTTTTGAAAGATTTGGAGGCAAGTGGCTAATTGATGGCAACAATCCAAGCATCCGCCTTCTTTTTGCTTGGGAAGAAAATAAATGACAGTCATAAAGAGTATTTCTCAAATTTGATTAGGATGATAGTGAATAATTTCAATGGTTTTACCAATTACTACTTCAGCCTTGTTCAATTGTTCCTATCAGTTTTGCTCTTCATTAAAAGTGCATATGCCATTTGGTTATCATTTGATAGTGAAGCGACAATGTATGCAAACTGAAAATGGTTTAAATTTGAGAGGGATTAACGAAGTTCAGATCTGAATTAGATTGATGAATATTTGTAATTATTCTTTCATGTAAAGAAATCAAACTTAATTTTGTTATAATGATAACCTCAATTGGTTTATGTTCTCTTGTAATTATTGTTTTAAAATCTTAATGAAACTTAGCTTTTTCTCTCAGAAGTACACTGTGTTTTTTTTATATACAAAAGATCATACACTATATTTTTTTATTTTAAAAAGATCATACACTGTATTTTTTATTTACAAAAGATCATATACTGTATTTTTTATAAAAGATCATATACTATATTTTTTATGTTAAAAAGATCATACACTGTATATTTTTTTAATAAAAGATCATACATAGTAATTTTTTTATTTTGAAAAGTTCATACAATGTTTATTTTTTTACAAAAGATCATACATTATATTTTTTTTATTTTGAAAAAAATCATATTTTGTATTTTTTTTATTTTTAAAAGATCATATACTGTATGTTTTTTATAAAGATCATACAATGTATTTTTTTTGTTTTGAAAAATTCATACACTATATTTTTTATTTTTAAAAAGATCATATATTGTATATTTTTTTTATAAAAGATCATACAGTATATTTTTTTATTTTGAAAATATCATATACTATATTTTTTTATTTTCAAAAAGATCATACACTATATTTTTTATTTTTAAAAAGATCATACACTATATATTTTTTTATAAAAGATCATATACTGTATAATTTTTTTTTACAAAAGATCATACACTGTATATTTTTTTACAAAAAATCATTCACTATATTTTTTATTTTGAAAAGATCATATTCTGTATTTTTTTATTTTTGAAAAAATCATACACTGTATTTTTTTACAAAATATCATACACTATATATATATTTAAAAAAATCATACAATGTATTTTTTATTTTGAAAAAATCATACACTATATTTTTTATTTTTAAAAAGATCATATACTGTATTTTTTTTATTTTTAAAAAGATCATATATTGTATATTTTTTCTACAAACGATCATACATTGTATATTGTTTTTATAAAAGATCATATATTATTTTTTTTATTTTGAAAAGATCATACACTATATTTTTTATTTCATAAGATCATATACTATATTTTTTATTTTTAAAAAGATTATGCACTGCATATTTTTTTTACAAAAGATCATACACATGTATATTTTTTTATAAAAGATCATACAATATATTTTTTATTCTAAAAAAATCATACACTGTATTTTTTTTATTTTTAAGAGATCATATACTGTATTTTTTTTTAAAATATTATATATTGTATTTTTTTTACAAAATATCATACAGTGTATTTTTTGTTTTGAAAAGATCATACACTATATTTTTTTATTTTCAAAAAGTCATACACTGTATTTTTTTATTTTTAAAAAGCTCATAGACTGTATATTTTTTTACAAAACATTATACACTATATATTTTTTACAAAACATCATATACAGTATATTTTTTTGTTTTCAAAAGATAGTACATTGTATTTTTTTTATTTTTACAAGATCACATACTGTATTTTCTTTTCACAAAACTCAGTACAATGTTATTTTGAATTTGAAAGAGGTGCACTGTTAGATATTCGGAGTAAATTAAACTGATATTTGCCTGAAATATTTGAAAGTCGACATTGTGTACCAATTATAGGCTTTGATTCTCTTTGAAATGTTATTTAACAGGCCATAGATGGTGCTGATGGCTATGCCTATGCCAACACAATGGCCTTCCCTTGGCTTATCTTCAGTTGCTATCACTTGCAACATCAAATCTACCTATTTCTTATCTCATCATATACATATCATTCTTTATTTAGTTAAATTTTTAGCTGATCTTATTCCACGCGTTGTATTTAACATTTAGTCCTGCAGTCACCCATTCGATCACATGCTTTTCTATTCAAATGTCAATGAAGTTGAGTTCAAATTAAGGTCTCTACTAGGCACCGAATTAGCAATGTCGCATCTGAGGTTGTCGAATTTACAAATATTAAGTGAGAGGGAATTTGGATTGAAGAAAATTTTGTAAAAATTATTCAAAAGATTTCATCAGAAGTGAAGCTGTATGACAAAACCAACATTATAAATTATAAATTTTGATGTAATTTTTATTAATTCATGGTCTCATATGTATCCAACATAAACATTCCATACCATGTTGCACGTCTAAATGATTACTTGGATTTTTAGGTATGATATAGGTAGGCAAAGCTTTCTCGGTGAAGTTAGTGTCTCCATCAGTAAAACCACTGGCTTTGATCCTATGAAAATCTAATGGTAGTTCAAGTAATATCCTTGTTGGGTAATTAGGAATTAGAGTCCGATCAAGATTGATGCAAAGCGCAATCAAGAATGGAGAAAAGAATTGTGAATGGTAGTAAAGAGACAGTCTAACATGTAATCAAAGGTTTGATAAAGATGGTGAGAATAGCAAATGGAGATATATACAGCATCAGAATCGGAATGTTATGCTAGCAACTACTAAAGAATTTGTATCAGTATCTTATATTTTACAGTAAGAAAGCAAAAGTCCAATTCAAATGAAGGTTGTGGTGGATAATGGAGACGGCATCTATTGTGCATGGAGTGATAGAACTTTGGTGAGGAAAGACTTCGTGTTCTAGCCTCTTCAAGAAGAATTGCAATGACTTTGGTGCTAAAGATTATCTCGATAATTTTCTGTTTGATTTTAAAAATTTCGAATGGAGTATTTTTGTAACTGAAAATTTAAAAATTGATAATTATGAAATAAAATATTTAAAAATAGTATTTAAGAAAATAAAAAATATGGAGAGTGCAAATATGAAATGTATTTTTTTCTGTGGCATTTATGAAAAAAACCCTTATTATAAATCATACAATCCATTATAACATTTTAAAAATATATATGTGGGTTATGGATTATTATATAACCCAACCATTAACCCACATTATACGCTTCTTTAAATACACTCTCACTCACATGTTTTTACTCATCTATTTTTAATTTTTATTATTTATTTTTTACAAAATTATTTTATATATTTAAAAACTGTATTATATTCTTTTAATTATTCATTTATATTATATAATAATTTTGGTGATAGCGGTGGTGGCCATGGTAGTGACGCTGCAATTTGTAGTGGTGGTGGTGGCAGTGGTGATGGAGTGACAATAGTGGTAGCGGGCGGCATGGGATGGGATGGCGGTGGCGGCGGTGTGGTTGTGGGAGCGGCGATTGTGTGGTTATGGGAACAACGGTGGTGGCGGTGTGGATCCAATCACTTGCAGGCTTCTTACAGTATAATGTTCCTATCACTTGTAGCAGATAGTAACATAAGCAATGCCACTGTTGTATCCGCATAATGCATTATTTTTTAACTAATTAAAAGTTGATGGATCTAATATTGTTGTTAGTTAGCTTATTTAACTAATTAAATTTTAAAAATTGAAACAGTTTTGTCTAATGCAAGTGACCCTAAATCACATGCTACATATCTAATTGAAAGTAATTTTAAATTTTAGGACAATATTAATTTTTTTATGAAATTTTATATAATTTTAAATTTTATGATACTATAAATTTATATGTGTGTTGTATTTAAAAAATATTTATAAAAATAAAATTATGAAACATAATATCGTATTCATTTTTTTTGTTTTAATGACAAAAAGAAGAATACAATCACTAATTACAAAATTATCATTAAAAAAATCGAATCTGAAATTTACATAGAATCCTATTTAATCTTCTTTATTTGAGTACAACTATAATATAGAAAAATTATCTATAGTAAATTAATAAAATAAGTAAAAATTAATCACTAAGAAGATTCTTGTAGTATGATTTCACTTTTGTATTCATTGGACTTTTAATGTCGATAATATATGATACGATTTTTTTACATTCCTAACAACAACGGATATAATTTGAAATTAATTTTATGGTAGATTTATAATATATTGTATTCCCATATATATTAACTCCACAACAAATAATTATTTCTAAAGATCGGCATATACAACTAATAAACCTGCACTGAAAAGATCAGCATATACAACCAATTCAAAAGTAATTTAAATTTTAGGACACTTTTAATTTTTTTTATGAAATTTATATATAATTTTAAATTTTATGGCACTGTGAATTTATAAGCTTGCAATATTTAAAAAAATAAAATTAATTCTTTATATTTAAAAATATATAAATATGAATAATTTATATGTTTATAATATAATATAAAAAATTAACATAACTCATATAATCCACATAAACCAACCAACCCAACATAAAAAATTTTAGTTCATAACCCACCTAATTTGGATTGGTTCCAACCCATTTAACAATCTAAATGGGTTGGAGAGAAAATCAATTGTAACCGACTCAACCCATATTTGAACACCCCTAGATAGGGCTACTTTCATTTGTAGAATATGTTCTCTAATTAATACAGGTATTATTCTATATACAAATAAAGGATTAAAACTACAATTTTCAGAAGGTAAAAATCAATGCTATCAAAATAAAAAGATATTTTCATATGCTAATTAATTAGATAAAGTTTTCTTTTTTTAATTTTCAAAGCATAATGTTTCCATAAACTCATCTAATCCACATGGAATTTTGTTAAATAGTTGAATTTAAAAAGAATCAAATTCAAACTCTTTCAAATAAAAATAAAAAAAATAAAAAAATGAATTTGTTTTTTTTAAAGGTCTAATGTGTAATTTTGCTCTTTATGTTTCTAAAAAAGAGTAAATTTGCCCCTAAAGTTTACTTTAGTGCAATTTAGCCCCCCTAATATTTCCAAAAATGTACAATGTAGTTCCAGTACTAACGTTTCCGTTAGTTTGACCAAAAATCGTCAGTTGACTGTCTACATGGACATATGTAGGATGACACGTCAACATAAAATGACATGTCAGATGGCCACATAGGCCAACACGTGGCAAACAAATGCCTTACAAGTGACCTCTAAAAACACTCCATTCCCATCCCATTTCCCTTCCTCTTTTTCTGGGTTTCATCTTCATCTTTTTGCTCCTTCCTATCCATATCTTCATCTTTTTCTAGAAGTGGATTTACAAAACTTCCAAAAAAGATCATAGAATGAGAGTAAGTAATCAGCCCGTTTTAGGTCAGAATTTAAGAGCAAAACTGTATATCTTTTTTTCCTCTTATGGTTTCCATAGTCATGTACATGGGTAGAAAATTTTGACACACAAATCTATAACTTCAAAACCTGAAAAAATAGCTATTATAGTAGCAGTAGTAGTTAGCAAATAATTCCAATTTATTAGCTCACAGAAAAAATGACTCACACGTAATAACTAACTTCCCTTCCTCTTTTTTCTATCTTCTTCAAGAAAAAAAGAGAGAGAATATAAAGAATAGGTGTTTTTATTAACAGTTATTCACCTTTTATCAATTGATGTAGGCTTGAAGCAAGCGAGGATAAGAAAGAGGAGAGGCAATTTCAGCTTTGATCAAAGAAGACATATCTGCTGCTTACGAAATTTCAGGGACAATATTTGAAGTAGCCTCCGAAATCACAGAGGCAACTAAGAGTAACTCGTCAAATACGAAAAGTGGAATCCAATTTTGGGAGAGGCAAAGCTCTAATACCAGTAATTTGTAGGTAAAATCAGATTTTTCGGTGACATCAAAGCCTTACCGAAATAATATGTTGTGGTATAAAGGCCATACATTCCATCCATAATAGTGTTAATTTCTTTGCTTTCTTCTTCTGCGATCAAGGAAAAAATTGAGCAATGATTAAAAGTTAAACTAAGATTGAGTGCTAGAAATGAGTAGAGAATTGCAAGTTTTATGAATCCACTTCTGGAAGAAGATGAAGATGTGGATAAGAAAAAGGAAGAAGATGAAAATGAAACCCAAAAAAAGGGAAACGAGATAGGAATGGGGTGTTTTTAGGGGTCACGTCTAAGGCACGTGTTTGCCATGTGTTGACCTACGTGACCATTTGATATGTTGTTTTATGCTGATGTGTCATCCTAGGTGTGTCTACATAGGTGGTCAACTGATGATTTTTATCAAACTGACAGAAATGTTAGTGCAGGAGTTACATTGCACATTTTTGAAAATATCAGTGGTATATTGCACGAAAGTAAACTTAAGATCAAAATTGCTCTTTTGTTTGGAAACATCAGGGATAAAATTGCATATTAGGCCTTTTTTAAATAAGAGAACTAATACAATTAGTATTACCATGATATACTCATATGGGTAATATTATTTGCAATTGAGTCAATCTTTTCTATTTGCATTTTAATACAAAAAGAAAATGTTTCTTTAGAATAGTAATTCGATGTATATGTGCATTTGGTGCAAACACATTTGAAATGTGTGATTGATGGAATGCATGTCGTCCGATGATTTAGATGCGTGTCACCAAATTGCAGCCTTTTTTGCCTTTTTTAAAAGAAATAAAAAATAAATAGATAAATAAAAATTTAGTAAAATTGTTACTCATGATAGTTTCTGAAATTTATTTGAATGATACCAAGTAGTGTTGATGATAAAGCGACAAATAATAAATAAAGATTGAAATTTTAAAAAAATGTGAAATCAATGTTGGATTATCCCATTCTTTTTTATTATTATTTTATATATAATATTTCATTATTTCTAATATATCTTAAATTAAATACATACCTATAGTTTAAGAAATTAATTAGAACTTGAATTCCCAAATAATTAACAAATAACAAGAAGGGAAGAATATTATAAACTGTTTGAACTTAAACTCCTAAGTAATTAGCTAAATAGATCGGGTCAAGTGAGTTCGGGTTTATATAAGTTCTTTTAGATTTTTTTGGTTATCATTTTTTTTGGGAATGTTTGGGTCGAATTTTGGTCTACTATTAGAATTGAAAACTTGTCCTAAAGTCAAAATCAAACCAAAAGCTATTCGATATATTTGATTCAATTCTTTGTTAACGGATTTGATTTGACTTTTTTGGTGTCCTGGGTCAATTTTTGACTTTTGGTATTTCTGTTAGTGGATATGCCCTAGGCCAAATATTTTATTCTTTGTATAATGTCACATTTTGTATATAAAATTGGATTTTCTTCTTGTTATTATATTGTTGGCATGTTACATTATAATAATGCTTATAAATAATAATCTAATGTTATTTTGACTATCCTAGTCCATTTATCATTAAATTAATAATGATAAATCAAGACTAATATAAGTTTGATTTATAATCATGGGATAATTATATATGGTGATATGAATTAAACTTATAGGTACTTGTTAAGAATAGAGTATTGGATAGACCCGCTATGAGATACTACATGGATTAATGTCATTAGTGATCTCATAATAGTTATGTTATTGATCTTTAGACTTGAGATTATCACAGTATCCTACATGATGAACATTATGTTTTGACATATCAAACATTATATTTAATCGGATAATCATAAAGATTATGATTAGACATGATGAAAATCATACAGAGGATAGTGAATAATCAAGAAGAAATTTATCCCTCTCTTATGAGAGAGATATTTATTGGGCCCCTCGATAAGTAGGACTGAGAAATGTATGTCCGTGCTCAGATGAATTAATGGAGCAATCAATATCATTTGATATTATCAGTCTACTTAGTGATCGAGAAATTATATGTTTGGACTATATAAGTTTGCTCGAAACTTCCAAGCAATATCCCTTTGCTTTTTGGCTAAATTTTTTGCCTAAAATTTAAAGGAGTACCACTTTGATTTTTGTCTAAATTTTCTAGCCCAAAACTAAAAGGAGTACCCCTTTAATTTTCTTCTAAATTCTTTTGTCCAAAATTCTAAGGGATACCTTTTTCTAATTCTCTAAATATTTTGCCAAAAACTAAAAAGGATACCCCTTTTGCTATTTATCAAAATATTTTTGGCCAACACTTTCATAGGGTATCTATTTACTTTTTGTCTAAATATTTTTTTGTGAAACACTCTTAAGGGTTACTCCTTTGCTTTATATTTGAATTTCTGGCTCAAAACTTCCAAGGGTACCTTATTACTTTTTGTCTAAATCTTTTGTCTAAAATTCTAAAGGGTAATGTTTTGAATTTTGTTTAAATTTTTTTGCCTGAAACACTAAGTGGTACCACTTTACTTGTCTAAATTTGTTTGCAAAAAAATTCTATGGGGCACCCATTTGCTTTTCATCTAAATTTTTATTCAAAACTCTAATTGGTACCCCCTTGCTTATTGTCTAAAGTTTTTACCTAAAACTCTAAAGGGTACCCATTTTCTTTTTGTTTAAATTTTTTTGGCATAAAACTAAAGGGGTAACACTTTGTTTTTTGTCTAAAGTTTTCACCCAAAACTCCAAGGGGTATCCTTTTGTTTTTTATTTAATTTTTTTTTGCTCAAAACTCAAAGGTGTATCCTTTTACTTTTTGTCTAAATTATTTTCCAAAATTCAAAAGAGTATCAATTTACTTTTTGTTTAAATTTTCTAGCCCAAAATTGAAAAGGGTACTCCTTTAATTTTTATCTAAATATTTTTTCCCAAAATTCTATGGGATATCTTTTGGTAATTCTTTAAATATTTTTGCCAAAAACTAAAATGGATACCCCTTTTAGTATTCATCAAAATGTTTTTGGCTAAAACTTTAAAGAGTATACCATTGCCCTCTATTTGAATTTTTTTTGCCCAAAATGTTATAGGGAGCCCCTTTGACTTATGTTCAAATTTTTTGTCTAATTTTTTCACCCGAAACTCTAATACTACCTTCTTACTTTCTATTTGAATTTTTTTGTTCAAAATGCCAAAGGATACCTCCTTACTTTATGTCTAAATTGTCTCACCCAAAACTTTAATGAATACCTTTTTGCGTTCTGTCTAAATTTTCTTGCCCGAAAATCCAAAAGACACTTATTTACTTTTTGATAGAGTTTGGGTGTGCCCATGACTATATCAATATTTATCCTATTCTGTTTAGGATAATTAATTCCAAATTCAAATTAAAATTAGACTTAAACTAAGGTTACGACTCTAATAATATCTATAAAAGGGGGATTAAAAAACCTAATTGGGGTTACTGAATCTATAAAAAGTTATCCTCTCCCATTCTGTCTTTCTTAGTTTTCTCTAAAGGGCTTTTAGACTGTGGAATAGCTGTCTTTTTTCCAAACTAATTGCTTGTGGTTAAAGACCTTTGCCAGTAACATAAAAATAAGAGATCTCATGCTTTTGCTTTTCTCAACGGTATGTGCACTACAAGAGGAAAATATATTTGCTCTTGATTATTGTATTTATACTATTTTACGTGCATAAATGCTAACATTGGTATCAGAGCCTATATTTTTGTATTCTGGCATGTTTTTATTTTAGATCTATAATTTATATGAAATTAGTATATCTAAATAGGTAGCTTAAACACCTATTTGATTGTTATATATGTGTTCTTGATGCTATTTTTGAATATATTTTTTTGTGTGTATGTGTACACTGAAATTGGGTAAAAAATACATAATAATAAAATTAAAAGTCGGTATTTATGAATTTTGACCTCACAATCGAATTCCTTGACCCTAAAAACCCTCTATCGATAAACACCCAATTTCCAAAAAATGCCTTTAAGGAGGCACGTGGAGTGCACGCTCCATCTATACTAGGAGTATGTCCCTCGCGTGCATGGCTAGTTATTAGAGTGAAAATGTCACTTTGACACATGGCCCAATAGAGGCACAATATGTGGACCATTACGGTAGTTCATATGTCACCATATGTCAGTGTGATGTGTCACTCTGACACGTAGACCAATAGGGATGATGACACATGGATCACTGTAGTGCTGCTATATGTCACCATTTGTTAGGGTCATGTGTCACTCTGGCGCATAGACTATTGAGGGGTGGACACATGTCACATTATGGTGATGCTACATGTCATGTGTTAACACATGTCCCAATCTAGGTGCACCATGTGGCTAACTATAGTCATGCCACATGGCATATATAGGTCTACATGGATGCCATGTGGGTGCCACATGGACTAATAGATGAATGCCATGTGTTAGATAAAGGTTTGACACAGTGACATGTAGCTATATGGGGTTATGCCATATGGCAGTAAGCCATAGCTGGCATGTGGATGTGCCTACCTCACGTGGGGCGCATCAAGCCCACCCTTGTCGGCGCGTGAGCCCTCATCCGACCACCAAATTTGCTCAAATTTTTTTAATCTAATTTTTTCAATTTTTTTTTATTTTTTGGTCATTTTTTGAAAATATTTTTGGATTTTTCCAAATAAGATTATTTTATAAAATTGTAAAAAATAGGTTTTTCTACCATTTTAATTTTTCAAATTTTTTTAAAAATTGTATTCTGGGCATATGTCATTTTTTTATTGAAATGAGTTTCAATCATATATGTTTGTACATTAGTGTACTAATTGTTTATTTTCTATTATGTGTAATAGAAATTATGATGATAAGGACTCCCAAATGTCTATAGACTCCTTAAGGCATTGCAAAAGCTAATGCAAAAGTGTGAAAAGTCTATAAATTGAGGATAAATAAGAAGGCTGAAGCTAATGACATTGATGCAGTAGTGCATCATATAGTGTTTATGCATGAACAAATGCAAGAGTGCATTTGGGCTAGTGGCTTGGATCGAGGCATTAATAATAACACCTTAATTAATGTGATGATAAACTCTTTCGGTCACCATCTAGATCTGAAAAACTTGATGGTTGAAGCCAGGACTATAGAAAATGGACATTATAGAAAGTCTATTATCTATTTTTTTGTTTAAGGTAACTGAAAGTATAATGTTGAGGAGTAACACTAAATATAAGATGGTGCTTAAGAGTGGACATATTGTGTATCATCCATAGCTTCATGATCGAGTTTTTGGGATTCCTTATCAGTTATATCGAAGGTGAAAGATTCATTTCCTATAATGAGGCTAGTTTTGGGACCTACTAGACTTCCTTAATAATTGGCATGCATGTCATTGTTTTTATGTTAGCAGATTTTTGAAATAGAATTTATGTTTCCTATTGTTATTTTTAAGACAAGTGTGTCTTATCTTATTTTATTTACTTTTGAAAATTGTTGGATGCTTATTTTTGAATAAATGCATTTATTTTTTGGATATTATATTGGCATTTAATATTTATTATAAATGTGTTTATTTTATTATTAATTACTTTGCAATATTTTATAAAAGAAATGATTACATGATAATTGAGTTAAGACTTAGTTTAGAAAACATATATTCAAAATCGACAAAACCCCAAAAAAGAGCTACTCCTTACTTAAGTTCCCAATGAGTACCAAGAAAGCTTTCATTGATTCATTCTTCTTTTATTTTACATTTTTTTAGAATTTTTTATTCAATTATCACACTAGCCCTACCTTCAGCTCCTTACAGTTAAGGTAACGAATTCGGGTATGGCTAGCTCCCATAGTATGATAGACGGTGTGTAGAAGGCCTAGGAATGAATTCACCACCGTATGGCTGATCGACGATTAATAGCGATTCTAGCTTTATGCAGGCGAGTTGTAACCTGCAATCCAAACTAAGGATAGGAGTTAGCTCACCCTTGCAGGATCGCAACCTTTTGTCCCGGCCATTGTAGCATGTGTGTCGCCCAGGAAATAAGGGGCATGATGACTTGATGTCATCCTCACCTTCCTCCGGCTTATCACCGGTATTCTCTTAAGTTTAAGAACTTAATATCTAACAATTTTAAGTTACTATGCATGCAATTTTAACTTGTAAAGTTAGACATTAGGACTTAAAGAGTAATTGGATATTATTAGTAACCTTTTCAAATTTGGGCCTAATAGATAGCTTCATTAGGCTATTTTTCAGATGCATAGTAAATTGTGTGTATTTCCCTGGCTCCTTTAATAATATGCAACAATTATTCCATTAATGAATAAAGGATCCAAATGGATACTACTTCCAAATTTGGAGTATGAAAATCTAGTATGTGCTTAAAGAGTAAAAGGCTATAGAAACCTTGAGTTCGGTTCTAGTTGAACTCAAAAATGGCACCACAGCCCAGCATAGGCAGAATTGAGATGCTTGTGTGGCATGGAAAAAGAGAAATTCCACTGCTCACATCATATTGCTAAGTGTAGTGGATGATGACATCACTAAGCCATTCCATGAATATCAAAATGCAATGGATTTATATGGAAAATATTCAGAGGTGTATTTAATTAAGCTTTGATCATTAATGATCAATTTTTATACTTATCAGTAAAATTCTAATCATACTATGTGAAAACATCTAAAAGAGATAGAAAACATGATATGTGAGCTTAGTGAAGTTGGTCATAAGTTGACCAATAAGCATTAGGTTCAAGCTATTATTCGTTCCTTACCCAAGAGTTGGAAGCATATAAAGATGCAACTAAGTCATAATGATAGTATAAAGATATTTAGGGATGTTACTTGTCATTTAGAGTTTGAATAGGACTATTTGGCTACAATTAAAGTCAATGCCAAAGTGCATATGGCACAGTCCCATTCTAGTAGAATAAGTTTTGTCCAAAACATGAAAACAAGCTTTAATGGTAAGGGTAAGAAAAAGGCTCAAGAGCCTAAAAAAATAAAAGGTGAATAAAATTTCAATAGGTCTAAGGGCAAAAAAGTGATAAAAATTTCAACAATGAAATTTTTCAACTACTAATAGAAAGAACACTATGCAAGAGACTACAATATGTCCCAATAGGTACACCACCTTGACTTAAGAGTGAGTGAATTTGTGTATCTAGTTCCGTCTTTCTTATTGAACTTCATCCTTTGTGGGTGATAGATTCTGGAGTAATAGACCATGTGACAAAAGATCAATATGCTTTTGTCTAGTTAGTTTTTGTTCTTTGATGAAACTTAGTTTCATTTACATTTCAAGGATAACAACATACAATTATGTTTAGATGATGCTTAACATGGTTTTATTTTTAGTTTAAATAGTTTTTTGTTATGGATTTTGATCTTGACTATTCAAACGAAACTAGTATTTCCTTTATCTCTACTTCTTCACATAGTTATGTGAATAATATGAAATTATGGCATGCTAGATTAAACCACATTGGCCAAGACTGAATGAGTCAGTTAGCCAAAGTGGGATTGATAGGTGATTTGAATAAGGTTGAATTGCCTACCTATAAGCATTGTCTGAAAGGTACACTAGTTAAAAAACCATTTGAAAAAAGAACTAGAGCTATATTTCCATTGCAATTAATTTATTCTAACGTTTGTGGTCCAATGAATGTGAGGGCAAGGCATGGGACCTACTATTTCATCACATATATAGATGACTATACTAGATATGGTCATATCTACTTGATTTCTCACAAGTCAGAAGCATTGAGTTACTTTAAAAGTTATATCTTTTGAACTTAGTTGAAAATCAATTAGGTAGAAAGATCAAAGCTTTAAGAATTAATAGGGGTCAAGAATATCTTTCAGATGAATTTAAAGTTTTATGTGATGAAAAAGGAATTGAGCATTAGTTGTCTATTCCTAGAACACCACAACAAAATGGTATTGTGAAAATGAGAAATAAGACTCTCCTAGACATGGTAAAATCTATGATGGCTGAGACAAATTTGCCAATCTCCTATTATGGAGATACACTATTAACTGCCATATATATTTTAAATTGCGTGCCCTCTAAATTTGTCACATCCACTCCTTATGAGTTGTGGATTAGTTAACAACCTAACCTAAGCCATTTATGTCCTTAGGGTTGTGTTGTTGATGTCCATAATACCTCAAGAAAATTTGGTAAATTGGGATCAAGAGGTAAAAAAGAATATCTTTGTGAGATATTCTAAAATATATAAAGGATATGTATTCATGGGTGAGTAAGAAAATGGCACAGTGACAGAATTTAAATTACGAGATGTCATTTTCTTAGAAAATGAATTTCCAAAGTTGGGCAAAGTGAGTCAAAACTTCACTTTCTATGAGACTCAAGAAGAGGAACCATAAGGATCACTCCATTTGAGTGGGAGGGAATTCGAAGAACAAGGTCAAGACCCTCTTTCCAATAATCCAAATGTTCAAGATCCTTACTCTAGTGGGAGTATTTTTTACTCCAGTAGGAGCATAAAGCTCAATCCCAATGGGAGCATTTTGAATTATAATGAATATATGAGATATGTTTATCAAGAATCGAAATTGCAAAAATTTAAAAGAAAAAGTGTTCTATGTTGATGATTTGAGATTAAAGGCTGGAATAAAGCCCTTTTAGTTACCCCACAAGATGAAAAAGAGCCTAAAAATATACAAAAAGCTCTTTCATGCCCACTTAAAGAAAAATGGATTAAAGCAATGAAAGAAGAAATGGCATATATTAGATTGAACCATGTCTAGAAACTAGTTGATTTACTGAAAGGATGCAAACCAATTAGGAATAAGTGGATTCTCAAGGTAAAGTGAAAATCCGATGGAAGTATCGAAAGATACAAAGATGGGCTAGTTGCTAAGGGGTTTACGCAATAGGAAGGGATTGACTATAAGGAGACTTTCTCACCCGTTGTATTATTTATGTCTATAAGGTTAATTCTAGCTATAGTGGCTAGTTTAGACCTAGAGTTACATTAAATGGAAGTGAAGATTGCTTTCCTCAAATATAGGTTTCATTGAGAAAGGTAGCGAATATAAGTTTTGTTGATTGAGAAGGTCAATCTATGGCCTTAAGCAAGTCTTCAAGATAGTGGTATTAAGGTTTTATGATACGATCATGTCGACTGAGTTCAATATGATTGATACGATCATGTCGACTGACTATGGAAGGGTATAGTCAAACCACTTAACTTTCCATACATTTGGATAGTTATGATGCCTAGCTAGAGGCTACTCATGACTTGTATAATAGTGTATCATAACTATCAATAGGGATTGATAAAATGATTTAAAGAAGTTTAAATCATGTGAGTTTTGAATAGAACTCATAATTACATATTATACTGTCAATATGGATAGGAACCCAATAGGTCACACACGTATAGAGTAAAGGATAAAATGATAAAATGACATGGATAATAATATTTAATATTATTATGGAAGAGAGAAATGAATAAGAGAATAATTAATTAAAGAGTTTAATTAATTATGATCAAGTAGAATTGTTCGTAGAACTTTTTAGAAATATTCTGTAAAATGGAATTAATTGAAATATTTTATTTCATAATTAATATTTATGATACACAAATTTAAACCCTAAAGTGTGTTCACACACAAACTAGTTTTGTGTCTTTTGGACCATTTGGGCCTTTTGGAATGAGCCAAGCCCACTCTAGCTCCTAAAACCCATTAATAAACTTAATTAAAGTCTGTAATATTTAATTTAAATCAGCTCCTTGGGCCCACCAAGTCATTTACTAATTTAAATCAAGTCCGTAAACATAATTAAGCCCATTAAGTGATTTTAATGAATTAAAATTAATTCAATTAATTCAAGGCTCATTTTAATTAATCCAATTAATTAAAAACACATTAATATATCAGATATATCAAATTTAGAAGATTACAAATCGTTCTAAACATGAACTCATCAAGAATACACGAAGAACATCAATTTATCAAACTTTTCGATTAAACTAGTTTTCATGTAAAACTTGTTTGATTTTAATTTTGTTTGATCTTATAGCATAATATCACATATTAAACACATAAATTATCATCAAAATAATTTTAGAGTGGATCAATAAAAATTTAATTTAGAACAGCCCCTAAACTTTATTGAAAAATAAAAACTCTACAAGCTAAAAATAATGATTTTTTCTCAAAAGAATCATTTTTATTTTTCATTTTATATATTTGATCACATACATCCAAAAATCAATATTTCTCATTCATGAACAATCAAATATGATATTTTAAAGTTCATGAAATAAATAACTCAAAAATAAAAAGAAAAACTTTTTCGCGAATAATATAGAATTGTAAATTCATGGCAAAACCTGGCTCTGATACCATGTTGGGAATTATCGGTTACATGCATCTCATACATAAGCGAAATTTAAAATTTTTAATATATTGATCTGATCTTGCCATGAATTTACAATATACATATTAATGAGAATAAGAAAAATCAGCTTTGATTTTTGTTAAACAGTTGATTTTCCTTCTCACCGGGTTGTCGCAAACCACAGTGTCCAAAATTAAACACCTCTAATTAGTAATCCACACTAGAGAAGAATTGAATGAACCAACAATGAAGGAACACAAGGGCTGGCCGAAATCCCTTGATGCTAGCAAGGGGGGTGGCGGCTAGGGTTGAGAGAGTGAGAGAATTTCTTTTCTCTTAATTGTTCACTTAACCCTAAAATCTCTATCACTTGGACTTTTATAGTTAGGTTAAAAATACAACTTCATAATGGGATTGGGCTCTTTAAAATTTCTCAAGAAATATTAAATGGGCTTTTGAAATTATCAATAATTTATTTGGGATCAATTAAATCCAATTTAAATCCTTTCATAAAAGACTATGCACAAAACTCACAAACTAGGCCTTTCATGCATACACTTGAATTTAATCACCCAAATGAATTTCAAATCCATCCAAATTAAGTATGTAGGCTCTATAACACTTATGAAATATATTTAATTTATTTTTATCCAAGAATTAGGCCTTTTATCTGAAGTTGGCGTGAAACCCTTCCTCTTGGGGGTTTTTGCGCCAAACTCAATTTTCATGGCCTCCATTATTTTCTTCAATAGATCTATTAATTATTATATCAGTACTACAACACTTATAATCCAATAATAATAATTAATTATGAAATATAATATTTTAATTAGGTGCATTTTATAGAATATTTCTAAAAAGTTCTGTAAATAATTTTACTTGATCGTAATTAATTAAACTCTGGTTAATTATTCTCTTATTCACTTCTCTATTCCCATAATAATATCAAATATTATTATTCTTGTCATTTTATCATTTTATCATTTTCTATATATGTGTGTAACCTATTGGGTTCCTATCTATATTGGCAGTAAATATGTAATTGTGAGTTCTATTCAAAATTCACATGATTTAAACTTCTTTAAATCATTTTATCAATCCCTATTGATATTTATGATACACTATTATACAAGTCATGATTGGCCTCTAGCTAGGCATAATGACTATCCAAATGTGAGGAAAGTCAAGTGGTTTGACTATACCCTTCCATAAAAACAGTTACCGTGCAATTACTCCTTTTACCACTCTTATCTCAATTAGATTCTAAGTATGGATTTCTGTTAACTCATATAAATCTAATTATGTATGTTCTATTAATTTAATCATTGTTCCCAAAATGCCCTTCATAGATCCCTATCCATCTTGGAATATTACTCTGGCCAGAGATTCCCTGAACAAGGTAATTATAGAATCACACGAGATAACTTCTCTTAATAAATCTGGGATGGTGAATCCTTTGTTAATCACTCAACTATCTTTAATTAGGTCATGATATACCTAACCTCCTAACTATATTCACCTCCAGTTGGAAGTAATCAGCTATGGAGTCAACGTATACCACTTGCTACTTAAGATAACCTTGGTGATCTCAAGTCTAAGGATACTTGCACAACCGCTATGAAGAGATTCCTCACTAACATAGATTTAATATCCATGTGAGGATTCTCTTTGCATGTCTCCAATGAACTTGTTCTTCTAACAAGCATCCATATGTTAGCTTTGATTATCTTTCATAATCACAGTTATGAGAAGCACTACTTGAACCATTCAAGAAGCATAACATGTGCTAGTCTGTCCGAATTAATAATGTCCCAAATTTTTTAATTATATGACTAGGGATGTTTAGATATTAACATATTTGCATGCAATAGACATCTCATATCATGAACACTTTCATGATTGTCTTTGCACTGTGTTTATAATATCAAGGACTTCATTTATTAATTTAAGATTTACAAACTCTTGCATTTAAACATAGCATTAATAAATGAATGATGCCTTTTATTAAGAATATGAATTTATACATATGAAATACATCCCTTTTACATGAGCTCTAGGGCATACTCTTTAACAAAGAGGACAATATCAGACAAACTAGATGTTATGTCTGACAAATGTTTATTTATGGGATATCCAAAAGAAACATTTGGATATTATTTCTATCATCCCTTGGAATAAAAGGTGTTTGTTTCAAGGCATGTTGTCTTCTTGGAAAGAAAATTTCTCCTTCGAAAGGACAGTGGGAGTAAAATTGAACTTGGTGAAGTTCAAGACCCACAAATAAAAGTAGATCAACCGATTGAACCCGAGATTGAATTTTATAATGATGACATTATAGTTAAACCTAATTATACACAAAATCCTAGAAGATCTACTAGGATGCATTTTATCCCTGTGAGATATGGATTTCACATTGATTCAGATAGAGGCATAACTGTAGTAGAGGACAATGAGCCTATAAGTTATCAAAAAGTTTTAAACAGTTCAGAATGTGATTTATGGCTTAAGGCTATGCAGTCTGAAATGGACTTCATGTATGAGAACAAAGTATGGACTTTAACTCAACCACCTGAAGGGATAAAACCCATAGGGTATAAATGGGTCTTCAAAAATAAGGTCGACATAGAAGGTAATATAGTTACCTATAAAGCTCACTTAATAGCAAAAGGCTATCGTCAAAAAGAAGGTATTGACTATGATGAAACCTTTTCTCCTGTAGCGATGCTTGTCTATAAGAATACTTTTAGCCATTGCAGCTCATTATGATTATGAGATTTGGCAAATGGGTGTGAAGACAACTTTCCTAAATGGAAGTCTGACTGAGGATGTGTATATGACACAACCAAAAGGGTTCACATCAGGAGATGGCAAAAAGGTATGCAAGCTTCAAAGATCTATTTATGGATTGAAGCAAGCCTCTAGGAGCTGGAACATATGATTCAATGAGACAATCAAAGAGTTTGGTTTCTCACAGAATGAAGATGAACCTTGTGTCTATAAAAGGGTTAGTAGGAGTGCAATTGTCTTTCTAATTCTATATATGGATGACATATTAATCATGGGAAATGAAATTTCTCTTCTCAAATCTATTAAAATATTGTTATCCAAGCAATTCTCCATGAAAAACCTTCTAGAAGCATCCTATATTCTGGGAATAAAGATCTATAGAGATAGATCCAATAGGTTGCTAGGTCTTTTTCAAAATACATATATAGATAAAGTATTGAAAAATTTCGATATGGATCTCTCTAAGAAAGGGTTTATACCCATGGTGTATGAGAAACACCTTTCTAAGTCTATGTGTTTGCAGACACTAAAGGATAGAGAAAGCATGAATAGAATACCATATGTATCTGTAATTAGTTCTATCATGCATGCTATGTTATGTACATATCCAAATGTAGCGTTTGCTTTGAGTGTCACAAGCAAATTCAAATCCAATTTTGGAGAGGAACACTGGGCAGCTGCCAAGAATATCCTTAAATACTTGAGAAGGACTAAGGATATATTCTTGGTATATGGGGAGAGCAGTTTGGAAGTAAATGGGTATATGAATGCTAGCTTCCAATTTAATAAAGATGATTGTAAATTACAGTCTGGTTTTATGTTCATAATGGGAGGAAGGGCAGTTAGTTGGAAGAGTTCCAAACAAGAAACAACTGTTGATTCCACGACAGAAGCTGAGTACATTGCTGCTTCGAAAGCAGTCTGGATCAAAAAGATCATATCTGAACTAGGAGTGGTGCCTAGCATTGTTGATCCGATTCCTTTATATTGTGACAACAATGGAGCCATTGTGTAAGAAAATGAACCATAGTCTCATCGGCGATCCAAGCATGTTCTCAGACGCTACCATCTCATAAAGGAAATAGTAGCTAGAAATGATGTGAAAATAGAAAAGGTCCCCACAGATGATAATGTGGCGGATCTCCTCACTAAAGCACTTTTTCGGATTAAGCATGATCACCATATAAATAACATAGGTCTAAGACATATGAGTGATTGGCTCTAGTGTAAGTGGGAGATTGCTAGAGAGTATGCCCTAGAGCCCATGTAATAGGGATGTATTTTATATGTATGAACTCATATTCTTAATAAAAGGCATCATTCATTTATTAATGCTATGTTTAAATATATGAGTTTGTAAATTTTAAATTAATAAATGAAGTCCCAGATATTATAAACACAGTGCAAAGGCAATCATGAAAGTGTTCGTGATGTGAGATGTCTATTGTATGTAAATGTGATAATATCTAAATATCCCTAGTCATAGAATTAACAAGATAGGACATTATTAATTCGGATAAACTATCACATGTTATGTTTCTTGAATAGTTCAAGTAGTGGTTCTTATAATTGTGATTATGGAAGATGATCAAAGCTAACATGTGGATGCTTGTTAGAAGAATACTTTCATTGGAGACCTTCAAAGAGAATCCTCACATGGATATTAAATTTATGTTAGTGAGGAATGTCTTCATAGCGGTTGTGCAAGTATCCTTGACTTGAGATCACCAAGGCTATCTTAAGTAGCAAGTGATATACTTTGACTCTATAACTGATTACTTCCAACTGGGGGTAAACATAGTTAGGAGGTTAGGTATATCATGACCTACTTGAAGATAGTTGAGTGATTGACAAATGATTCACTATCCTAGATTTATTGAGGGAAGTTATCTCGCATGATTCTATAATTGCCTTGTTTAGAGAATCTCTGGCCAGAGTACTATGCCAAGATGGATAGGGATCCATGAAGGGCATTTTGGGAATAATGGTTAAATTAATAGAACATACATAATTAGATTTATATGAGTTGACTGAAATATATACTCAGAATCTAATTAAGATAAGAGTGGTTAAAGGAGTAATTACATGGTAACTGTTTCTATGGAAGGGTATAGTCAAACCACTTGACTTTCCTGACATTTAGGTAGTCATAATGCCTAGCTAGAGGCCGCTCATGACTTGTATAATAGTGTATCATAAATATCAATAGGGATTGATAAAATGATTTAAAAAAGTTTAAATCATGTGAGTTTTGAATATAACTCATAATTACATATTATACTGCCAATATAGATAGAAACCTAATAGGTCGCACACATATAGAGTAAAAAATAAAATGGTAAAATGAAAAGGATAATAATATTTGATATTATTATGGAAGAGAGAAATAAATAAGAGAATAATTAATTAAAGAGTTTAATTAATTATGATCAAGTAGAATTGTTCGCAGAACTTTTTAGAAATGTTCTGCAAAATGGACTTAATTGAAATATTGTATTTCATAATTAATTATTATTGTACTATAAGTGTTATAGGGCTGATATAATAATTAATAGATCTATTGGAGAAATTAAAAGAGGCCCAGAGAATTGGTTTTGGTGCAAAAACCCTCTAGAGGAAGGGTTACACGCCAAACCTATATAGAAGGCCTTAGAGGCCTAATTCTTGGACCAAAATAAATTAAATATATTTCGTAAGTATTATGTATCCTACATATTTAATTTGGATGGATTTGGAATTAATTTGGGTGATTAAATCCAAGTGTATGCACAAAAGGCCTAGTTTGTGGGTTTTGTGCATAGTATTTTTTGAAAGGATTTAAATTGGATTAATTGAGCCCAAATAAATTATTAATAATTCCAAAAGCCCATTTAATATTTCTCCAATAATTTTAAAGAGACCAATCCCATTATGATGTTTGATTTTTAATCTAACTATAAAAATGCAAGTGATAGGGATTTTAGGGTTAAGTGAACATTAAGAGAAAAGAAATTCTCTCTCTTTGAAAAATCCTAGTGCCACTCCCTTGCTAGCATCAAGGAGAATTTGACCAGCCCTTTTTTTATCATTCTTGGTTCATTCAATCCTTCTCTAGTGTGGATTACTAATTAGAGGTGTTCAATTTTGGACACTATGGTTTGCGATAACCTGGATCGAAGGAAAATCAATTGTTCAACGAAAATCAAAGGTAATTTTTCTTATTCTCATTAATATTTATATTGTAAATTCATGGCAAGATCAGATCTATTCGTTTAAAATTTTAAATTCTTCTTATGCATGTGATGCATGTAACCGATAATTCCTAACACCTATCTCGTGGAGTAGTAAGAAATAGACTTGTGTAGCCTCATCAATTATGGAAGCTAAGTTTGTCACTTTCTCTACTGCAGTACAAGAGGCAATTTGACTAAAATGGTTTGTGAACCATTTAAGAGTAATTGCCTTAGAGGAACCAGTGATAGTCAGTTATCGATGGATGTATCAACATTAAGTATCAATACACCAAAGATATTGTTGGACATGGAGAAGTAAACTTATAGTACATTTCCTCGCTACATAGATTGTAGATCCATTAACAAAAACTGTATTGAGAGATGTGTTTTGAGAGACACAATAGATCTCTAAGTTTGCGTAGGATTTGATTTGCACTGTTTATGTGATTGCTTAACATTATTATTTATGAATAAAAATAAAGTTCATTATTTGACAATACATGAGTATGAATATTTATATGTGAACATTTACTGTTATTTATTATATGATTGAGCAAGTTAGACAGAGAAGTAGCCAACTCACATGGGTGTTTACCTTTGTTTTGATAAGGAGCTGACAAAGACTAAAATAAGGCAATCTTTGAACATATGGTGAACTCAAGGGATTGTCAAAAATAAAGTGCCATTTTACAAAAAAAATACAAGATTAGTCTTATTAAGGTGTAAGATAAAGACATATATGAGTTGTATGCTTTGGATTAAGATCCAAAATTGGATTATATGTAATTCTATGGTGAGTTAAAAAAAAACTACCATGTTCTGTCTAGAAGCTAGAAGTAGTCCTAAAGTGGGAGCACTAAAGTTGGATGCTTTGGTGCATCACAACTTTATGCTTTTGTATGGTGTTAAAATACATTTTGTAAGAAATGCTCTCCTTAAAAGGAAGGAAAGAACACCATAACACATGTTTCATATCATGTGTGCTTAAGTAACTAAGGGATGGGAATTTCATAATTAAATTATCTCAACTTTCCCTAGTGTGAGATCTCATTTTACATCGGCCCTCAAAGCCCTTAATTTATCCCTAAAATATACTTCAATGTGACTAGCTTAGTTAGTCTCCAAAAGGCTATGGAATAATCTGGCCTTGTAGATCTAACTAGAAAAGTGAGTTGAAACATGATGGATGGCATATAATAAAGGGGGAAGATAGCCTTTTGATCACATTCAATAGTTTCGTGGTTCATTGATATACCTATTGTAATTTCTATAAGTATAACACAATAGTGAACACGAAAATTATTTTGTGAGATCATGAGTCCATAATAGTAAATGTGAGAAGGCAATCTATGGTTGATCATACATGAAAAAAAAGATCTTGTTTTTACTTTTGAGCTGCTACATATCTCTAACAAGTGTATGGCACTAGTGTTCTCGATGTATAGTTGTCACAATGTCTATCTGCATGTATGACTAGAGATATTGACTGGAGAATATTTCACCATGTGTGAGTGGGATATGATAAAGTTTGGGTGCACCCATGACTTTTTCAATATTTATCCTATTCTGTTTGGGATAATTAATTCCAAATTTAAATTGGAATTAGAGTTAAACTAGGGTTATGACTCTGATAATCTCTATAAAGGGGGATTAAAAAACCTAATTGAGGTTACTAAATCTATTAAAAAATTTCCTCTCCCATTCTATCTTTCTCATTTTTCTCCAAAGGGCTTTTAAGCGGTGGAATAGTCATCTTTTTCCCAGCATAACTACTCGTGGTTAAAGACCTTTTCTAGTAATGTAAAAATAAGAGATTCCGCACTTTTGCTTTTGTCAATGATATCTACGCGACGAGAGGTACATATGTTTACTCTCGATTATTGTATTTATGCTATTTTAGGTGCATGAATGATAACACTTTTTTATTAAATTTTTTTGCCCAAAACTTCAAAAGGTACCCCTTTACTTTTTATCTAAATCTTTTTACCCAAAACTCCAAGTGGTACCCCTTTTTTATTTCTCCAAATATTTTTTTCTAAAATTAAGGGGTAACCCTTCGGCTGATCATCAAAATGTTTTTAACCAAAATTCCAAGGGGTATACTTTTACTTTATGTCTAAACTTTTTCACTTAGAACTCCAGGGGGTACTTTTTTGTATTTTGTCTAAATTATTTTGCTCAAAACTCAACCCTTTGCTTTTTTTCTAAATTTTTTTGCCTAAACACGATGGGTACCCCTTTTCATTGTCTAAATTTTTTACCTAAAGAACTAGAAGTATTTCATTGCTCATTGTCTAAATTTTTTACTCAAAACCTTAAGAGATACCCATTTACTTTTTGTCTAAATGTTTTCACCCAAAAAGCAATACTCTTTTGCATTTTATGTAAATCTGTTGCCTAAAACTATGAAGGGAATTTTTTTTTTTTGCGTAAAAAGCCAAGGGACACCCTTTTACTTTTTGTATTGATTATTTTAACCAAAAACTAAAGCGTACCCTTTTGTTATTTGACAAAATTTTGTCACTAAATTTTTTCGCCCAAAACTCTAAGGAGGTACACTTTGCTTTTGCTTAAAATCTTTTTGGCCCAAACTCTAAGTGGCACTCCTTTTCTTTTTGTCTGAAATTCTTACCGAAAACACTAGAAGTACTTCTCTGCTTTTTATCTAAATTTTTTATCCAAAACTCCAAAGGATATCCATTTACATTTTGTCTTAAATTTTATGCCCAAAATTTTAAAAGGTTCTTATTTGTTTTTTGCTTAAATTTTTTATCCAAAACTCCAGGAGGTACCCTTTTGAATTTTGTCTAAATTCTTTTTCCCAAAACACCAAGAGTTATCCCTTTGCATTTAGTTTAAATTTGTTTTGTCCAAAACTGCAAGGGGTACTCATTTTCTATTTATAAAAAAATTTTTTACTCAAAAAGCTTTTCCTTTTTGTTTAAATTTTTTGTCCAAAACTCCAAAAAGTACACCATTAAGTATTGTCTATTTTTTTTGTCAAAATCACTAAGGGGTACCCTTTTGCTTTTTGTCTAAAATTTTATACTCAAAACTCCAAGGGGATACCCCTTCACATTTTGTCTAAATATTTTTGCCGAAAACACTAAGGGGTATTCAATTGCTTTTTGTTTAAAATTTTTACTCAAAACTCTAAAGGGTATCCCTTTGTTTTTGCTTAAATTTTTTGCCCAAAACTCCGATAGGTGCTCCTTTGCTTTTTTTCAAATTTTTTTCCAAAACTCCAAAAGGTATCATTTTCCTTTTTGTATAAATTTTTTTTCCAAAACTCCGAAAAGTACTTTCTTTAATTTTGTTTAATTTTTTTTCCAAAAACACAAATGGGTATCCTTTTACTAGTCTAATTTTTTTGTGCAAAATTTCAAGGGGTACTCATTTGGTTTTTATTTAAATTTTTTATCCAAAACTCCAAGCATTACTGTAGTAACCTAAAAATTTTGGTTATGTAAATAGTACTTTTAGGACTATAAACAATGTACATTAAGGTTAATAGTAGCACAATTGACCAAGAGTTGCCCAAAGATCACAGTTGACTCGGGACAATCAATAGTCAACCCCAAGTAAATAACTGAGATGTGAATAAAATTAATTAAGGTGTTTAAGTGGGATGAATATTAAGTATCATTGTTAGTATTAAGAAAAAAATTAAGCTAGGAAGTTGGCAATGGAAATTACATGGCAATGAAATTAAAGAGTTAGAGTTAATCGGGATCATTATAAATAAATATAATATAGAGGAAGATTTTTATGGGTATTATTTTAGGGCCTTTGGAATTTTCTTTAATTGTAAGGTTAATATTAGCCATAAATAAATAAATAAAAAGAATGAAAGAAAGAAAAATGGGAAAAAAATGGGAAAGAAAAGGAAAATGCACAAAATGGAGTCCATATTTTTCCTAGGATCTGTTCACATTATCGGTCATCTCCATCGTTACTATCAAAGTTAATCCTTTGTAGCTGACTTTCTCCATCATCACCTACCTTTCCTCCTCCATAGATTGCAATCACTAATGTCCGTCCCCTGCTCCACCACTTCTCTTTTTTCAACCACGGTTGTTATCTTCCCTTAACTTAAGGCTTTTTATTCAATTTTTAACTAGCTCCTATGTCAGATGGTGACATGAACAACATCGACAAGCTTTTAAAGGTGAGATACACCTTTTGATGCTATTTGTTTCTTCCCACTCCTTAGCTATATGTAGATAAAAACATAGGTATATTGATTCATTTCGGCCAATCCATGAAGCGGTGAGGTGCATGACCACCTTTAACAAAGTTATAATGGTTTAAGCTTCATTTTAACAGTGATGGCACTTCTCCGATGATCAATAACAAGCCCATAGACAATAATTTCAATGAAATTGAGTCAAAATTAAAGGGGAATTACTCTAAAATTAGTAAATACTCCATTAAATTTATTTTTACCTAATTATTAAGATTATATATGCATATTAAGATTAGAGAAATTGTAAATTCCTAAGTATACTAATAAATTGAAATAAAAATCATCAAATTAAGAGTTTATAAATTTAATTACATAGTTAATTAGCCTCATAAACTTGTGGTATGACACCCCTATTAAGGTCCTAAGAGAATGTATATACATTTCAAATATAGTATTATTAATATATGTTGGGTTAGTTAATGAATTATAGGGTAAGGATATAGAAGTAATTATTTAAAAAGATGAAGGGTAAAATGGTCATTTTGAATTAAGTTATGTGTGTGATTAATTTTGAGAAAATGTAATTTAAAGGACCTAATTGAAAAGTGAAAGAGAGAGTTTAGGGAAAGAAACATGATAATGAAGGGAAGTAGGGACTTAAGTACAATTTTTGCAAAGCCAACACATGGTCCCATGGAAACTTGACACCTAGCCTTTTTAGAAGTGTCTTAAGAAAGGAAGAAAACCCAAGACATAAGGGGATGGCCAACCACTTCACTTCAAGGATCTTCAAGGTCACCATTGTCTCTCAAAACTCAAATACTCTAACCCCTAAATAACCCCCAAATCCAATCCTAGCTTTTGAGAGGAGAGAGATTTTAGTGGTTAGTCTTTTTAAGGTAAGAACAATCTCTTTTCTACTTATTTTTCTTCTTATTATTAGATGTTTAATTAAAGTATTAGATGAATCTTTAATCATAATAATCTATAATTTATTATAAAGAAAGAGAGAGAAGCAAAGGCAAGGAGCAAAAGGAGGAAAAGCTTGAAAGAAGTTGTCATCATGAGGTATAAGAACTTTGATATATTGTAGTTGTTATGTATATGCATTTAATAATTATAAAGCTTAATTTGAGGGTTTTAAGCATGGAAAGCATGGATATGATTGTTAATTAGGTACAAGAACCGAAATAAGAGCATATTTCTTCTAGTTAGCAGAATATGTCCTTAGGTTCACTAGACCTACCCGGACTGTTTAGCCTATATATAAAGTTTGAGAGCTCCAAATTAAGTAATTCCAATTGGAATAGAAACTAGACTCATAAAAATAAGTTTCATAATAAGACACCAATGTTTGGTTATTCCTCTATGATAGGGAAAATTTAGCTTGAACCCAAATATGATTGCTGCCCTATCATTAGGAGCAGTCCACATTGTTTGGTGAATATCTTGAGATTGATAAGGCTAAATGAAATTATTTTTAATGTTTTAGAAACTATAAATATATAAGAACAACTTTACGAAGAACACTTGATTAGAAAAGGTCATTTTCTAAGCCTAAAATGAGGTGCAAAGATACATAGTAAAAGTATTTGTAGAATTCGTAGGCTAGATTGGGATACCCATTTTGAGCATTGCACACGATTAAGACCAATTCGTCTCAATTGAGTGCTTCCCCATTCACAGCTTATACATGGTTTTTAAGCCCAAAAAGTCACCAAAAATTGCCCAAACCTTTCCAGACACCTTTAGAACACCTTAAATACATAAAGAGGAATATACCAAGTTATGAAGCACATGTACTATATGATTTAAAGATGGAGTAATAACTTAAAATGAACCCAAATATAAAGAAAACATGAATATATAGATTGTTTAGGCCATTACTTCGACTAAACCTCAGTCTTGTGTATGTAACTAATGGAATTGGAATATGAGAGTACAAAAGAAGATCGATAAGCTAAATTTGTGCATGTGTGTGTGTGTATATATATATATATATACATATACATATATAAATGCATAGGGACATGATATTGATAAGTTAATGAAACATGTGTATTTAATAATAGAACATTAAGATATATTATAAGGAAATTGGGATGCATAAGTTAATTCAAGCTATTACCAAGCTCATATGATAAATTGTATGTTTGTTAACTAATATGATTAAAGTATACAAATAACAATAAAGGCATAAACATATATGCTTGCAAATACATATGTATGTAAGAGTACATAAGGATAAATAGAACTAATAATACTCTAATTAGGTGAAGTATATGTCTACAGATGTACATGGATATTTATATTTCAGGAATATGCATTTGTGTTCCAACCACATTATTAGAGATAGGTATGGATATTGATATATGTATATGTATGTGTATGTATGTTGGAATACATTAGATATATATCTATATATATGTATGCATAATGTGATGCATTAGACGTAATATAATAAGCACAGATATAAGTATGAACAGTATATGTATAGGATGAATCATACAGGCATATGTGCATTCATGCATTTATATAATAGTCTCTATATGGATGTAACTCTTATGAATATGTCATACAATCATAGTAATGATAATGCATGACTAAAGATGTTACAATTAGAGCATGTAAATTATATGAACACTTGAGATTATATATTGATGCTCTAAGCTATGATGCTATGATTACAAAAAGATACTAATATATGTTCATATGTGTATAAAGGTAACTTGATTATAACCACATACAGAAATGTATAAACATGTATATTATACTCAAAGATATGTTGTAATCAAGTTAAAGGCATATAAGACAGTAAGAGAAAAGTAAATATAACTAGAGCAAAAAGTTACAGTTGCTTGTGTCTGTGTTTAGGTTGTGGATAGATAGGCATGCCTATAAGGGTATCTTGCAACTGCTATAGTATAGACTTGGCCCTATTAGGTCCACGATACAGATTCGGCCTTATTTGGGTCCATGATATAGATTTGGCCTTATTGGGTTTATGCTACAGATTTTGCTTGTTTGGGTTTACAAGATAGATTTGATCCTAATTAGATCATTAACAACCCCATTTGGGTTGTAGCCGACCCCGTTTGGGTCTGCTTGATCGGTCAAACAATGCAGTTTCATACCTTCAGGTGCTACAGTTAATCCGTTATCCACATCTTAGAGAAAAGTGTAGGTTTAATACAAGGCATAAGAAAAGCAATATAAAGAGTAATTTAATAAGATGATATGCTAATTTACATAATGATCTAATTTCCAATATCATTATTTATATATGAATTCATGCATGGCATTAGGAGAATATGAAAAAGAAATCTTGCTATGTTTATGATACATGCATATAGTATGTTTATGGTACATGTAAGGTGTTATAGAAACATGTATATAATAATCACCACAAATACCTTATGCTTTCATTGTTTAAGACTATTGTATTTACATGCCTGTCTAAATACATCGGTGAGCACACATAACAAGTTACTGGTTGTCATTAATTTCATTACAAACTTGCCACCTTTGTAATAAAGTCTTATATTACTATGATAGAAATTGTATACTATGGCTCTATACTGTATTTGACTAATATTATGCCTATGTTTGTAAGCTATTGGCAACTACGGTAATAAATTATTTTTAATTATATTTCTTTGTTCCCTACTAAGTTAGTAAGCTTAGCATAGGTGTTTATCCATATAGGTATCTAAAGCTAGATTTCTTCTTGGTGGGACAAGATCTGCTACAGCAAGGCTAACACTAGGGATAGTATATAGTTGTATTTTATTGTCTTTGTAATTATTATATTAGTAAGATGTAATATGAAGAACAGTATAAGTGCTAGTATAAAGTAATCTAAAGCTTTCTTGTAAATCCTTATCTTTGTGCTGAAGTATGTTATAGTATATATATGATAACAGGTATTAGGAGAGATTAGAATAATCTTTAATGTGGAATTAATATTAACTTAAATTGTGTAAATGTTTAAAGTGTAAAATTTGGGAAGTTTTGTTTAATTGATTAATTAATAAAATAAACATGATTTCAAGTCTAAAGAAAAATAATTGAAGTGGTTAAATAGATCAAATTTATGGGTTTGACTATGTATTTACTTAATGTATGTTATGAAAAATAACAAAATACATTACATATGTGTATATAATACATCTTGGATAAAGGTGAATGTAGATAATGCTTTGTTAATTGATTATGAAGCCATAAGGAGAAAATTGAAAATTTGCTTGAATTAAATTTGAGTTTCATGAGGATTTGCTTCATAAATGTTAAGGAAAAATGATGGTTGAATTCTCTATATATATGCAATATAGCTGTAAAATGATGTTATATGGTACATATTTAAATGAGAAATTAGATGTTAAATTTGGTAGGATGCCAATTTGTTATTTGTTAGGTTGAGTTACATGCTGATAGTCATTTAGGAATTTATGTGTACTTTAGTTGTAATTTATATTTACTTGGGTTGAATCTTTGTAATTTTAGTTACCAATATAACTTAAGCACATATAGGTATTTTATGTTGCTAATTAAAGGTGGCAAAATTGACCCAAACTCAAAATGCAACCCAAGTTCGCCTAAAAAAACCCAAACCCACCCAATCCAAAAAAATAACCATTGGATCAACCCAAAACTGACGCATTTTATTTTTTAACCCAACCCAACACAATACCCATTGGATCAACCCAAAACTAAACCATTTCGTTTTTCAACCCATTGGGTCTGTACCTAATGGATTTCTTACACCTCCATCCTTACAACCCATTGAGGTAAGGTGTTTCCAAAGCAAAAATGTAAAAGAGATTAGAATTGAAACTCCTAAGGTCAACTTCTATCGTATTAACAAATATAGATCATTGGAGGACCCACCATCCATTGCTTTTGCCTTGTGTTGTTTTCCAATTTCCTTTTATTTATTTATTTATTTTTAATCTTATCACTAATATAATTATAGCAACAAAAATGTGTTTTGCTTGCTGCTGTACACCACCTCTAAGTCCAGTTCTCGTAATTGCAAATACATACTATTGAGTTCATATTTGTTATGTACTACTATACTTTTAGCAATTAAAAGAAAGATGATTTAATCAATTAATACACTTCTTTATTTATAATTTTATATTATGTTTTCAATTGAATATTATTATTATTATTGGATACATTAATTAATAAAAAATTTTATAATAAGTTGCATTAAACCTATGGGTCGACTCAAACCCCGTCCAATCCAGTTGGATATTGACCCATTTATAACCCATATTTTTTGACCCATTAATGACCCAACCCAAACCCGCTCATTTTCCACCTCTATTGCTAATGCATATAATACTTTTATTTTGTTTAACTGGAGATAATATAAATATGTTACGAAAAATGTAATTTACTAATAGATTGTATGGCCTCAAGAACTTAATGATAATGGCATAAATGAGATCAAGTAAATATGCTAGGGGTGATTGTAAATGAGATGAGATTTTTCCAAGTATGATTGTAAATAAAATTTATGTTTTAACTTCATATATTAAGCTAAACAAAAGTGTATAAATTATATGCATATAAATGTAAGTCACTATATTTAAGTATGAATAAATAAATTGGATAGTATTTTTATGTGAGAATATGCATGAATGAAATATAAGGTGAACCTATCATGAATGTACAATTAATTTTATAAAATAAACAAGATACAAAAGTTCGTTTTATATATATTAAGTGAGTAAATTACAATGAAGCATGACAATCTTGAATATATTTAAGTAGAAAGTGAATTGATGAATGAAATGCAAATTATTCATAGATGTGTATAGTTATATGTATGATGGAGATTGAATTAAGGAAGTGATATTGATTGATGAAAAGTGATGAAAAGTGGACATTAAGTTGTGTGCTATTATACAATATGACTTCAAGAAAGGGAAATGGATTTATGACATGAAGTAGTGAACTGGAATGTTGATATTGTTTTTCCCTTAATGACTAATGGTCAAACTAGAAGTATAAGATATAATTAGTTAGCCATAAGGATACACATCATGATAGCAATTCATGGCTACTCGCCTTTGTAGGATAATGGCGGTCTATGCAGCCACACAGTTGGCATCATACAGTTGATATTACAAAGTTGGCAAAACATAGATAAGATTAATGAGACGTATAAATTTGGATCTTTGGGGTTCTTGTCCCGCACATCCAATTTAATGGTTTCTACTGGAAACTACAAGGGGGGAAAATTATAAATATATGATAAAAATTGATATTTCAGTGGAAAAACTATAATCATGGCATAAGACAATAATAAATGAATTTGCAAAGTTTATAGATTTGAATGATTGTTGTGGTAAATTTCAAATGGATTACTATAAGGAGTTTAACATGTAGTCAGTTTGAGTTTTAAATCTATGATTTGCATTACTGAAAATTTCACCTATCTAATGAATAAATCTTGAATTGTGGAGTTTACATTTAATTAGTTATTACAAATGAATAGTTATGTGAACTTTGAAAAATAAAGATGATTAAAAAGGAAAATGTTTATAAAGATGTTATTAATTTGAATTTAACCAAATAACAAAGTTGACTAGGAAATCTTGACCTATATTTCAAAATGTGATTTGTGTGTCTATTTTAATTTTATATAGGTAAGAAGTTAGTATCACTTTAAATACTATAACATAAAAGAAATATATATATAAAGTTCTCTAAATGGTTTCACCATTATATATGCATAAATTGTTTACATATCTTTCATTATTGTGCAAACTAGAATTTATAATATTTATAACCTATTATGTGGTTTATTTATATTAAATTAGATTATGTTGTTTGGAAAAAGTAAATTTAGTAGGGTACTCTCACTAAGCTACAATCTTAGCGTGTGGTTATTTTTTACGTGCAGGTTAAAAGAAAGTATTCTAGAGATTAAGAAAGAAGTCTGATAATCCTATTGATACTTGAAAAATATTTGAGTTGAGACAAAAAAAAAGTTCTAAAAAGATATTTTTGATATGTATTTAGGGCTTTTTTAACTTGATTTTAGCATGTGCACTTGATAGGCAGTTTTGGAGCATTATAGTAAAATGAGTTTTGTATTAAATTGTTGTATTTAAGTTATTAGTTTATGATATTTTAATGTTGCTCATGCAAAAAATTGTCTTGCATGTGCATTATGCTATAGACATGAATAAGGTTATGGCTTATGTTATATATATATATATATATATATATATATATATATATATATATATATATATATATATATATATATATATATATATATATAGGTGGAATAAATATGAAATATTGATACATGTGTGACTTGTTTAGAAATATTTGATTTGATATATCTTGAAGGATGGAAAAAACTTGTGTTAGAGTTTGTTTTGGAATTATGGAGTTATGTGATTTTAGAGGTATAAAGAATTTTTCTTTACAAGAGGGTAAGCAATATTATGGAAAACTCTACTAAAATTTTGTAAGCATATATAGTAACAATTAGCAGTATTAATGATTTTAGAAGAAATTTTATTATTTGTATATTTATGGAACCTATAATAGCTTGTAAAATTCTTATCTGATTTGCTCCTTAGACATGGTATAGGGTGTTACACTTAGTGGTATCAGAGTTATGGTTTAGGCATTTTTGGACATAGAATAATAGAATATAGTTAAGAAGGAGATTGTAGCACTCTGTTTACTTGTTAGTAATCCTTGATATTGAGTGTAATGATTTTAGCATTTAAAACATGGGGCAACCAATATACATTGCTATTACATGAGATGTGCATTTGCATGATATTGCATACATGAAACATTTTACATTTATTGTATTAGCATCATTTAACCATATATGATAATATCAGATTTTGTGCATATGCGCCATTAGAAAGGAAATTGATAGGATTTACAGTGCATGCATTAAAGTGGGGATAGATGTGTTTATGGAAGGATGGTTATAGATAAGGGTTAAGTAAGGATATGAGAAAGTAAGTGAAGAAGAGGTAAGCGTACATGGCAAAGATGATATTGAGGAAGTGATGTGACTCAAAAGTTGATACATTTTGGGTCAAGTATAGTAAAAAGTATAGAAATCAACCATTAAGTTGGCATGCTGGAAAAACTAGTTTTAAGCTTTAACTTCTCACTTAGAAAGAAGATTAACACTTTTTATGTATAAATGGAATTCTTAAGAATAGAGCTGTAGCACATAACCGTCAATGTCAAGAATCTACACTTGTTGGTATCCCATCCAAGTTATGTGTAGAGGATATGTGGTAAAAAGTATAGGGATGTTATTTAGAGGTCAAAATTTTTGCCCAAAACTCAGAGGGATACCCCGTTGCTATTCATAAAAATATTTTTGCCCAAAATTCTAAGAGGCAACCCTTTGCTTTTTATCTAAATTTCTCGTAAAACTCCAAGGGGTATCCCTTAGCTTTTTATCTAAATTTTTTTAGCCCAAAACTCCAAGGTATACCCCTTTGTTATTTTTCTAAATATTTTCACAAAAAAACTTTACGTCATTTGCTGCTTATCAAAATATTTTCTCACAAAATTTAAAATGGTACCCCTTGACTTTTTGCCTAGATATTTTTGCCCAAAACTATAGGGGATACTGCTGTACATTTTTTTTAAATTTTCTCACCAAAAATTCCAAGGGAGACCACTTTAATTTTGGCTAAATTTTTTTCTAAAACTCCAATGCATACCCTATTACTTTCTTTCTAAAATTTTGCATCCAAAATTCCAAAGGGTGCCCTTTTGCATTTTATCTCAAATTTTTCCAAAATTTCAAAGGGTATCTCTTTACATTTACCTAATTTGTTTTGACCAAAATACCAAGGGCTATTTATTTGCTTTTTGTATAAATTTGTTTAAACAAAACTTTAAAAGGTATCCCTTTGCTTTTTGTCTAGATCTTTTGCCCAAAACTTAAAGTGGGATTCTTTAAATTTTGTCTCAATTTTTTTCCCAAAACATCAAAGGCTACCCCTTTTCTTTTTGTCTAAAATTTTTAGCGTAAAACTCGAAGCAATATTCCTTTGCTCTCTATTTAAATTTTTTTCCCAAAGCCCAAAGGTGCACCCCTTTACTTTTTGTCTAAGTTTTCTAGCCTAAAACTTAAATGGTTACCCCTTTAATTATTGTCTAAATATTTTTTTTGGAAACACCCAATGATACCCTTTTGCTATTTCTCGAAATATTTTTGCAAAAAAGTGAGGTACCCCTTTTGATATTCACCAACCTATATTTGGCCAAAACTTCAATGTGTAAACCATTTCTTTCTGTTAAAATTTTTTCACCTATAAATTTAAGGCTACACCTTTTCTTTAGTCTAAAATTTTATCTAATATTTTCGCTTAAAACTCTAAAGGTAGCTCTTTGCTTTTTATTTAAATTTTTTTGCCCAAAACTCCAAAGGATACCTCTTTGCTTTCTGTCTAAATTGTCTCGGTCAAAACTCCAACAGCTACCTTTTTGCTTTTTATCTAAATTTTCTCGCCCAAAATACCATAGGGTACCCTTTACTTTTTCACAAAATTATCTATCCCAAAACTTTAAGGGGTACTCTTTAACTTTTCATTTAAATTTTTTTATCTAAAACTACAAAGGATATATATTTTTTTTTAATTTCTCTAAATACTTTCACCCAACATTAAAAGGTATCCCATCGTCTATTCATCAAAATATTATTGGCCAAAACTCCAATGCTATACCTTTGCATTATGTTTATTTTTTATTCCCCAAAACTCTAAGCGTTATCCCTTTGCTTTTTGTAAAATTTTTTTTTCCTAAAACTCCAACAAGTACCTCTTTACTTTTTGTCTATATTTTTTGGCCTAAAACTCTATGAGACACTTTTTTTCTTTCAATTTAAATTTTCTCGCTCAAAACTCCAAGTGGTATCCCATTACTTTTTACATAAATATTTTCAGTCCAAAATCTAAGGAATACCCTTAAGCTTTGTTATTCCTCAAAAAGTTTTGCCCAAAACTTAAAGGGGTACCCCCATTGCTATTTATCAAAATGTTTTATACCCAAAACTCCAAAAAGTAACCGTTTGATTTTCGTCTAAATTGTTTTGCCAAAAACTCCAACAGGTACCACTTTACTTTCTATGTAACTTTTTTCACCCAATACTCTAAGGGGTATCCCTTTAATTTTAATCTTTTTTTTTTGCCCAATCTCCGAGCTACTCCTTTGCTATTTCTTTAAATAATTTTTTTCGAAAAGTAGAACGGTACCCCTTTTACTATTTTGTGAAATTGTTTTTGACAAAACTTCAAGGTTATCCATTTCATTTTTGTCTAAATTTTCTAGCCCAAAACTTTAAGAGGTTCCCCTTTACTTTTATATAATTTTTTTCCAAAACTCTATGCGGTGCCTCTTTTAAGAGCTTTTTGTTTAAATATTTTTTACTAAAAAATCTATGATGTACCCCATTATTTTTTATACAACATTTTTTAGCCAAAACTCCAAGAGATATCCTTTTGCTTTTTGTTTAAAGTTTTTGCTCAAAACTCCAAGAGGTATCCTATTGCTTTTTCTATAAATATTTTTGCCTAAAATTCTAAGGGTACTCCTTTTCATTTTGTCTAAATTTTTTGCCCAAAACTCCAGAGTTACTTTTTTGCTTTTTGTCTAAATTTTTTATCCTAAACTCTAAGTGGTATCCCTTTACTTTTTGTTTAAACTTTTTTTGTTTAAAAATCCAAAAGGTACCTTAGTCTTTATATCTAAATTTTCAAGTGGTACACATTTGCTTTTATCTAATTTTTTTTTGCTTAAAACACTAAGAGGGATCCTTTTAGTTGTTGCCTAATTTTTTTTTTTGCAAAATTCCAAAAGGCACCCATTTGCTTTTTGTCTAAATTTCTTACTCAAAACTTTAAGGGTCACCTCTTTACTTTTTGTCTAAAAGTTTTCCCAAAACTCCAAGAGATAACAAATTACATTTTGTTTAAATTTTTTTCCCAAAACTCAAGGGTACCACTTTACTTTTTGTCTATATTTTTTTGCCCAAAACCCAAAGGGTATCCTTTTACTTTTTATGTAAATTTTCTTGCTAAAAAACCTTTGATTTTTTCTTAATATTTTTTTTCAAAACTCAAAGGTATATTCATTTTCTTTTTATCTAAATTTTTAAGCCTAAAAAAAAAAAGGGTATCCCTTTATTTTTTGTCTTTTTTTTGTTTGAAACTCCAAGTGGTACCCCTTTGATATTTCTTTAAATAATTTCACCAAAAAGTAAAAAGGAGTACCGCCTTTGCTATTCCTCAAAATATTTTTGACCAAAACTTCAAAGGGTACACTATTTCTTTTTATCTAATTTTTTTCTCCAAAACATTAAAGGGTACACTATTTCTTTTTATCTAAATTTTTTTCTCCAAAACATTAAAAGGTACACATTCGCTTTAGTCTAAATTTTCTGTCTATTTTTTTTTTGCCTAAAACTCTAAGGGTATCTATTTGCTTTTTATCTAAATTTTTTTATCCTAAAACTCTAAGAGATACCTCCTATCTTATTGTCTAAATTGTCTAGCTTAAAACTCTAAAAATTACCTTTTTACTTTTTGTCTAAATTGTATCGTCCAAAACTCTAAAGAGTACCCTTTAGATTTTTAACTAAACTCTTTAGCCTAAAACTTCCAGGGTACCCCTTTATTTTTTATCTAAATTTTCTTTTTTACTTATAACACTAAAGGATACCCTTTTTATTTCTCTAAATATTTTCATCCAAAACTAAAAGGGTACCCCTTTGGCAATTCATCAAAATATTATAGGCCAAAACTCTACGGGGCATAACTTTGCTTTATATCTAAATTGTTTTCTCCTAATACTTAAAAAGTACCCCTTGGCTTTTGTCTAAATTTTATCACTCAAACTCTAAGGGATACCTCTTTACTTTCTGTCTAAATTTTTTATCCAAAATTCCAAAAGCTACCTTCTTTACTTTTTCACTAAATTTTTCCCCTAAACACCAAGAGGTACCCCTTTCAATTTGTCTGAATTTTTATTCAAAATACCAAAAGGTACCCCTTTACTTTTTGTGTTAATTTTTTCGTCCAAGACTTTAAAAGGTAGCCATTTGCTTTTAGACTAATTTTTTTGCCAAAAACTCCAAATGGAACTTATTTCAATTTTTTGTAAATATTTTTACCCAAAGTACCAAAGGGTGCCCGTTTGCTTATTGTCTAAATTTTTTTCGTATAATTCCAAGAGGTACTTGTTTGTTTTTTGTCTAAATTTTTTACCCAAAATTTTAAGGTTTATCCCCTTAATTTTTGTCCAAATTTTTTCCAAAACTCTAAGGGATACCAATTTGTGTTTTGTTTAAATTTTTTTAACCCAAAACTCGAGGGCTACCAATTTGCTTTCTATCTAAATTTTTTCGCCCAAGATACTATAGGATATCCCTTTGGTTTTTGTCTAAATTTTCTCACTAAAATATCTAAAGAATACTCATTTGCTTTTGGTCTATTTTTTTTCCAAAACTCAAAAGTGTGCCACTTTGCTTTTTGTATAAGTTTTCTAGTCTAAAACTTAAAGGGTACACCTTTAATTTTTGTATGAATTTTTTTACTCAAAACTCCCAGAGGTACTCTTTTGATATTTCTTTAAATATTTTTACCAAAAAGTAAAAAGGGTACCCCCATTCCTATTCATCAAAATGTTTTTGGCTAAAACTCCACTATATAAATTTTTTCTTCAAAAACTTTAAGGGTTCACCTTTGCTTTACTAAACTTTATGTCAATTTTTTTTGCCTAAAACTTCAAAGGTACCTATTTACTTTTTATCTAAATGGTGTTTACCCAAAACTAATTGCAAATTAGTTTTAAGTAGAAATTTTATTTTTGTTGGTTTTGATACCCATCAAATTTTGGCATTGTTGCCAGGGATTGGTGTCTGTTAGCTTTAAATTTTTTAAGTTGTTGGATATTTGTGTTCTCTTGACTTAAAAACTTCACAACCAACATCCTTAGCTCAGAATTTGGCTATAAAAAATAGCCAGCAGGATAGACCTTGTTACCGAGAGAATTTTTACAAATCTAAAGGATTTTTAGGTCCACTATAATAAAGTTATAACCTGTATGTGAATATTGACAATCCATGGTGGATGGGTCGATCAAACTTTAGTTATGAAGGATGGCCAAAACCATTTTAGAATTTCCAGCCTATACAATCATTCTATCATAATAAAATTCTTTAAATTTAGGTATATCTCTTAAAGAAATTTTGAATTTAATTACAATTAATATGCAATAATTTCAACAAGAAACACATGCCATAATTCAAAACTAAGATAGAAAAATAAGCCAAATGGCAACCTGAATCAAAAAATTTGAGTCTCAAGGGAGGTTACCCTCATAAACCATTGATAACCCTAGGAAAAATGTGAGTACAATTACCTTGAGAAGTGAAAAAGAGCTGGAGTAACCCTTACCATAGAAAAGTGACTAGAAAACTGAGAAAAAAGCTAAAAAAGAGGTCAAAATTGTGAAAATTAGATTATCTAGGGAGAAAATTTTAGAATAGCCTTCCACTTTTGTCATACAGCTCCCTTTTCTTGAGAGATTAGTCAAGTCCAAGAAGAAAAATAAAGAGAATAATATTCTTGAGACTTTTTACAAAGTTGAGGTAAATATTCCCTTACTTAATGCAATTAAATGAATAACTCAATATGCTAAATTTCTTAAAGAATTGTGCACTAATAAGAAAAAGCTAATTGGTAATGAAAGGGTAAGTATAGAAAAAAATGTCTTTGATGTGATTCAAAGAAAATTACCTCCAAAATGTAAATACCAAGGTATGTTTGCCATCCCTTATGCTATAAGCAATGTTATGGTAAAAAAAAAGCTATATGTGATCTAGGAGCTTCAGTAAATATTATGTCATTGTCTATTTTTTCATCTTTGCATGTTGGTCTATTAAAAGAGACAAATGTAGTACTTCAACTTGCTAATAAGTCTATTATTTATCCTGAAGGGGTATTGAAAAATATTTTGGTGTAAGTTGATGGGTTAGCCATTCCTATTGATTTTTATGTGCTAAATATAAAGGATGATAAATCCTCAATTTCTTTAGATATTTTGTTAGGAAGACCATTTTTCAGTATAGCCAAAGAAAAAATTAATGTGTACGAGGGTATGTTCACTATAGAGTTTAATGGACAAATCATTAAATTTTCTATTTATAATACTAAGAAAAATTTCAATGATGTGTCTAATGTTTTTAAAGTGGATGTTATTGAACCTTTGATTAATAAATCTTTTAAATTGGATGATAATTATAACAATTTGAATTTTTCATATTTTTTGGACTCCACTTTCAAAAATCCTAACAAATTTGAGAATAATTTGGTGATTAATATCAATTTTCGGGAAGTAATGAATGGAAGGACACTAAAATGGGATTTAAGACTAGCTTGAGAGCCCTAAAGTCTAAAAAGGTCTAGCCAAAGATGTTAAATAAAGGCACTTTTGGGAGGCAACCCAATGTTTAGCCTTACCCGGGCTGAACTGTTACTATTTAGATTTAATTTTTAGAATTTTTAATTTTTTTTATTGCCTTCTTCCTCTTTGGGCTGACTTCAATTTTTTTTCTATAGGCATGGGCAATAATTGGGATGATTTTAATGGTGGAGAGCTATATATTCTTTTTAATTAAGGCATCATGTTTTTTACGAAGCTTTTTTTTTGTTAATGGGTTTCACTACTACCCACTTAACATTTTAGCTTATACCAATATTTGTTCTTTAAATTTTGCAGGAGAACCGATGGGTAAATGGAGCACACTTACTAGTAGACTACATAATTTTGTTTTGTTGGGCTTTACGAGCCTTTTTGGTTTTATTTTTATAGGTCAATTTTAAATTTTACCAACCTTTTTAAACTTAAGCCATTTCAATTTATTACCACATAATCTAAACCAACCTAAATAATTTTAACTTTCGCAGTTGTCCATCTCTTCCTTGTCACCTCCACCATCTTCTGCCCTTACCATGCCACATCCACTGCTTAATAAATTTCTTTATGCGGCATTTAAGCTTTAAAATGAAATAATGGGTTTTATTTTCAATCTCTTTATATTATTTTACCAAAACCTATTTAAATATCTTATATCTAATTACCCCATTTTCAGCTTCTACCATTACTCAAGCTCAACCTCACCATCGCCATCGATATGCTTCATATCAAACTATCGCACTGCCAGTGGAAGCAATACTAACAAGAGAACAACCACTATAGTCAAGTCCTCTATGCCACCAATCACAACCAAGCTGAGTACCTTTCATTTTGATTTTTCTTTCTTTTTTACTCTTTCTTTTCCTCTTTTCTATTTCGTTTTCCTTTTTGTTTGATTTTTTTTGTTATTCTCCTATTGTTAATTTTAAATTTTACCCTAGATTAGATCATGTGTATAAAAAATTTAGAAAAAGCTAAAGAAAAAATTAAATAAAGTTATTTGGTTGGACTAACTGATTAAAATGGTGTATTCAAATTTTGTCTTTTTGAATTCTTTTTCAAATTATAAAACATTACTTTTTGACTTAAACTTTAATTTTTGTCAATTGCCATTATTTTGTTTTTGTTCTTTATTTAATTTTGTTTGTTTATCTCTTCTTTTTATCTTTTCTTAATTTATTTTAATTTGCATTATTTTTTATTTAGTTTTAAATTCTACTCAGATTAGATCTTAAGGTGTTTATTTTAATTTTATTTTCTAAAAAAATGATAAAAAATAGTTTAAATTTTTTTCTTTTTCCTTTTTTCTTTTTTGCATTTTTCCTACTTAATTTAGTTAGTTACTTTGTCATTTATTTTAGTTTATCAGTTTGTCATTGGATATGCTCATTCTTTGATTTTAACATTCCATATTTTGACCTAATTTCATATGCATAGTTAAAGCTTGACTATTGATCTTTGGGTGATATTTTGGCTTACTCGGTTTCCAGTATCCAAAGTTACAGGGCAAATTGCTAGGTAGAAAAATTGACAAGCTATATGTTACTGCCCTATTTTAGCAATCGTAGATAGCTTTGAACCCTTCCTCTACACCTCACAGTAGTATCTCTTCTTTTCTTTCAATTATTTTGGTTGCCCTGTGCCCCACTATTGTGTTTTGTTTCACATTAAGGATAATGCAAGGAGTAAGTGGGAGGGAGGAACAATAAACCGATCCAAAACTGAATTAATTTTTTTGGTTAATCAATCCAATGGATTCGGTTACGGTTTTTAATTTTTATATTTTTGGTTAATAGTTATGGTTTAGGTTTTTAATTATCGATTAACCGTTAGTCCACGGTTAACCGGTTCATACACACACACACGTACCTTAATTTTTATATTTTCCTATAAATTTAATACTTTAAACTAAATTTATATTATGTCATTCTCTTTAATAATATAGTAATATTTATATATAATATCCAATTAACTTTTATATATGTTTTTTTAATCAAATATTGGTGCTCATATTTTATTTAATAGCATTTAATTACATTTTCTTATATTTTAGAGTTTATGTTATAACGTTTAATATTATCCAAAATTTTATTTGACTAGGAATCAAGCATATTAATTTTCAATGAATATCAAATCTATTTTATAATATTAGCTATTAATTTATAGAATATGAATTTTTACTAGTAAATTATGTTTGTTTCGTAATTTTTATGTTAAATTACTTAACACATTTAAAATTGAATTGAAATTTATCTAATTTTTTATATAATTTTATGTTATAAATTTTAATGGTTAACCAAAAAATATTGGTTAACCAAATCAAAAACCAAAACTGATGGACTGAGTAACCGAATGTAATGAACTGGTTAATGGTTAGAGATTTTTAAAAATCGATATTAATGGATTGGTTAATTTTTTTGCTCATGAACTGGTTAACCGGTCCATGCTCACCTTTAGTTTTTATCGCTAGTTTTGCTTTTATTTTGGGTGCATTGCTTTGATTTAGGAGCATATTATTGTTGGAATTTTTTTTAATATTTTGGTAGATTGTTGAATGTTTTGTGAGTTTAGCTTGATTAGGTTGTTGTTATTTAGTATTTTCTATTGCATCAACATATTTTGTGAAAACTTTTTTGTGAATTGGAGCATATATTTTGTTAAAAGAATTTCCTTAGATTGATGGTCACCAAAATTTTTGCATTTTATTACATTTTAAGTGCTATTTAAAGTGCTAGAAATGTACATCTATCTCGTGAATTTTTGTTTGAAATTAAGTTTTGATTTCTTGCCCTTTAACATTTTGATAATCTTTATCTTTAATCCTAAAGAGAATCCTTTATCTATAAACAACTTTTTGACCATTCTACTTTTTGAATTGATGAATTTCTAGGCAAGATTGAGTGGTTTTTATAATTGCTTACTCTTTTTCATACAATTTATGGTGGCTTGAATTATCTTTTGAATTGTAATTACCAAGGTTTAGTTTTTAGGTGAAATATAATCTTTGCATGTTCTCAATTCGGTATTCTTGCATGTTAGGAGCTTTTTAAAACCACTTTAGACACTTATTTTGTATTGTGTGCTTTTGGATTGAGGAATTTAGTTGCTAAGATAGAAAAAAGAAAAAATAATAAAAAATTGGAATAAATTTTACTCTGTTGTTCGCTCAAAAAGTAGTTAAGAGTAGAGTTAGTAGTCGCTTGAAATTGTGTAATCTAAGTAATTGTGTAAAAAGGATTTCTACATTCCTTATAAGAATTTTAATATTTCTTGGGCTAGAAATATCAAGTTTATCTGGGTTAGAACTAGATATTCTCGCATTCACTACAGTTTAGGAAAGCAAAATAAGCTTCAAAAATTTAAAAAAACAATAAAACAAAGATAAAATTGAATTCCTAGTTTACTTCTTTCCCTTGTCCAGTGAAATGTGTGTTTATGGTGTCTAATTTGATTTGATGAGTTTTCCTTTGTGCATGGATTCAATCTTAAATTGAGACATAAAATTCTTACGTGCTTAATGTTATAAAACCTTGGAGTTTCTAGTTTGAAAAAAAATGATTAAGGAATACATACTTTGATATGAATTTGTGAAAAGTGGTTATGAATTCTTGTTCCATTTTGCCATGCATTTTTGTCTTGTCAAAGTCTATGGGATGGAAGTATATTTTTAGGTGATTGAAATTTTAACAAGATTGGTTATGAGGTTTGATTCATGCTTGGGGAAAAGCATGGGATAAGTGTTAGGGAATTTATTAAGTCACCAAAATTACATGTTATTCCTTAATTTTTGCTCATTTTTATAAATTGATTTTTAGCCAATTTTGGCACTTTTTTTGTAATTTTGACCATTGTAGGAGTTAATTGATAAAAATTAGAGCAAGTTATGGCTAATTGGAGATAATTTAGGATGACCATGAAGATTGGAATTTATTTGGAAACAAAAGTTAAAATCTAGGTAGATCTGGATGTTAGCCTTACTCAAGGCTAAGAGTTAAGGGGATGCTTTAGCCTTTCCTAAGGCTAAGGGAAGTCATGATAGTAGAGTTAAGTTGGTCATCTGTTTTGCGCTCATAAGTTGTCCCAACAGCCAAAGGAATTTTAGCTGGCTTTTAAGGAATATTAGGCCATATTTTAGGGATATAAAGGTAGTAGTTTTAAGAAGTTTGGATTATATTTAATTTTTTTATTTTTCTAATTTGGGTAGGATTAAACTACCTTCTTTATTTGAAGATGTATATTAGGAATAAAAGAGGGAGATCAGATTTTCTTCCTCATTCTCTACTTTAGTTCTGTAATAGCCATGAGTGGCTAAATGTTTATTCTAGTTAAAGGTTAATTCAAGGACAGAATTCTTCTATTACAGTGAGATCATTTATGCTTTATCTTTTTCTTTAATTTTATGTGATATTCGTGTTATTTATTATGGCTTAGAGAAACTATATCTCAATTATTGTTTATTTTATGTTCAATGAGGCATTGTTGTTCATTTAATTAAATAACATACAGCTACTTGATGATATCAAATCCATAATTATTTAGTAAATTCGATAGCAAGTGGTAATTAGTATAACAACATTGAGAAGGGCTGTCATATTGAGTAACTGCATGATTTGGTCTAAATCAGCCTCACTTGTAGGTTGGTTGGCTTAGGTCGAGTCTTTCTAATTCATAAAGCTATCAATAAATTAAATTCTTTAGCTTGTTAAAAGGGTTATTTATTGGTTAGGGGTTAATTACAGTATTACTTAGTTAGCCTATTAATATGGAAAGATTGGTCGAGAGCGCGAAGCCCAAGACTATAATTGGTCCATTGCATGATTTTAGAATTATCTTTTCGTCTATAATTAGTAATTTGAATCATGTGTATGAATACCTTTAACTGGAATTTTCCATCCATTGATTTCATCTTTATTTTTTTTCTATATTTTTATTTTATTGTTTTAATTTTGTTTTTAATTTAATTATGTTTTTAGTTTCTTAGTTTTACTAAAACCCCCATCTTTTATTTTTAGTTTGTTAATTTTCTGGCTATTTAAGGAATTAAAACTCGACCAATTCCTATGGATTTGACCCTATTCATCACTAATTACAAGTTAGTTTTAAGTAAAAATTTTATTTTTGTTGTTTTCAACACCTATCAAATATAAATATTTTTTAGTTTTTATTCACTGCCTTCTTTTACCTCAATTGGTTCGTTCATTTTTTTTTTATTTTGCAAGTGGTTTGGGTAGCTTACTTGAAGTATGGTGATGGTGAAAGGGTGATTTTTGTTTTATAAAGCATCTAAACTTTAAAGTTTTATTTTATTTTATTAAACCCCTATTCCAACAATTTACCCATTTCCCACCTAATTAATTCAAATTGTTTTTATAGGTATTAAACAGTGACTGTAAGTTTTAATTGGAAGAAGGATGCATTTTTTTAAATGGCCTTTTAGGGTTTTTCGGTGTGAGATACATGGATTTTCTAATGGGTTTTAATTAGTTTATTTTAACCCATTTTGTTTTACCCGCCTAAAAATTTGACCAACCAAAAAAGGAGGGAGGGGGGAGGGGGAAACTCTCCTTCTTCACCACATAACTCATTTATTTTAATGGAATATTATGTGGCATCTGCAAGTTCTATGTAGGTGAAAGCTGTGTTTTTTTTTCTAAATATGGCCTTTTAGGTTTTTACTTGGGTTTTAATGGGTTTTTTAAATTGGATTATACCTAAATTTTATTTTTAAGACCTTTCACCCTAAACTGTAAAGAGTACCTCTTTACTATTCTTCTAAATATTTTGGCGTGAAACTGAGAGGGATACTCCATTTGCTACTCACCAAAATGCTTTTGCCCAAAATTTCAAAGGGCATCATTTTGCTTTTTGTCTAAATTTCCTCTCTCAAAACTCCAATGGATGCCCTTTTCATTTTTATTTAAATTGTTTTGCTTAAAATACCAAGGGTTACCTCTTTGCTATTCCTCAAAATATTTTTGCCAAAAACTCAGAGGGTACCCCTTTGCTATTTCTCTAAAAATTTTTTGCCGAAACTCAAAGAAGTAACCCTCATGCTATTGATCAAAATATTTTTGCCTAAAACTGAAAGGATTTTGCCTTTATCTAATTTTTTCTCTCAAAATTACAAAAGATACCCTTTCACTTTTGTCTAAATTTTTTTTGTCAAAAACTCCATAGGGTATTGATAGAGTTTGGATATGCCTATGACTCTATTTATATTTATCCTAATTAGTTTAGGATAATCTAATCCTAATCAGAAAAGGAATCAGAGTTTAATTAGGGTTGTGACTCTAGTAAACCTCTATAAATAGGGGTTTAGAAAAACTATTTAAGGTTACTAAATTTGTCAACTCTGCTTTTCACATACAAAATATTTTGTTCTCCTACTTCGTTTTCTTTACATCTTTAAAAGGCTTTTAGACCATGGATTTGTTGTCTTTTTCCCGACATAGTTACTTGTGGTTAAAGGCCTAACTAGTGATACATAACTAAGATTGTGTGCTTTCGCTTTATCAAAGATTATGAGCTACAAGAGATAAATATGTTTTCTTTAATTTATTATTTTTCATGTGTATTTATATGTATGTTTACCCAACAGTGGTATCAAAGCACTTGTTTTACATCTTGGCATGTTTAATATTAATCTAAAATTTATATGTAAATTGATATATTAATATAAGATGCTTGAAAAGCTTAATTTTTGGTGTGTGTGTGTGTGTGTGTTTTATTTTATGTATATGCACACTAAAAATTGAGGGGAATTACATATTTATCCAAAATACTAAAATAAAATTGAGATTTTGAATTTTTGACCTCAACATTATGATCATAAACCCTAAAAAACCCTTACCAAATGAAGTCTAACAGGCTGAAACTCCCAGCAAGGTGGTCTATAAGTGCATGGGCCACCATATGTAGGTGCATGAAAGAGAGCATGTGTCCTGCACATGCAAAGCCAAGTGTCAATATGATTGCATTATCTTGACATGTAGCCCAATAAGGGGGTGGCACATGGACAACTGCGGTTGTGTCACATATCTTGAACATGTGTTAAAGTGATGTATCATCTTGACATATAGCCTAATCGGTGACATGTGGATGATTGTTGTCATGCCATGTGTCAATGACCTAACTAGGGAGTGCCACATGTCAACATATGGATCTGATGTGGTGACATATGTCATGCAATGTAGATCAGTTGGTCAATGCAATGTGACACAATTAGCTTCAGTCGCACATCGAGGTATGTGTGGGTACATGGGCATATATCGCAGCTTTCCACTGACATGTAAAGGCACGTGAGGCATGCTCCGACCATTAAATCAACTCTAATTTTTTTAAAATTAAATTTTACAATTTTTCTTATTTTTGTATATTTTAATAAATTTTTGAAGACCAGAAAATATTTATTGATTTTTCAAACATAATATTTTATGCCTTTGAAAATTTTTAAATAATTTTGTAAACTTTTTTTATTTTTTGTTGAATTGTCTTTAATTTTTATTAAAATGAGTTTCAAGCATATGAGTTTTAATACATATGTGGATTAACCTATTAATTTTTGTTATGTGTAGCAAAAATGGTGATGATAAGGACACTTATGATTCCATGTACTCCTTATGGCATTATAAGGACTAATGTAAGTGTACAAAAAGTTTGCAACACCAAAATGAGAAGGAGGATTTGGGCTGATGATATTGATGCAATAATGCATCATATAGTTCAAATGCAAGAACAAATGTAGGAGTGCATTTGGATTGGTTGACTAGATATGGGAAGGAATGATAGAGCCTTATACAAGGTTGTGATTGATTCCTTTGAATATCATCCAAAATTGTGGGATTTAATGGAAACTACCTGGTTTATAGAAGATAGATTTTATAGAAAATATATTATTCACTTTTTGGTTAGAGTTGCCAAATTAGGAGTGTTAAGAAGCAACACTAAAACACTAAATTTATGATGGTGTTAAGAAGTGGATGTAGTGTACATCGTCCATGGCTTTATCAATAAACTTTTAAATTGCCTAGTGATTTGATGAAGTTGGTCAAATACTACAAGAAAATGCTTAATTAGCAATAGAAAATTACCAACGAAACTTAGTTCTATTGGTAATTAACAACAGAATTTGATTTTCGTAACTAATTACCAGTGAAAATATATTTTCGTTGGTAAAATCTTTGGGAATTTTCTAATTTAACAATGAAAATGGAAAATCGTTGTCTTCCATCATTAAAAATAGAGGGAACTTTTAGTGCCAAAATTTTATGATAGAATTTCACACTGAAAAGTTTTTCAACGAAAAATAATGAGGGAAATAAAATTCTGTTGGTAATTTAACAATGAAAATAGAATTTCATTGGTAATTTAACAATGGAAACAAAATTTTGTTGGTAAATTAACAACAAAAATAGAATTTTGTTGGTAAATTAACAATAGAATTTAATTTCCATTGTTAAATTACCAACGGAATTCATTTTTCGTTGTTAATTTGCCAATAAAAAATAAATGCCACTGCGAATTGTAGTAAATGCCAAATATTTGACAACAAAATTGTTTTTCCATTGCAAAATGAAAAAATCAGCAATAGTGTTGATGATTCCATTGGGTATTTAGGGAAAAAACCTAGCCTTCAGTCTAGATTTCGCTTGGTGCCATCTATTTCCATACTGCAAACCTCTTCATATCTCCTTCTCTCTACTTTTATCTCTCCCTCTCCTCTTCGATGCCGATACCTCCCCTCTTCTGTGCCTCTGCCTTTGATTTGCCTTGTCACTTTCTATAATCTTGATTTCTTCTCCCTCTCTTCTCCCTCCTCTCTCTCACTACCTTCTTCTTCCTCTCTCTTGCTACCATTCCTTTCTCTTCTCCCTCCTCTCTCTCGCTGCCCTCTCCCTTATTCTAGAAATATTTTTTCATTGGGAACTTACTGAGCTGCTTCGAATACTTTTCTTTATTTCTTAAGATAATGCTCCATTTTGCTACAATTCTTTTACTCTGTTATTCTGTTTAACCCTTAACCCCTCTGATTTTTTCATCTGAGACCCACCTTTTCCTTTACCCTAACCATATATCTCTCACTGCCATCCCCGTTATTTCAAATATTCAATCTTTTGCTTTCGAAAATAATAGTCAGGTAATTATTGTGCATCTCTTCTTATCCACCTTCGACAATGGACCCCAACCCATCTCTGCCACCCTCCGTCACTCTCTCAAAAACCTATCTCTCTGCTTTTGATGCTAAAAATGATAGCTTTACTAATAGAAATGACACCCCAATGCCGATTATTCCTCTATTAATGCTATCAAAGGAAGTATCGCAGAGAGAAGAGTTAGGAAATGTGATATTAAATAGAGAGGATTAACACCAAACGATTTTAGACCACCAGTCCTCTAGCTTCACCTGCCGCATTGATTATCCAATCACCATGTATTACTATTCTGCCTAGTATTAGCCTCCACCATGTTGTTTGATTCGTCGATTATGTTGCCTAATGCTTAGGTAAATTCACTTAATCATTCAATTTTGTCTTTTTTTCATTAATTTACTTGTTTAATAGGAAATTTTAATGTTTATCTCCTTTTCATTAAATAAAGATTAGGTATTTTTAAATTTCCATACCTTTTTTAGAGGAATTTGAGTTCATGATCTTGGCTTTGGCCTTGGTTAATTTCCTCATGCTTTTTGGAAAACCATTATTTGATCAATTAGTAGGCTTTTTTTGGAGGAATTTGTTCAGTTAATTCCTCTATTCTTATTTTTAAAAATTGGTTTAATTTTGATTCCATAGTATAGAAAATGTTGAGAACTTGTTTACACAATGGGATTTTTTGTATTAGCTGCAACAATTGACCACTTCTTTTGGAGAGATCTTTGGGCCGATAGAGATGCCCCTTCTTCTCATGTAATCCCCCTTCTCATTCCTTTCTTCTTTCAACTAATTGGCAACCAAATTGTTTATTTTTCTTTAATTTTTACAGACAAAGTAGACATTTGATGCCCTTAAAGCTAAAATTTTAAATCTTAATTCTATCTCTCACCACAACTCAAATTCCACTCAAGTTTGTTTTCTAGTTGTTTTTCTTTTGTCAAATAGATTTGGTTAGATTAAAACATGATAAAACAGAAATGGGAGGGGAAAATTTGAAAATCACAAAGCATTTTGGTATCCTCTAGTTGAAACTTGAAACTAGTGCTCAGTAATGATATAAATAGTTTTTTATATAAATTTAGGATTTATCGTGTTGTAATTAAGCATCAGTTCAATCACAACATTCTATATAATGGATTTAGGAATTAAGGTTGTGAAGATTTTAAAACATGACAAGTAGAAGTCAAAGTCACTTATCTTTCTCAACTAGATTATCTAGTTTACAATTTTATGGAAATTAATTTTGTGGTGTTATAATTTGAATTATAGTGCCTTTATGGTGGGATCTACTTTTTTACAATAATTTAAAAGTAAATCCATGATAGATTTTTTTAAATAGCCTTTGCAAGTGGATTTGTACCTTCAGTATTGATAAATCAGATGTGTTTTCTTTCTATACTTGAATATCTATTTTAAAATTTTGTTTAGTTGGTTCTGTAAATACAATTTAGCTTTATTTTGCATACTTTTCTATTTAATTAATTTATTTATTTTTAGCATTCTAAAACTGATGCTAGGCACTAATTCTAGTAGTATAGGTTGAACTATTATTGCTTTTTTGGTGGGATCATCTTTATATAATGCTTAAAAGTCTAGCTCTTATGACCTTTTCAACTTGCCTCTACAAATTGGACTAGTATTGTACCTTTTATATACATAAGTCAAATATGTTTTTCTTTCTGGACTGGTGATAACCATCTTACTTATACTAGGTATGGGTTTCCTTAATGTCTAAGTTATTGCATGAAATCTGCAATGAGAACTATCCTATATTTAGGTTGCTAAACATTAGTTTCTTATCATGAACATATACCTTGTTATCTTTAGTTTTAGTGTTGAATTTGGTTTCTAGATATTGCTCAAGGTCACTTTATAATGAAAACTAAATACAATAATATAGTTGTAAAGGTAACGGGAGAATCAATTTGTTGTTGGTCTGATAGTTTATCACTATGTACAGTGATATTTGTTAGATGTGTTTGATTGCTGAGGTATTGCAAAAAAAATAGAAGTAGATGTCTATGTCAACCATTTATCTGAGGATATGTTACTACAAAAAAACCTAAATTAGCGACAGAATTTAGCAATGGGAAAGTGTTCATCGCTATTTAATGATGGTTTAGCGACCGTTTTAGCTTTTAGCCGTGAAAATGTATTTTTCAACTTAGGGATAAAATTAGTGACGAAATAGCGATGAAAAATTGAAAGCAATCGCTAAAAATTGGAGCCAACAACTGGCGCCAACTATGAAATGCTTCAGTGCATCACAACCTTAGGCTTTTCTATGATGTTAAATATATTTTATAAGGCATACGCTCCTTAAAATGAAGGAAAGAATACCATAACACATGTTTCATACCATATGTGCTTAAGTGACCAAGCGATGGGAATTTAATACGTAAATGATCTCAACTTTCCCTAGTGTGAGACCCTATTGAATATTGACCCTCATAAACTTTAATTTATCCCTGAAGTATGCTTTAATATGGCTAGCTAAGTTAGTCTCCAAAACACTATAGAATAATTCAACTTGGCGGATCTAGCTGGAAAAACAAGTTGGAACATGATGGATAGCATATAATAAGAGGGGAAGATAGCTTTTTGATCACATTCAGTAGTTTCATGGTTTAGTGGTATACCTATTATGGCTTTTATAAGTAGAACACAATAGTGAACTCAAAAATTATTTTACGAGATCATGAGTCAAAATAATGAATGTGAGAAGGAAATTTAGGGTTAAGCATACGTGAAAAGAAGGATCTTATTTTTTAAAATTCTATATATCCCTAATAGGTGTATAGTATTAGTGCTCTTAATGTATGCTGGTTACACGATTTATCTGCCTGTACGAATGAAGATATTGACTGAAAATCATTCTGTCATGTGCGAGTGGGAGATGATAAGGTTTGGATACTTCCATGACTCTATTTGTATTTATCCTAATAAGTTTAGGATTATCTAATCCTGATCCAAAAAGGAATCAGAGTTTTATTAGGGTTGTGACTCTAGTAAACCACTATAAATAAGGGATCAGGAAATCTATTTGAGGTTATTGAATTTGCCAACTCTAGTTTTCACATACAAAATATTTGGTTCTCTTACTTAATTTTCTCTGCATCTCCAAAGGGCTTTTAGACTATGAATTTGTTATCTTTTTTTTGGTGTAGTTGCTTGTGGTTAAAGGCCTAACCAGTGAGGTAAAACTAAGATAATCTGCTTATGCTTTATCAAAGATTCTATGCTATAAGAGGTAAATATGTTTCCTCTAAGTTATTATTTTTCATATGTAAATGTATGCATGTTTACCCAATAGATATATTTTTCCTTTCTATCTAAATTTTCATACCCAAAGCTCCAAGGGGTATCCCATTACTTTTTATCTAAATTTTTTTTCCCAAACTCTATTTGATACCCCTTTTTCTATCCCTTTAAAAATTTTCTCTCAAATCTCAGTGGGTACCCCGTTGTTATTAATTAAAATATTTTTTGTGAGACCCTAACACACATCCTAGTAGAACTTGAGTATGTCTAGGGTGTATTAGGGAGATGACATAAAGGGATAATAAATTACAATGTGGAAAAGGACCTAAAGGAAATTAACTTAAAAGTTAAGGGCAAAATGATAAATTAAAGGTGTGATATGCACATGCATATTTAGGAAGATATGAAATAAGGATTAGATTGAAATTTAAACTATAAAATCATATGCCAAATGTGAGAACTAAAAGAAGAAGAAGGGGTAAACTGTAATTTGCATTAGGTTGACAAGTGAACTAATAGGGAAATGACACAAATAAGCTCTAGAAATTTGTAAAGACTTGGTGTAAACAGAGAAAAAGTGATAGGCCACATTGTTGGCTGAAAATTTATAATTTCTTTCATCTTTTTATCTCTCAATTTACACATTAAAATGTATGCTAAAGGCTTAAGGAAAAATCAAGTTAAGTGTTAAGCATCCTAAGTGAGTTATATGGGATTTATATGTTTTTTTTCTACTTTTTCTTGCGCTATAAGAGAAGCTATAAAATTGAGGATTGAACTTGATTTATATACATTCTTAGATTGTTATAAAGGATAAAATTAACAAGAAAAAAGAGAAGGAGTAACAAGGGAGTTAGAAGAAGCATTTTGGCTAAAACAAGGTATGGGAGTATTGTAAGTGACATATAATTAATGTTGGAGCCAAGGAATTATGTTGAAATGCATGAAAATGGTGATTTGTGTCTTGAAAAGTAACTTAGTAAAAGTTTATCATAGGGTTCACTTCAACCAATTTTAGTGTGTAGGCCATAATTTTCTCTATAGATTTCCAAATGAAGTAATTCTAGTTAGAGATTCAAGATAAGACATAGATCTAAAACTTGTGGAAGAAATCCAAAGCTAATTCTACCTTTAAAGTCCTTGTAGTGTAGCTTGAAATTAAGTCATAGTTGTTGCCCTATTATTTGGAGTAATCTATGATATTTTATGAATATCTTAAGATTTAGAAGCTTAAATGGCTTTATTTTTAATGATTTGGAAACTAAAGACATAAGGAAACAAAAGTCCAAAAGAGCATTGAGTCTGAATCTGGCTGGAACCATGTCAAAAATGCAAAACAATGTGAACCGGGGAACTTTATCCATTCACGAGTTCGCACCACTTGTGACAAGTCGGCACCCTTAGCCTCTGTCACGAGTCGGCACTATCCATACCGAGTTAACACAAACCTAAACCTTTCTCTTTTATTTTTTAAACATTATTCTTCTAATCCAAAGTGTCCAAATGCATTATAAACATGAATTGAACACAAACCTACAAATACACTATGTTATTCTAGAATTCTAACAATGTAATTGAACCTAAGTGAATGTATAATTGAGAATTGATTAATGCTTTGATTGAACATATATATATATATATATATATATATATATATATATATATATATATATATATCACATGCATTGGTGAATGTAAAAGAACATGAATAATTGTATTGGCAATGTCATATGTTACAAGACGAATGGTATTCATGTTAAGTCATATCTTAAGTGTAATTGAATATAAATGACATGGTGATATTGTTGCATGCTCTATTATATATATTGACTCTATGATCCTAAATGCATTAAATGTAATATTTTTGAGTAATTAAAGATTTTTCAAAAGCCTAAATTTTACATAGAAGTAGATAGATAGACATGCCTATAAGGGATAGTGATTGTAGCTGCTAATATTGGCACCGAAGGGTGTTTAATGTTTCAATACCTATTGGTATCTAGTGACTCAAGACTATTACATCTCTATGTTTGATATTGCTCGCTAGTATCTAGTGTTTGTTCCCATTATCCACCATTAATGGAAATTCAGGCGATAAAAGTGATTTAATTGACTAATAATGATGAGTGATTAATAATATAAATGCCTTAATGCCTGATTATAATGCTAGTGTTTCTTATTGATATTGTTAATGTGATTGATAAATGGTATTGAAACGTTATTTAATGCATAGAGCTATTACTGTGAATGTATGTGTGTTATGATATGGTAAGGTATGTTAATTATTAAATGTCATTATGTAATGTATATTGGCATATTGCTTCACTTATATTTGAGACTTCATCGAGAAGTCAATTGCATTGTTTTGCTCTCCACTGAACCATTGCTCAACACGGGTGTTCTTCTTATGTAGGTACATAGTTGTAGAATATAAGTGTTGGATTTTCAAGTCAACATCTGCAGGCTACTACGGGCGAAGTTTAAAGACTTATTTTGAGGGTTAATTACCTATATGGTCACTAAAGTTTATAAGTTGTAACGATATGGTCACTAAACTTTTATTTGTAACGAAAAAATCACCCAAATTTTATTTCATAACTAAGAAATCACAATGAATGGAAAACTGCTCTTCCGGCCATCGATACGTGTATCCACGCGAGCCTTATGTACACATCAGCCATTTTTGACACGTCATTATCGACACATCAGTAATTTTTGACACATCAGCGTTTTATATGTCAATGAAAAATGATTAAAAATAATGGATTTTTACTTCACTCTTCCCCTCCTCATCGTCTCTCCCTCCTTAACGTTCTCTCCCAGATCTGCAAATCCAAAAAAAGTCATCTCCATGATCTCCTTCTCTTCCTTCTCTCATTATCTCAAGAAGTCTTAATCTATGCAGATCTACTTTGACGTCATCTATTTATGTTCTTGCATGGCTTCTTATTCCTCTTCATCTTCAAGTAAATGCCATTATAATAACAGTGAAGGTAGATGACTTGTTATTCCCAACTGTGAGTGCCAAGTTCAAGCCGTAATGAAGACATCAAAGACTGAAGATAATCTAATTAGAAGGTTTTTCACTTGTTATCTTTCTCGGGTAAGATTTAATCTTAGATTTAAAATTGAATTTTCACTCACAAGTTAATTTAAATGGGTTTTCTCTGTTTTAGGAAAATTGAGGATGTGGGTTTTTTAGATGGTATGATGCACCATTACCTATTAGGGCAAATAATATCATAAATGACTTGCTTAAAAAAATTGCAAGATTGGAAAGGGATTTAGCTTCAAAGGATCAGAGGGCATGGGAGTCGGGGTTGGCTGTAAACAAACGAAGGCAAAATGGGATATGCTATTTTATTTTTTGGATCTGTGTTGTTATAAGTTTGTTTTTTGTTGTAATATTATTGTTGAACTAGTGCAGGAATTAGTAGGTTCATTTGAAACATATCCTTTTGTAATGCACTTGTGGAACGGTGGGAATGGAAGCCATGGCTTTTATTTTATTTTCTTAGCTTGCCCGCTCATAGTGAAATGCCCACTTTTTATTTGGGTATTTACTAGTTGGATGCTTGCCCGATTCTATGAGTACAACAATTGAATAAATTATACCACATTGCTATAAATTATACCACTACTGCATTATTTACATGAACAGCAAGAGGACATAAACAAAATGCAGCTGCAATTTCTACATCAAAAAATCTCATTGTAATTTTAACAGTAAATTGACATAAATAGCAGCATTGCTGCATAATTTTTATAGCAAAATGTCAAATGGTGTGTAGCCATTTTTTTACATCAAAAAATCAACTATCTAATAGCATAGCAAAATGACAAACTGCATAATTCAAGATCTACAAAATGATCATGACTGCATAGGTCAAATTCTACAAAATGATCATGGTTGTGCAACACATTTACAGCAGCTCAAAATGGAATAGATCAAGTTTATAATCAAGGCTGGCAACACATTTATTGCAGCTCAGTCAAAACAAAATGACAAAAGAAAAAATCATGTTCTCTAGTCTTCATGTCCTAAATTCTATTAATTAGTTGAACTTTGTCCTTTGTATCTCGATGGAACAACTCTAGCCTTCTTCAATTGCTTGGGTTTAATTGGTTTTAATTTCCTCTTGTTGGCAGGTTCATTGGATGCGTTTATAACAACACTTGATTGTGTTGGCTGAGGCTGAGTTTCCTACAGCAAATAAAATAAAATAACTTGGTTATAAGAAGTTGCACATCATTAATAAATAATTTCATTGCCCATTGAAGAAACATATGAACATAATTACCTGAGTACTAACATTGGATTGAGGTTGTTTATATTGATCATCCACCGAGCTAGTAGTTTGAGAACCATGTCTTTTAGCATTATGTCCAATCTCCCCACATACCCTACACTTTGATTTTATGTGTCCCTTTTTGGATAATTTTTGGGTTCCACCAGATTCAGATGTGGAAACACATTTTCTAGTCTTGGCTTTTTTCTTTCTAATTTGCTCCAGTTCATCTGGCTGCTTCCTCCTACACTTAGGCTTTCTCCCTCTTTTCTTTTTTTAGACTTGGGGGGAATTACATCATCTTCATTAGTCACTTGAGGCCATAAGTCTTTAGGATTAGTTGGGTTAATAAAATAGGAGTATACCTTTTTAAATATGTTAACGCTATAGTAGTTGCTGACATAATTATAAGGGTCATCATTATTTGCAATGAGACTAGCTATTGCATGAGCACATAGCAATCCTGTCAACTCCCATCTCCTACAAGTACAACTCATAGCAAGTAAATCAACAACATAAGGCCCCCCAAGACCATTCACTTAGACCTTCGCACCACCTGATTTTACAACCTCATAGTAAGCAGCAGCTTCTTTTATTTTGTTAAACTTCTTTTGAATCTTTGGACAGATTCAACCATTATAGTTTTTTATCCATTCACTCTTCTTATACAACCTCTTCATCAACTTAGTTTTTATCATTTCCAACATTGTTATAATTGGCATCTCCCTCTCTTCTAATATATACCTTCATAAATAAATACTCAAAATGAAATTATAACTCATTAATAAAAATTAGGAAAAAGCATTGAACATTAGAAAGGAAAGTGATACAAAAAATGCTTACCTATTAAAGCACTCACAAAGATTGTTCAATAGCATATCACACTTGCTCCGTGTCCTGAACAATAACTGTGTCCAGCTGTGATATGGCCTATCAAGGTGCTCCAGCCAATTAAACGCATCTAGATTTTCATTTTTTATACAAGTCATTGCCCTCTGAACTTGTGCTTCATTGCTGGCCCTAACAGCATTCCATATCATATCTTTTAAAGCTTTCCCTTTGAACTTTTCTCTGAAATTTTGATACATGTGTCTGACACAATTTCTATGTTCAGAATCTTGGAAAAGATCTTGGACGGCATTGATCAGACCCTGCATTGTCATTCAACATGGATCAGGACAGCATCGGAAATATTATATGAAAATATGTAATTATTAAAGTATGAATAAAAATTTACCTTTTGCTAGTCGGACATCCAAGTAATCCTGGCATTGTTAATTATATCCAAGTCATAAGAAAGTGTGCATAAGAACCAACTCCATGTCTCTATTGATTCAACATCATCTATGATAGCATAAGCTTGCGAAAAAATGCAATCATCCGGATCTATCCCAACAGCTGTTATTAAGTTCCCTCCATACATGCCCTTAAGCCAACATGCATTAATGCTAATAATTGGCCTACAACCATCTTTGAATGCCTTTTTCAACAGACCCAAGCAAACATAAAAGCCCTTAAATTTTTTCTCTTCCTTCCATAGGACAGCAGTAGTATCAGGGTTAGACTCCATAAGTTTAGCTCTATAACTCAAAAGGCAAGTGTATTGTAAATCCTTATCACTATAAACCCATTTCAAAGCCATGTCCTTCGCTCTCCATGCTTTCATTCTAGAAATCATATATCCCAAATCATCATTAACACATTTTCTAATACCATTCAAACTCCAAGATGGATCAGCCCTGAATCTATCACAATACTTGCTTGCAATCCACTGTGATGTAAGATTTCTATTTTTGAATATCTTAGAGTAGGAGTGAGAAAAATCAGATGTCTTGATTTGTATTGTGGGATCATCTTTACTAATCCTTGAAGCATACAACCTGAAATTACACGAGGGATCCTTGCACCTGTATATACATCTCAACTTATCATTTGTGGGAAACCATAAATCCCACCTATTAATAATGCCCCAATTCCTGCAAGCCTTCTTGAATTGGTCAAAATTTCTGAAATTCATTTCGTGAAGCAAAACTGGCTTATCCATATGTTGATCTTCGTCAAATTCAGGAAATTTAACCCTGTCAACATCTGCCTCATTACTTTCTATTCCTGAATCCAACTCTTCTGAGTCATAGTATTCATATTCATCTTCGGAATCTAACTCCCCTATGTGAATTTTAGGTGTATGTTGACTGCTTTCACTGCCACTTGGCCTACCTTTCTTACTGTCATCACCTTCTGAAAAAATAGCTTCTAGAAAGTCATCATCGTCAGCTGGAATGTTATAATCAAGGTCATTGAACATGACATTTTCAGGCTGCTCATCACCTCCTGCAGCATTATCAACTTCTGTTTCACTCTAATCTTGCTCTTCACCTCCTGCATCATTATCAACTTCAACTTCAATCTCAAATTGCTCACCTCCTCCCACTGATTTATCCACTTCCATTTTCGGCTGCTCAACTTTAACTTCATGAACATCATCAACCTGCTCTTTCATTTCTGGCCTTGGAGTAATGAGACAGTTCCTATAAGGAATACATTCCTTCGCCAAATCTGCCAACATATCCTCTAAGAAATGGTTGATATAGACATCTACTTCTGTTTTTTGCAATACCTCAACAGTCAAAAACATCTAAAAAATATCACTGTAACGATCCCCCAAACCAATTTCCAGGAGGCATATAATAGTACCTCACATATCCATCAGCCCCTAATGAATGCAACCATTCATCAAATAAACTCAGAGTAACCGAACTCTTATCACACCAGTCAAAAAAATAAACTTCACCACCATAATATCCATCCTTACCCACAGCTCCATTATAGTGAAAATTCACTGTAAAGTATTGTTTACCACCATCTGTGTTCACATGAAAAACTCAATGAAACATCTGAGACGAAATTTAGCTCAAGTACAAGTATTGCAAATGAAAGCATAGCCTATTTGAATTTTGTCATATGCTCAGCCTTTATATTTTTAAAGAGCTCCCATATTAAGATATCAACATGGCGCACATAACAATAACCCTGAATAATGCCAAAGCACAAAACACACAAAGGACACATCAGAGCTACTCATGTTGGATTTACAACTACTGCCCACAAAATTTAGCTGAGACTTACAACTGTATAAGAGTATATGACCTTCTGTTCATTACCACGCACGTGAAAAGTCCAATAACTACACATATTTAGTAGAAGTGTTGTCCCCATTGCTTTCTTGAATAGAAAATAAATGAATAGATTGTCTGAGATATTTTCTACAAGACGGCTTGAGACACAATCATAGATGTACCCTTACAAGTGATTTTCTACATAAATAATGGTCAATACCATGCAATTAACACGAGTGACATTGGATGTCATACTTGAAAGTTCAAAATATCCTTGAAAGTGCAAAATATATACCAATTATAACTACAGCTACATAGATAAAAGTAGTTTACCTTTCGTATCATATTACTTGCCCTAATCCAGGTAAATGCATTTCAGAGTATTGGTGTAGTTTAATTTGATGGAATATGACATGGTATGCACATAAAGATCATGCAGCGAAAAATAATAAAAATTTGATCATACATGCCATACAATTCCATGACAAGAATCGAAACATGCAATTTTAGGATTTTTAAAACTTATAACTTTAGATGCCTTTAAAACTTGATTTTGATGATGACCAGCAACCAAGGAGGATAACTTAGCCTTAGACCTTCACCACCAATGCCAAGGAACAGCCTTTACACCACTCTTCTCTATTCTCTCACACACACTTGCAAAGATAGCTTAAAAACCGAGATTGCTAGCTCTCAAAATAAGTATTGTGTAATGGCTATGGCTTGAAACTACAAAACTTGATCTTGTACTTCTTTTAGGTGCTATTAATACCCAAGAACACAAGAAAATAAGGAACAATCCTTTCTCCTTGTGAAAATTGGCCAAAAGAATTTTGTGAGAGAGGGAGGGAGAAATTCACGCCAAAACCATAGAAGAACTAGGGTTTCGCGTTTTTTCCTTTCAATATATATTATCTCATTATGTAAGTGATTAATCTAAAATCTACTACCTCAAGATAATTTATTTTAGCCTTAATCACTTCCTTAAAATAAGTAATATATATTGATTCAAACTCTTTTGATTTAATCCAAGATAAACCATAAGACATTATAATCAAATTAATCACTTAATTTGGAAATACACATGAGCCGAAATTCCCTTAGTATTTAACCTAGGAATTTCGGCTATGTCATATTTTAATTAAGTGTTTTAATTTGATTTAAATATCATTAGGATTTAATACTCAATTAACTTAATTAATACATGATAATTAATTAATTAAAATTAAACAATGTGGGCTGAATTTGTCTCTCTCATGGGCCAAGGTCCAATAGCATTTATAATGCCCATTACATACATTAATTTGACTTTAATTAAAAATCCAAATTAATGCCCAATACTTTATTTAAATATTTTAAGCCTAATGCTTTGTGTGCGATCCTATAGGTCCATTTAATGTTGGCAATGAATTAATAAATTAATTCAAAGGCTATATATATTCTCTAGCAAGATATTATAGCATTCCAAATTAAATAAAAATGCATATGGCATTTAATGACCTAATGCAATTTTGTATAGTCCCTTACCCATAAATATCAGAATTAATATAAGGCATGGAACTAGTCATCCTTATATATATTAATTCCTTTCTTGATATTCCAATAACACTGAACTCTCAGATAAATAATGATTGCTCATTATTTCATCTCGGTATGGCCATACACTTCTCAGTTCACTGATGTGGGCCAAGATCCACTTTTCACAACAACTTATTAGTCAAGCTGAGCTTGTACACCTAACAAGTTAAGTTACTTAGGTAGGAAAAACTCCAATCATGTCTCATACATGACTCTTGGATCAAATGGGCTAACATCTTAATATGTTATAGCACAAACCCATTTATTAGTTGCCTAGGTCCGGGCATCCCTTTCCATGTTAAGTCTAACCTACATTCACAACCCATGCCTCACAAAGATAATCAGGCGCATCTAGGACTCCTAGTCTACGTGACCGATGATTGATGCCTTGACATGTTTCGAATTAGGAAGGCAACTTTGTGACTTACTATTTTTAGGGATTCATTTTATTACGGCTTACATGGCATACGCTTTGTCATCCATTCATAGCATGCATATATAAATAATTGCATAAAGTAAAGCGTGACAAACATGGGCCCAAAAACCTACAACTAAGATTCTATACTATTACATAAGAATCTTCGAGTTGGGCTTCTCCACTCCGGTGGGCTTCGTATTGATTTACAAAGTCTTCAAGTATATTCTATTCTAAGAAATAAATGAAACTTTTACAATAAAACATAATGGCTCGTAGGCCATATTTAATTACAAAACCCAAGGCCCATGAATGCATCATGCATATCCATTCATCACACCAAACAAGCAAATAAATATACATAACATTCATGGATCAAACAAAGTCCAATTTTAATTAATTTAGTTAAGCCCGTTAATGGAAATTGTGTACTTGAACCTTTAAGATATGACCCCGTGATGGGCCTGGGCAGAAGCCCAATGGACTAAATCCTCTTATTGAATAAGTTCTCTTAAAAGCCCAAAACACAAACTAGTTAGATTTGTGCTATAAATCAACTCTAGTATAATCCAATTTTGCCATTTTGAATTTTGTCATACAGCCCATAAACATTAAAAATACATATAATATGTACCAACATGAATTAAAATACAAAATCATGAAGAACATATATATGATACACGGCATGCATATATAAAACAAACAACAAAACTAGTTGTTTAATGCTTATGTGATGCCACAAAAATGCACAAATACTTAAATCAATTTTATGAGTCATTTAATAATTTAAATAAGGTCATAAATATTGATTTAATATTCTGTACCAATCTGATCTAAATGTGTTTTTACCATTTTAATCAAAACAAAACAAACAATGTTGATTAAACATGTAATAAACACAAACTAGTCATAGTTTTAAGTGATTTTAAAATTAATCAATTAAATTGTCATTGACCAGAATTAAAACCAAATTTAAAATATGTCCAGACCGGATATTTAATCTTTAAAAATCACTTACAAACATGCCAAAATCGTTTTTACATTTAATATTTAAAACTAGTTGTTAAACTAATAATTAATATGCTAAATAGCACCTAGTTTTAATATTAACATGTACCATCAGGTATTATCAATTAAATCCAACAATTAACGGCTCCTAGAACATCTTAGGACAGTATATTAACATGTCATATTGATTATAATACCTATCTAATCATTTAAAATCATTTTTACACCAAAACAATGCAAAAAATTCAAAACAGAAAATTTTAGCATTGCATGTATTTAAAATAACAATTTTTGATTAATTATTTCATGCATCTAAAGCACTAAAATAAGCATGATTAGGCTCTAATACCACTGATGGAATATGACATGGTATGCACATAAAGATCATGTAGCGAAAAACAATAAAAATTTTATCATACATGCCATACAATTCCATGACAAGAATCGAAACATGCAATTTTAGGGTTTTTAAAACTTACAACTTTAGATGCCTTTAAAACTTAATTTTGATGATGACCAGCAACCAAGGAGGATAACTTAGCCTTAGACCTTCACCACCAATGCCAAAGAACAGCCTTTACGCCACTCCTCTCTATTCTCGCACACACACTTACAAAGATAGCTTAAAAACTGAGATTGCTAGCTCTCAAAATAAGTATTATATAATGGCTATGGTTTGAAGCTGCAAGACTTGATCTTGTACTTCTTTTAGGTGCTATTAATACCCAAGAACACAAGAGAATGAGGAACAATCCTTTCTCCTTATGAAAATTGGCCAAAAGAATTTTGTGAGAGAGAGAGGGAGAAATTCACACCAAAACCATAGAAGAACTAGGGTTTCACGTTTTTTCCTTTCAATATATATTATCTCATTATGTAAGTGATTAATCTAAAATCTACTACCTCAAGATAATTTATTTTAGCCTTAATCGCTTCCTTAAAATAAGTAATATATATTGATTCAAACTCTTTTGATTTAATCCAAGATAAACCATAAGACATTATAATCAAATTTATCACTTAATTTGGAAATACACATGTGCCGAAATTCCCTTAGTATTTAACCTAGGAATTTCGGCTATGTCATTTTTTAATTAAGTGTTTTAATTTGATTAAATATCATTAGGATTTAATACTCAATTAACTTAATTAATACAAGATAATTAATTAATTGAAATTAAACAATGTGGGCTGAATTTGTCTCTCTCATGGGCCAAGGTCCAATAGCATTTATAATGCCCATTACATACATTAATTTGACTTTAATTAAAAGCCCAAATTAATGTCCAATACTTTATTTAAATATTTTAATCCCAATGCTTTGTGTGCGATCCTATAGGTCCATTTAATGTTGGCAATGAATTAATAAATTAATTCAAAGGCTATATATATTCTCTAGCAAGATATTATAGCATTTCAAATTAAATGAAAATACATATGGCATTTAGTGATCTAATGCAATTTTGCATAGTCCCTTATCCATAAATATCATAATTAATATAAGGCATGGAACTAGTCATCCTTATATATATTAATTTCTTTCTTGATATTCCAGTGACACTGAACTCTCAGATACATAATGATTGCTCATTATTTCATCTCGGTATGGCCATACACTTCTCAATTCACTGATCAAGTGGCCGATGATATTTTCTTTCTTATAGAGAGGGGTAATCCCTTCACTTCTCTCATTCTCTCTAACATGAATCAATGCATAGCCGTACTTGTCACTCTGTTACGAGCACGTTAGGTGTATGTCAAAGCACACAGTAATTCATAAAGAGTTTCATAGAGATTTTAGGTCTAAGAACTCCGATACAAAACTTGCATATGAGAAACACTTATGACTTGTACCATGTAGTATTCTCATGAGTGGATTGAATCCAGATACCATGTTTTAAATATGTATCTATAATCTCTGATTGACACTCTTGTCCTTATGATCCGTAAGATAGAACTCAACTTATCAGAGAGAGCATACTAGTCTTAATTCATTTGTTATTCCCATAAGAATGACTGACTAGGGATATTTAGAATGAAGTCTCATTTGTTTCAAGGTCTTACAACCATGTACCTCACACATGATAACTTAAACTGAAACAACATTCTTGTATAGTTCTATCAATTGATATGCACAGGAATACAATAGATAAAACAAATGTCTCATTTATTAACTAAGGTATTTTATTACAATGTATTGGGGTTAGGGCTTACACTAACATAATTATCACATAATAGCTTCTTCAATTTGTACACTAATTATCCCATAATAAGCAATTATACACTAATTATACACTACACCTCTTATTCTTTACATTTTAGTTTAACTACATATATATTTTAAACAAAGCAAAACATGACATAATAGTTACATCTAGTTTATTAATCAAATAAAATATAGCTGGAACCCTTTTTATAATTCCATGAAAAATAAAAAATAAAGTCAATTCAATGTTAGAAGCATACAATTAAATTAATCATTCATACAACATCACTTACACGTTTGGCCAAAGGACACAAATTGACAATGACAACACATGCCATTTAAATTAATCATTCATACATATCACAGCTTTAAATTTCAAACATCAAAGGAAATTACACAAAACACCAACTGCAATTCCTTAAACTATTCATATAAAACAAAAAAATACCATTTAAATAAACACATTTATAGCATTAAATACCATATATTGGTGGTCCCCTGTCTTCACTTCTTCTAACAGGATGGACCATCTTCGTATACTAGATAGAGATAGAGTGTTGCTTTTAAAGCTTTAAAGTAATGCTTTTGTTCCCACAAAGTTAATGCTTTTCCTCTTTTCGGGGTTTTGTTCACACAAGATAAAGCAATATGTTAAGTGGAAAATTCTCCCTCCAACTCCCAACTCTGTATTTTTAGCATTTCAAACTCCATATAAAAATGAGAGAGAAAAAGACATACCAAACAATATCCAACGCAATTGGATCTAAGAGACAAGGGACTTTTCACTCCAAATGATAGATCTGGGCCACAAATCGGAGAAGGAGATCGAGTTGCGAGCCGACATTCAGCGAGGGGGTGAGGGAGCGAGCGAGGGGGTGAGGGAACGAGTGGGAGATAGGGTGAGGGGGCGAGTGGGCGAGGGAGCCAGTAAGGGATGCCAACGATAGACAGGGACCGACAAGAGAGAGGGGATGACCAAGGAGAACCACCGGCTGAAGATCGACACGGACCAGGAGCGGCTGGAGATCGACAGCGACCAGTACACTGTTGATTGCGATGGGCCAAGAGAGGGAAAAGGGTAAAGGAGAAAGAAAGGGATTTTTGCTGAGTTTTTTAATTTCTTTTTTATATGCTGACTCATATGCTTAGATGTAATTTTATGCTGACTCATATGCTGAGGTTTCAATTTTTGCTGATGTGTCAAAGAATCAGCGTGCATTACACGTTCCAATGGCCTGCTTTGAAAATTTCCAGTCATTTTGACTTTTAAGTTACAAAATAAAATTTAAGTGACTTTTTGGTTACAAATCAAAGATAAGTGACCACATCGTTACAACTGTAAAACTTTAGTGATCACCGATGAAATTATCTCCTTATTTTGGTATATAATCATTTTTGTATTGTATGGTGTAAAGAATATGCACTATGTTTAATGAACAAAAAATATAAAGATGTTAAAAATTATTTTGGAGATTGTATATGTTTCTACATATTATGATACGTAAGTGGTATATGGAATTAAGAAAGTAATTTTAATAATAAAAATACATGATTAAAGAGATATAAAAAATAACTTGTAATTGAAAGATAATTTAACTAGATGAACTTATTAGAACTCGTAGCGTTCTCATATTCTTTTTGGGGGGTATGAGGGTGTTATATTTTTGTCCAAAAATCTAAAAAATATATTTTTTGTCTAATTTTATTTTTTACCTAAAACTCTGAATGGTATTATTTTGTTTTTTGTTTAAATTTTTTCATCCAAAACTTTAAGATGTACTGTTTTTGTTTTTGTCTAAATTTCTAGTTCAAAACTCATAGTAGGGGCACGAGAGTTTCTCAAAGAAAGGTCGAGAGAGTTTCGAGCCGCCATTTTAACCAAATATAGTTTTCAAAATGTCCGCAATTATTTTTTGATATAACGATACATTGGCCAATGAATTGGGTTGTTAGATCTAATTAGAGTTTAGTTATATGAATCTTGTCATTACATTTAAAAATTTGAAACATGATTTTGGCTCGTGACGAATTAATTTATTTCTGGATCAATGAATTGATAAAAAATAAAAAATAAAAAAACAAAAAAGGTTTTCTTTTGTTTCCCCACAACGGCTGGACATTATTTATATAATGGATGTGTAATCTTGAAAAAGATTACAAAATGGGAATATTCTTTCACTTTGCATATTCATGAACCAGAATACTTGAATTACCCTTTGTTTATTCAGAATCAAATTATTGTTTCGTATTATTTATATGTTAAATGAAAATGAACTACTTGTTAATAATGTTGTTCATGTTCACATTGCCATACCTTTATACGAATTTAAATGCGCTCACTCAATTAATGCCATCCAATTATTGCTAACATTGTATATGGACCCCCTTTCTCTTTCTAAAATAAATTGATCCTTAAATAACAAGATTTAGATTTGAAATGAGTCAACTTCCTTCATTTTCATTTCCCTATCAGTTAGATATGATCATGAACCGGGTTTAAATACAAAAGCAGCTAAAAATCTGGTCCAGACCTAGCAAAAATTCGGCTCATGAATAGGTCTTGTAACAAAGTAAGGATTGGCAGTGACGACGCCACGTTGAGAGGAAGGGGGCAATTGCCCCCCTTAATTTTTGAAATATATATATATATATATATATATATATATATATATATATATATATATATATATATATATATATATATATATATATATATATATATATATATATATATATACCCCTTTAAAATTTTATTTTTACCCTTTTATTTTAAATTTATTTTTTAATTTTTTGATCAATAAAAAATAAAATTACAAAACTCTATTTTTATTTCTTAAATTTTTTTCAAAAATCAGCTAAATTTGAGAAAAAATAAAAATTACAATAAAAATTATCTTTAGTTAAATATTAGTAATTTAGTTTTTTAATTTTTTTTTTACTTTTATATCTCTCAAGTATTTTTATTAATTTTTGTGGAGTTTATTTTCAATTTTAATTCTTTCAAAAGCATAAAAAATAAAATTTAATAGTAATTTGTAAAATTTAGGTCCATTTTAAATACACATGAACAAATTAAATATTCATTTGTAATATTTGACAATGGTGGGATCTTCTTTACATACAACAAAGACAACTTACTTCGTGTTACTTAATTTTATACTATTAATTTTTTCTACTATTCTGCTTATGATTCTTGAAAATCAATCGATATATAATTGATATGAAGTCTAATAGTGAGTTTTCAAATATTATAAGAATTAGTGATCTAGCTAAAAAATGATACAAATAAAAAAAATGCTATTTTATATCATTTGATTTATAAACTCATCGTTTTATCACTTATTTTATCCGTTGCAACTATAACAATTGAAAGAATATTTTTTTCTATGAAATATGTAAAAAATTGATTACGTAACAAAAATAAGGAATACATGGATGTTTGATTGTTTGATCACTTATATTGAAAAAAAAAATGTATTTAATGCTATTGATAACGAAATCATTATTTGTCGCTATTAAAATATACAAATTCGTAAAGTGTAATTGTAATTTTTTTAAATATATTAATGATTACTTTTTTTATTTATTAATTTATTTATAATATTTATGTTATATTTTTTTTAAACATAATTTAAATTTTTGCCTCCCTTACTTTTAATACCTGGCTTCGCCACTTAGGATTGGAGTTACAAGTTTGATTCATATGACTGTTTCAATTCTTTAAACTAAAATCTTTTGTTTTCTTTTTTCAATTATGGTTTAAATTTTATTTTCTCATGTTAAAATTCCACTTAATATTAAGCGTGCAGAAATATATAGATGTAATTTATCTTATGGTAAAATTTTTATTTAATACTACATAGAATTGCGATTTAGAATTCCAAATATAAAAATAAGGCTTAATATATAAAACAACATTTTAATTTGTCAAGTTTTGCAATTCAATATCTGAACTTTTGAACAGCTCAATTTAACCCTTCAAATAGTAATTTTACTAATTAATAAACACCTTTCATATCTTAACATGGTAGTATAAACTAGCGAAACTTGGTATGGACCCTACCCTACCGTTAATTTAGACACGTTTTTAGGTGCATAATGTGGCATAATTAATAAATAGTTTATCAATTTTATCTCTATTTATTTGCTATGTATTTTCTTAGATAATTACATCTTTGGAGTGATTTATAATGTGCTTTAATTAATCGTTGAAAATAGATATTATCAAAATAAATTATATCATTACATAGTTAAATATATTTGTTAGACTAGAAATGTATGTATTAGTTAGTAAATTTACAAATTGAATTTTCAAAAAATTCAAAAACCCAACTGACGAATTCAAGTAGTTTATATATATATATATATATATATATATATATATATATATTTATTTATTTATTTATTTATTTATTTATTTATTTATTTATAAAATAAAATACGTTTTGACGTGATAATATTTATTATATATATTGAAATTGTATATGCTTAAAACAATCAACATCATATGTGACGGCCCCTTCTGTCTCCTCCTCCTTTACCGCACAATCCGCAGGGAATTGTATATGCTTTCTCCTCTTTCTTCCTTTTTTTTTTTTTTTTTCACACAAAATATGACTAAACCTCAAATTCTATTTCGCAGCATTAATTTATACCTACAACATTGAAGTTTAATGATACATTCTCAATCATACTCTTTTTTTCTCGGACTCACAGCTTTCACTTTTTGCTCTATATTAATATCCTAATTCTCAAATGCTAGCGCTTCCCATATAATGGTAATATAAGACTTTTTAACTTTTATGTTGGAAAAATGTATGCTTCATAAATTTATATGTTTTTTTCTATTTAGATCTATAAATTTTTATTCATTGGATTTTTGAACTTTTATTTTAATATTATTTAAAATATTTAACTAATTAAGCAATATTTATTACCTTAATATTATCTAAAATCTGTCATAAATTTAATAAAAATAAAATTTAAATGATTATGATGATAATAATCCAATTTTAATTACTAAACTTATTCAAATAATAAATAAGATGGAAAATTTTTATTAAGAGACTTTTAGTCTAATTTAATAAAGAAAAAAATAATAATATAATTTAAAATAAATAACATAACTGAAACTAAATTTAATATTTATAATTAAGATAATATTTTAAATAAATATTAGTAATAATAATGATGACGTTCTAACTAGAGGTGGACATGAATTCATTAATTAATCCACAACTTATTTTCTAAATCTAGTTCATTTATAATATCGGTTTTCTCAAAATCAAAGTCCATTCTATTAACAATCGGTTAACAAATTAATAGTTAAACGTGATCGGTTAATTATTGAAAAAATTAAACATACCCAGTTATCCTATACTTCATAAAAAAAATATACTTATAAAATTAAAATATAAATTCTAGAAGTTTTAAACATAAAAATAAAAATATAAGTCATTAAAATTCAATATCTGTATAATAAAAAAAAATACATAAATGCTCTAAAAGACCAAAAAATTATTTCACGCTAATTTATCACTTATCAATATTGACAAGTAAATGATTATGATTAAGGTATAAAATGAGTTAATTACATCCATGGTCATTAAAGTTTGATAATTTTAATGTTGTAGTTACTTTACTTCGATTTATAAGAAAAAAATAACTAAACTTTTATTTATAACAAAAAAATTACAATAGCCGAAAAATCGAAAATTCAGCCACCTGCGCGTGTAATCTACTCAAATCTATCAATACATTTAACCATTTTTTATACATCATCAGATGACTGGATGCCTACGTGGCAATTAAAAAATTCTTTAATGTCATTTGTAGTTACTAAAATTTGACGATTATAACGTTATAATCACTATACTATAATTTGTAACGAAAAAAATAATCCGACCTTTATTCTGTAAGAAAAAAGTTATAAAAATTGAAAATCTGACCATTGAAAAAAATAATTCAGCTTTTATTTTATGTTTCTAAAAATTAAAATATATTATTTATTCCAAAAAAATTTAAATTTATATATATATAAAAGATATCTAATATGCTCTCATTGCTTAAATGCTTAATAACATACCAATCTGTATATTACAGAAGGCGTGGCTCTCAATAAATGGAAATAGTTATCATTAATTAAAAATTAAGTTATTTTTCTGTTTTAATATTTACAAAAATATTACCTACGGCACCCTTTTCTTGAAAATTTAAATTTATGCTCTATAATTACATTATATTATGAAATATTTCTATCATGCATGCCTACATCTTTTTTTAATTAGACTAAATTTATTAATTTTATGTCTAACTACACTAAATTTATTAATATTATATTTCTATTTAAAAATCAAAATAAAAGCTAGTTTATTTTTATCGATAGTCAGATTCTCGATTTTTTGGCTTTATAACTTTTTGTTACAAAATAAAGTTGGATTATTTTTCATTACAAATTATAGTATAATGACTATAACATTACAATCGCTAAATTTAGTGACCACGAATGAAATTAAAGAATTTTTTAATTGCCACGTAAACATCCAATCATATGATGACATGTCAAAAATGCTTACATGTACTGATGGGTTTGCATAGATTACACACGCTAGTGGCCAAATTTTCAATTTTTCGGCCATTATGATTTTTTTTGTTACAAAATAAAAATTGAGTTTTTTTTGTTACAAATCAAAGTAAAGTGATCATAATGTTACAATTACTAAACTTTAATGACCATGGATGTAATTAACCTTATATAAATATACTCATATTTATATAGAGTAAAATGGTAATAATTAAAATATGAAAATTATCTTTATGGACAATGTAAATATTGAAAACTATATATAAGAGCCAGTTAATCAAATATTAAAATCAAAATGCAAGTCTAAATTCATTAACTATAATTTTTAAAATTTAAAATTCATGTCTGCAAATAATTGAATTGGTTAATTAATCGCATAAAACAGTTTGGATTTGGTTTTAACCACCGATATAATGACTTTTTCAGCCCTAGTTATAACATAACAACAACAACAACAACAACAACAACAACAATAATAATAATAATAATAATAATAATAATAATAATAATAATAATTAGTAGTAGTGGGAGTGATAATTAAAAAAAATTATTTAACAAGCCAAAAAAATGAAATAACATCCAAAGTGACTTAATATATCTACAGCGACCAAAGGCGACAGATGTTCAATAGCGACCGAATAACTTTGCTGCCAAAAAGTTAGCTCTTTCTTTTCTCACTAAAGTTATCTCGTAATACATTTCATTTTTATTATTTTTAACGATGGATTTAGATTTCCATCATTAATACATCGCTACTACTGAGTATTATGAATGGATTTGTTCCATTCCTAAAAATCCTTTTTTAAAGTGCATTAATAAAAGAGGAAATTTGTGTAGGTCAATCGTCCATCCAAACTTAAACTTCGTAAGAGATACTTTGAGGTAGGGGTGTGTAAATGGTCAATTCTGTTCGATTTTCGATCCAACCGAAAAACCAAAATCCAAACTTTTTAAATTAAAAGAATTGAACCAAAAATCGATGTGTTCAATCAGTTCTATGGGCTTTTTTTAATTGGGTTTTAACCTAACTGGGCTTTTTTTAATATGGGCTTTTAACAAGAACTCTCTTTTGATTCTTCCTCGCAATCTTTCTCTTCTTTTTGGGACAATTCTTTATTTTTCGATCCCATTTATTTCCCTTTCGGTTCTCACGACTCCAATCAAATGATCCTCTTTAATGTTCTAGCCCAAACCGATGCTAAAGAATCATCAGAATCTAATTCTAGCTCCGTAATTAAGAAAGAGGAACTTCTAACCAAAAAAATATTTCCACGACGGCTATAGCGATAGTGGAGATTAAAAAAAGAGAAGTCTTATAGAGGATCGAGGAGGTGGTCATAGGGGAAGCATACGACAAAGATATGAGATTCAACAAGGAATGGTATCCCAGTTTGGGTAGGTACTTTTAATAGTACAAAGGCAGCAACTTTAGCTTATGAACTTGAAGCATTTATTTACTCTATCCATGGCTTTGGGTCTCATAGGCTAGTGTTTATGGAAGTCAGAGGTTTTTCATTGGAGCAAATCATCATAAAAAAAGATGAGGAGGAACTTGCAACATGGGATAAGAGCCTCATATTCCTTGAGCTGCATATTCTCGAACTCTAATATTTGCCTGAATTAACTAGCTTTTATTTAGAAACTAACATTTTAAAATGTCCATCCTTAAAGAAAATTCATGTGCTCGATTTTCCAAAGATTAAGATTCTTGATTCTGCTGAAGAAACCTAAGAAAATGTTGTCTAGGGAGACTTTTAACCTCTAGTTCTGCACCTTTTCAATTAGCAGGTCAGTTTTAATTATTTTTATATTATAGATTGTGCTTTGTGACCACCTAGTTATAAAAGGCAAAGTCTAATAACCATTGGATTAGAATGGGGTTTGTGTTGTGCAGTCATTTTAAATAATTGGATTATGATCAAGCTACATTTTCAATGAGAGTTCAATGGTGGTTCTTAATTTTTCGGTGGAGATGGTCAGAGAATCGCTTCAAGAAATGAAATAATTGTGGGAAGATGGGTGCTCACCAATGGTGGCTTTAAAGAGAAAGCACTCTATGAGAAGAAAATTAGCTAGTTAAAAAAGTAAAGGAAAAGTGAAAGGCAGAGGTGGTAGCTGCATGCAAGGGCTAGGGATTTTGGTTCAAAAGAAATGATTTTAGTTTTCTTATTAAACATATATATATATATATATATAAAGAGAGCAAAATGGTGAGTTTTGCTAAATTTGGTTGGTCCTATTCGGTTCTTTCGAATTTTCAATTTCAAGAACTAAACCGATTAAGCAAAACTTTTATTTTAGTCAAGAACTAAACAAATCAAAAATTAAAATAACTAAACCAAACAGACCAAAATCCATTCACAATTTCGGTTCGGTTCTACACACCCCTACTTTGAGGTTTTATTAAATAATGAGCAGGCTTATTGCAAGTCCTAAGAGTCAAAGATCGTGTATAATAATGAATGTATATAATGAGACTTAGAACAAGACAATTAATCCTAAAGCACCCCCATTATGCATAAATGTCCTCTTTAAAAGTAATAAAATAAATAAATAAAGGAAAGTTCGATAAAAACCCATAACATTAGACTTAGGGGCTGAGACAAGGGGTTGAAGGGGCCTTAAATCCTATAACTTGAAAAATTATATGTGTAGTATATGCTATAATTTCAAAAGTTAAAAATGTATTTTCAATACAGAAGGATGTATTGATAAAAAGTATACATTAAAAGTTTAGAATTCTAAAAATTGAAATTACACTCTATTTTTTACTTTTTGATAGAGTTTGGGTGCGTTCATGACTCTACTAATAATTATCTTATTTAGTTTAGGATAATTAATTCCTAATTAATATAGGAATAAGAGTTAAACTAGGATTTTAACTCTTAATAACCTCTATAAATAGGGGTTTAGAAAACCTAAGTGAGGTTACACTCTGTACACAAAAATTTTCCTCTCCATTCGTCTTTCTCAAATCTCTAAGGGGTATTTAAATTGTAAGTTAGTCACTTTCTTCTCAGCATGCATGTTTATGGTCGAAAGTCTATGCCAGTAACATGAAAAGAAAGGTCCCTTGCTTCCATTCGAGTCAAAGAAATCTGCGCTTTAAGAGGTAAATACATTTACCTATATTTATTAGATTTATGCTGTTTTTGGTGCATAAATATTTTCATTGGTATCAGAGCATGATTTTTTGCATTCTTGCATGTAATAATTTTAGATCTAAAATTTATATGAAATTGGTAGATCTAAATAGGTAGTATGAACACCCAATTTTAATTTTTTAAGTGTTTTTCATGTTATTTTTGGAATTTAATTTTTTTCTATATATGTGTACACCGAAAATTGTGTGAAAAGTCCGTAACCAAAAATTTAAAATTGGTATTTTTAAATTTTAACCTCATCATCATTTTCTTGGACCCCAAACCCCCTACCAAATGAAGTCTAATCACCAGAATCGACCTCTAGAGCAGCACGTGGAATGTGCAGGGCAGGTGTCCCTCATGTACGAGGCTCTGTTAAAGTGATAAGTTACTCTGACACGTGGCCCAATAAAGGCACGACACATGGACCACTATGGTGGTGCCATATGTCAGGATGATTTGTCATTCTAACATGTAGGCTAATGGGATGATGACATATGGGCCACTGTAATGGTGCCACGTGTCGCCATATGTCACCACATGTTAGAAGTTATGACACGTGGACCATTTTAGGGGGACATATGGACATTGTGGTGCTGCCACGTGTCATGCTTATGTGTTACAGTTGACATGTGGTCTAGTACCTATCTACCACTTGGCTGACTGTGGTCATGCCATGTGGCATATGTAGGTCCACCCAGTTGCCACGTACACTAATGATTGACTGCTATATGGCAGACTATGGTCATGCCACATAACACCCATAAGTCCATCTGGATGTAATGTAGACTAATGAGTGGCTGCCACATGTCAGGCAGGGGTTTGACATGTTGACACGTAGCTCAATGTGGTCACGCCATGTGGCAATATGCCTCAGTTGGCGCATGGTATGCCTATCATGCATGAGGCATGTGAGGCCCTCTCTCGTCGGTGTGTGGGGGCATGTGAGCCCTCATTTGATCACCAAATTAACTTAATTTTTTTTAACCTGATTTTCTTAATTTTTTCTAATTTTTGGTCTGACACGTGGCCCAATAAAGGCACGACACATAGACCACTATGGTGGTGCCACATGTCAGGATGATTTGTCATTCTAACATGTAGGCTAATGGGACGATGACACATGGGCCACTGTAATGGTGCCACGTGTCGCCACATGTCACCACATGTTAGAAGTTATGACACGTGGACCATTTTAGGGGGACATATGGACATTGTGGTGCTGCCACGTGTCATGCTTATGTGTTACAATTGACATGTGGTCTAGTACCTATCTACCACTTGGCTGACTGTGGTCATGCCATGTGGCATATGTAGGTCCACCCAGTTGCCACGTACACTAATGATTGACTGCCATGTGGCAGACTATAGTCATGCCACGTAACACCTATAAGTCCATCTGGATGTAATGTAGACTAATGAGTGGCTGCCACATGTCAGGCAGGGGTTTGACATGTTGACACGTAGCTCAGTATGGTCACGCCATGTGGCAATATGCCTCAGTTGGCGCGTGGTATGCCTATCATGAATGAGGCATGTGAGGCCCTCTCTCGCCGGTGTGTGGGGGCACGTGAGCCCTCCTTTGATCACCAAATCAACTTAATTTTTTTCAACCTGATTTTCTTAATTTTTCTAATTTTTGGTCATTGTTTGAAAATTTTTTAAGGATCGAAAAATAAATTTTAGATTTTTCCAAATAAAATTATTATAAAATTCGATGAAAATATTTTTTTATTTTATTTTGCCTTCTTAAATTTTCAAATTTGTTTGAAAATTATATTATGTGGATTTATCCTTATTTTTTTATTAAAATGAGATTCAATCATATATGTTTGTAAATGAGTATACTTATTGTTTATTTTCTATTATGTGTAATATAAATGGTGATGATAAGGACTCCTGGTTGTCCACGGACTCTTCAGGGCATTGTTGAAGCCAATGTAAAAGTGCAAAAGGTTTACAATATGAGGATGGACAAGAAGGCTCGAGCTGATGATATAGATGCAATAGTTCATCACATTATACAAATGCATAGACAAATGTAAGAGTGCATTTGGGTTGGTCATAATGATAGGACCTTAATTAAGGTAATGATAAACTCTTTTGGTCACCATCCAGATCTAAAGAACTTGATGGTAGAAGTATGGACTATAGAAAATGGAAATTAGAAGATCAATTATCCATTTTTTGCTCAAGGCATCCAAAAAAAGAGTTTTGATGAGCAACACAAAATCTGAGACAGTGCTTTGGAGTGGATATATTGTGTATCATCTATGGCTACATGATCGAGTTCATGGCATTCCTTATTAGTAATATACGATGGTTAAATATTCATTTCCAATGACGAGGCTAGTTTTGAGACGTACTAGTCTCCCTGAGTAGTTGATATAAGTGTGACATTTATTTGTTAGCAAATTTTTTGAGATAGGATTTATGTTTCCTATTATAATTTGTAAGATAAGTGTGTCTTATTTTAATCAGTTTCTTTTTGATATTGTTGGATATTTATGTTTGATTAAATACATGAGTTTATTTATCTTTTGGAGATTATAATGGCATTTAACGTTTATTATAAATGTGTTTGTTTAATTGTTAATTGCTAATTTGTTTGTAATATTTTATGAGTAAAATGATAGCATGATAATTGAGTTGAGACTTAGATTATCTAGAGTATAATATCCTTTGATTAAGTTTATGAATTTAATGTCCAACAATTAATATTTACTATGCATGAAACTTTAACATGTAAAGTTAGACATTAAGACTTAAAGGGTAATTGGATACAATTAGTAGCCTTTTCGAATTTAGGCCTAATCGATAGCTTTATTAGGTTACTTTTTAGATGTATAGTAAATAACATGTATTGCTTAATTCTCTTTTAATAACGTACAATTTTATTCCATTAGAGATCAAAGGATCCAAAAATGGCTACTACTTCTAAATCTATTGTTACTGAATTGAACAAAGATATGAAACTGAATGGTGATAATTACGAGATCTGGAGTATGAAAATCAATTATGTGCTTGAGGAGTAAGAAGCTCTAGAACCCTTATGTTCAATTATGGCTGAACTTGATGATAGCACCACTACCCAACATAGGTATGACTGAGATGCTTACATGGCATGCAAAAAAAATTCCACTGCCTGCATCATCTTGCTCAATGTAATGGATGATGATATCATTAAGCAATTTCACAAGTATTAAAATGCAAAAGATTTATGGATCGCGTTGTAAGAAAAGTTTGGAGGTGTGTCTCTAACTAAGCTTCGATCATTGATGATTAATTTTGATACTTATCAGAAGAAGTCTGATCACAGCATGCAAAAAAACATTTGAGAGAGATGAAAAATATGATTTTTGAGCTTAGTGAGGTTGGTCATAAAATAACTGATGAGCAATAAGTCCAGGCTACCATCCACTATTTACCCAAGAGTTAGGAGCATAAAAAGATGCAACTAACTCATATGGACAGTATAAAGACATTTGGGGATGTCACTCATCATCTTGAACTTGAAAAGGACTGTCTGGTAGCGATTAGGTCAACGCTGAAATGCAGTGGCACAGTCCCATTTTGGTGGAACGAGTCCTAACTAGAAAAAGAGAAAAAGGTTCAAGGATTAGGGTAAAGATAATGCTAAGGAGCCTAAAAAGCAAAAAGTGCAACAAAATTCTAAAAGGTTCAAAGGCAAGAAGAAAATTAACATTTCAAGAGTGAAGTGCTTTAATTGCCAACATAAAGGATAATATGCAAAAGATTGCACTGCACCCTAATAAGTGTGAATTTTATTATGTTTTAATATGTTTTTAATGTGCTTAGTCTGTTAATTCAGTAGTATTTAGGTTATTTTAATATTTGATTTGTTAAGTTTGCAATTTGAGGTTTTAATTGAGAAATTTACTGTTTTTAGGTGCTTATTTGAAGAAAAGAAGAAATTACAAGGGTTAAAGTGTAAGTTTAGCAATTAAGGGCTTTTAGTTCAGAGGCTAGTCACTCAATGGAGTGACATCCTCACTCTACTGAGTGGCCTAAAGAGGAAAAGAAAGAGCTTTTTTGATCAGTCTAGAGAACAACCAACCGATAGAGCCAATATCCACTCTACCAAGTAGGACAAAAGGAAGTAGCATACAGGAAAACACCATTCGATGGAATGACTTCTTCACTCTACCAAGTGACCCAAAAATACCAAGGTTAGAGGAGCTTCACTTGGTGGAGTGAAATGTCACTCTACCGAGCCCAGTCTTTAAAGCCGAATTGGACTTTGATTCTTGCTAGTTTGGAAAGTCTTCTGGTTTGAGAAGTTTTTAGTAGACGATATTCTTCCAGTTTGAGGCTATAAAAGCAGCAAGGAACATCAGTTGAAGAAGAACAATCTTTACCAACTAAGCATCTTAGTTTGTTTTTCGTTTTGCACTTAGGTTAGAAACTATGATTGAAGTCTTTAAGAGTAGTTAAAATTTTAAGTGTTTGTATTGCTTTCTTTTATTTATTTTCTTCAATTTTCAAGATAAAGTGTGGGTAGTTCTTGTACTTTTGCTAAAGGATACTTGAATCCTTAACTCTAAATTGTTATGACTTAGTTTGTGCTTAAATTAATACTAGTCTTGATTATTTCTTAGTTTTGAGCAGAGTCTTTTCATCAGTTATCTAAATTTTGGTTATTAACTTATTTGATTATTGGTTAATAATTGATTTTTGTTTAACCATTGATATGTATATTCTTAGGTTAGTTTACTTGTGTTAATGCATGGTTATTTTCTAACTAAATATAATTGTGTGTTAATTAATGTAGGTTAAGATTAAGAGGAGTTAAAACTAAGAATAAGTGAAAGTTAAATTTGCTTTAAAAAGGGTTTGATAGACATCTAGGGAGTTAAAATCAGATTTTTATACTAAGTATTGGTTTTTTCTTAACAAGATAGGTTTAATGCTTAGAATGATAATCTTGATTTAAGTTATCTTGCTTTATTCATCTGATTTATTCATAATTATTTGTGTTCCTTTTTAATTGAGTCATTACAATATAAGGTTAAGTGGATAGTTCTTTATTTAAAGTCATCTTTAATATTGATTTTGTTTATTTACTTTTAAGTCAATTGTTGAATCTTTAATTGTTTGTTCAAATTTCTGTCTTTAATTTAGTTAAACCTTCATTATTATAGCTTTGGGATCTCTCTTCTCTCTCACACAGTTTTTATTTTAAAAATCTAAAATCTTTCATACATACACAAGTTTCCCTTGGGTTCGATATTGAGGGTCATCATTATATTTTCCTATATTACTAGCCAATCTAGTACACTTGCTAGACACCGGTCATACCCAAACAGGTACACTATTCTGACTCAAGAGTTTGTGAAATTTGAGTACCCAATTTTTTTCTAACTGATTTTCATCCTTTGTTGGTGATAGACTCAAGAGCAACGAACCATGTAACAAGGGATTGAGATGCCTTTGTCAAATTCCGATGAATCACAAATGAAACCAAATGGATATATGTGGGAAACAATGTCAGAGTGGTAGTTGAAAGGATTGGCATATGCAAATTAGTTTTGTGTGAAGGCCAAACCTTACTCCTATATAATGTACTCTATGCACCAGAGATTCATAAGAATTTAATTTTCATCATAGCCTTGATGAGACTTGGTTTTATTTTGCACTTTAAGGATGATAATATGCTTTTATGTTTGGATGATGTTTATTATGGTTCTGATTTTGTTTTGAACGATTTCATAATTATGGATATTGATTCTAATTATTTGAATAATACTAGTTTTTCTTTAATTTCTTCTTCTACTTCACATAGTTAAAAGAATGATGTGAAATTGTGGCATGATAGGTTAAATCACATTGGGCAAAATCGAATGAGTCAGTAAGCAAAAATATGTTTATTAGGTAACCTTAATAAAATTGATTTACCTACTTAGGAACATTGCTTAAAAGGAAATCTAGTTAGGAAATTGTTCACAAAAGGAACTAGGGCTGAATTTTCATTGCATTTAATCCATTTTGATTCTTGTAGTCTAATGAATGTGAGGGTAAGGCATGGGGCCTTCTATTTCATCATATTTATAGATGATTATACGAGATATGGTCATGTCTACTTGATTTCTCACAAATCAGAAGCATTGAGTTGCTTCAAAAGTTATATGAACTTAATAGAAAATCAATTAGACAGAAAGATCAAATTGTTAAGAATTGACAAAGGTCGAGAATATCTTTCTCATGAATTTAAAGCTTTATATGATAAAAAAGGAATTGAGCATCAGTTGTTTATTCCTAGAAATCCACAATAAAACGGTGTTGCAAAAAGGAGAAATAAAACTCTCCTAAACATGGTAAGATCTATGATGGCTGAGAAAAACTTGCCAATCTCCTATTGGAAAAATGCTCTATTAACAGCCACATATATTCTAAATCGAGTGCCCTCTAAGTCTATCAGATCCACTCCTTTTGAGTTTGGACTGTTCAACAACCTGACCTAAGCCATTTATAATCTTAAGGTTGTGTTGCTTATGTCCATAATACCTCAAGCAAATTTGGTAAATTGGGACCAAGAGGTAAAAATAGTATCTTTGTGAGATATTCTAAACTATCAAAAGGATATGCATTTATGGGAGAGCAAGAAAATGGCACAATGACATAATTTAAATCGTGAGATGTCACTTTCATAGAAAATAAATTTTCAAAGTTGGACAAAGTGAGTTAAGACTTCACTTTCTATGAAACTCAAAAAGAGAAACCATTAGGATCACTCTATCCGAATGGAAGGGAATTTGAAGAAGAAGGTCAAGACCCTCTTCCCAATGATTTGAATGTTCGGGATCCTTACTCTAGTGGGAGCATATAAATTCAAGACCCTTACTTAAGTAGAAGTATTCCTGGCTTCAGTAGGAGTATGGATCTCAATCCCAGTGGGAGCATTTTAAACTATGATGAATATATGAGATATGTTTATCAAGAATCAAAATTATGAAAATCTAAAAGGAAAAGTGTTCCACATCAACGATTTGAGATTAAAGGCTCGAACGAAGCCTTTTTAGTTACCCTACAAGATAAAGAAAAGCCTAAAAATATTTAAAAAGCTCTTTTATGCCCAGCTAAAAATAAATGGATTAAGACAATGAAAGAGAAAATGGCATCTATGAGATTGAACCATATTTGGGAACTAGTTGATTTCCCGAAAGGATGCAAACCAATTGGAAATAAGTGGATTCTCAAAGTAAAGTGAAAACCTGATGGAACCATCAAAAGATATAAAACTCGATTAGTCACTAAAGGGTTTACGCAATAGGAATGGATTAATTATGAAGAGACTTTCTCACCTGTTGTAAGATTTATATTTATAAGTTTAATTATGGCCTTAGTGGTTAGTTTAGACCTAGAGCTACATCAAATAAATGTAAAGACTGCTTTCCTAAATGGAGGATTAGATGAAAAAATCTACATATAACAACCTGTAGGTTTCATTGAAAAAGGCAGCGAACATAAGGTTTGTTGATTGAAAAGATCAATATATGGCTTAAAACAATCTTCAAGACAATGATATTTGAGATTTCATAAGACAACCATGTTGAATGGGTTCAATATGATTGATGAAGACCATTGTGTTTATCACAAAAACTCTAAAAATAAATTTATTATTTTGACTTTGTATGTAGATGACATACTAGTAGCAGAAAATGACATAGAGTACACAAATGAAATCAAATGTAAGTTGTACTCCAACTTTGAAATGTCTTATAGGTCAAGCAGACTACATTCCTGGAATTAAGATTTCAAGAGATCGTTCGAGAAGGTTATTTTCTCTTTCACAAGAGACATATATCAACACAGTCCTTGAATGGTTTAATATGAAAAATTGCAAATCCATTGATAACGCTATTGCCAAGAATCAGTTTCTTAGCACGAGTATGTGTCTAGAAATGCCAAAAGAAATGAAATACATAAGGAACGTTTCGTATGCCGCTGTTGTGGATAGTCTGATGTGTGCAATGTTGTGTATAGAACCTAATATATTCTATGCAGTGGGCATAGTAAGTAGATATTAGTCCAATCCAGGCAAAGCACATTGGAAAGTAGTAAAAAAGATACTTAGATACCTCAAAGGTACCGTAAACTATTCTCTCTATTATCAAGGTAAGGATTTGCTATTGAGAGAATACACAAATATTGACTGAAAAGGAGATATAAATGAGAGGGAATCCACTTTAGGATTCATTTTCTTGCTTGGCAAGTGTGCCATCTTGTGGAGTAGTAAGATACAAACATGCATAGCCCTATCAACAATGGAAGCTGAGTTTATCGCTTCCTCAGATGTAATATGAGAAGTAGTTTGGCTAAAGAGGTTTATAGACCATTTAAGAGCAACTGCTTTAAAGGAACTAGTGACCATCTAAAGTGATAGTCAATTGTCAATAGCTTATACCAAAAATCCAAAATTTCATAGTAGGACTAAGCATATCAACATTAAGTATCATTATATGAAAGATATAGTTGCACAAGGAGAAGTGAACTTACAGTACATTTTCATGAAAGATATGATAGCAAATCCACTGACTAAGCCTGTATCGAGAGATGTGTTTGAGAGACACATTAGATCTCAGGGTTTGTATAGGATTTGATTTATACTATTTTACTATGTAATCCCTTAATATTATTATTTGTAAATAATAGTAATAAAGTTCATTATTTGGTAATACATAAGTGTGAATATTTATATGTGAACATTTACTGTTATTTATTATATGATTAAGCATGTCGGATAAAGAAGTAACACACTCATATGCGTGTTTATCTTAGTTTTGACAATAAGTTAATAAAGACTAAGATGAGATAATTTTTAAATGTATGGTGAACTCGAGAGCCTGTTCAAAATAAAAGTATCACTTTGTAGAAAATACAAGATTAGGCTTGTTAAGGTGCAAGATAAAGATATACATAAGGTTGTATTCTTTTGATTGAGATCCAAACTAGATTAAGTGTAATCTTATGATAAGTTAAATGTAACTATCATATTCTATCCTAAAAGCCAAAAGTAGTCTTGAAGTGGGATGGCTAAAGTTAGATGCTTTGGTGTGTTGCATCCTTATACTTTTGTATGGTGTTGAAATACATTGCGCAACACATGTGCTCCTATAAGGGAAGGAAATAACACCATAACACATGTTTCATACCATGTGTGCTTATGTCATCGAGGGATGGAATTTTATAAGTGAATTATCTTAACTTTACCTAGTGTGAGACTCTATTGAATAACAACCCTTAGAACCATTAACTTATTCCTAAAGTATGGTTCAATGTGTCTAGCTTAGTTAGTTTCTAAAAGGCCAAGCAATAATTTGGCCTAGTGGGTCTAATTAGCAAAGCAAGTTGAATCATGATGGATAGCATAGAGTAAGGGGGAAAATAGCCTTCCGATCACATTTAATGGTTTTGTGGTTTACCAACATGCCTATTATAGTCTTTATGAGTAGAGACATAATAGTGAACACAAAAATTATTTTATGAGATAATGAGTTAAAACAGTACATGTGAGAATACAATCTAGGGTTGAGTATACATGAAAAAGAAAAATCTTACTTTCACTTTTCGAGATGCTACATATCCTTAACAGGTGTGTAGCACTAGTGCTCTCGATGTATGTTGATTACACTATCTATTTGCCTATATGACTGGAGATATTGACTGAAAAATATTCCATCATGGGTGAGTGGGAGATAATAGAGTTTGGGTGCACCCATGACTCTACTAATAATTATCCTATTTAGTTTGGGATAATTAATTCCTAATTAAAATAGGAATAAGAGTTAAACTAGGGTTTTAACTCTTAATAACCTCTATAAATAGGAATTTACAAAACCTAAGTGAGTCTACACTCTATACAAAATTTTTCCTCTCCATTCGTCTTTCTCAAATCCCTAAAGAGCATTTAGACTGTGGGTCAATCATTTTTTTCTCGGTGTGTGTGCTTGTAGTCTAAAGTTTGTGCCAGTAACGTGAAAAGAAAGATCTCTTGCTTCTGCTCGAGTTAAAAGAATTTGCGCTTCAAGAGGTAAACACATTTACCTATATTTATTAGATTTATACTATTTTTGGTGTATAAATGCTTTCACTTTTAAATTTTAAAATTTTACTAATTGATTCTTCAAAATTTTAAAATTTATTTTAATTTGAAATTAAAAATATAAAATTTTTATTTAACAAATAACACAAAAAAAATGAATACATAATTAACAAACTAATCGTAAATAATTGGTGATTATTAAAAAAAAATCCAATTAAACCTGTATTAAAAAAATCTTACTTCCATATTTTAATGTTCTTTTTTCTGGTAAAAATCAGTTAAAAGCTCAATTTGATCCTTGAAATTTTTAGTGAAGATTAATTTTTCTCAAAAACCGAAATTTAAAATAAATTTGAAAACAACTTTTAATGTATGGTTAATTCGCCTCATGCTATCAATCTAAATAACATTTTTTTTAGATTTTTTCCTTTTTATTTTTACATAATTCATTGTATAATTGTTGGGAATTTATAATTTATAATAGAAATATATCGTACAAAAAAATTTATGAAAAATAAAAAATTATACTTTGCTAATGAAATATGCAAAAAAAATTTAAAAAATATGTTCTAATTTAATCTAAAAGTTAATCATAGGACTTTTTAGATAAGTCAAATTGAACAATTTTTTCTATAAAAATTTATCTCATTTTCTTAACTTTCAAACAAATTTTTCTTCATGGCCCCAAAGAAATTTCCGGGCTCGACCCTAGAATAGACTATTCATTTTTCATGTCCAAGTAGCAACTTTGATTAGTCTCATAACAATAGACTGATTATTTTTATTTCCACTTATATTTAAAAATTTTAGTTAATGTTGTTAAAACTACACAATTTTTTCTCATAAATTTGCTGCACTAATTAAAGGTATATTAAAAAATGAATAAATAAAAATTTATGTTCAAATGAAAATATGATACATTAAATATGAAGATATTAGACAATTAACATTAACTACATGTTTACTCTAAAAAAAAAAACCCCATTAACTATATCATGAATAAAGAAAAATGGCTTGCGTAAGGAAATGTAACTATTTTATGTGATGGCATCTATTTCTTTTCCTTTTACATTTTAAGTATTATAAATATTTAGATAGAAGTATTTTTTTCCCCCTGTGTGAGCTGAATTGAGATTACTTATAACAGTAAATTTATTATTCCAAAGGGCTCAATAATTCATCAATATTTAGATATTTGGTCCCAAATTAAATAACATTTTGAATAAGTAATCCAACTATCTAAAACTTAATAATATGAAATAGAAATTGCAAAATTTCTTTTCTAAATTAGGGCCATGAGATGGATTGCTTATGAACTAAGTATATGGCATACTGTCATCTAGAAAAAAAAATGCCACATTTGCATAATATGTAACCACTTTGTGAAATTTATAGTCCCAATCAAGTAAAAAAAAATAATAGTAAAAATTTTCCCTTCAGTTATATTTGAAGGGGTTTTTTTTTTTAAATTACAGTTCAATTCAAATTAACGGAAAATAATATACATGTTGACTCAGCTGAATTGGTGACGAAGAGATAAATTTAGTTTCAAATTGACATAAAAAAACTAATTATAGTAGAACATGAGTTGAAACTAATATGTGTGGGTAATTTGGTGTTATTCTCTGTAAATATTAACCATATATTCTTTTTAAATATTAAGAATATATTGACTGCCAAAAAGTTGTCAATTTTCCAAACGTTAATACAGTAACTTTTTTTTTCTAAATTATTTTTTTTAATATATTAATCAATTTCTATTCACGAATTAAAAACGCATAATTTTCATACTTTTTTTATATAATTTTAAATAATAAAATAATAATCTAATACGCAATTAATTTAATTACGTAATCTATTACGTGTTATCTCATGTCTCGAAGTATGTGAGCATTTCAAACTCGAGTAAATCCATCATTGGAATTTCCCTCTCTTCAGACAACAAAGAGAGCATCTTTCTTTCTTTCTCTCTCTTCTAAATTATTAATTTTTTTTTTTTTTGGTAGAGTTCTAAATTAAAATTTAAGATAATAAGAGTTGCCTCCACAAGACAAAACTGGCCAGCTTTTAAGGGGCCAAGAGAATCATCCGCCGCTCTTACTATTTATTTATTATTATTTTTTATTATTCCGATATGAATACATTTAATTTAAAACATTAAAAGGAGAAGACTTTATCACAACATTTAAAAATTCTTGTCAACTGAAGGAGATGACCCACGTTTGGTTCTTCTTTCCTGCACAAAATTTTCTTGCTCATCAAACAGGACCATTTCCATTGTCACCTATAAGGATGGTGCCCATTTTATTATTTAATATAATTTTTATTATATTTTTCTATCTATCAACTCTATAATGTTCCCCTTTTTTTTTTTTTCCAATTCAATCATTTATCTCCCCTCTTAAACTCAGAAAATGATCTGTCAAGCATCTTTGCTTGAATTATAAGTTGCTATAAAGCACCACTCTTTCCATTTACTTTTTAGCTCTTCGATTTTTCAGTACAAGTCGGTTCATCACTTTCACAAACATGGGTAGACAGCCTTGCTGCGATAAGATCGGTCTAAAACGAGGTCCATGGACTATTGAAGAAGATCATAAGCTTGTCAATTTCATTCTTAACAATGGCATCCATTGCTGGCGTATGGTTCCTAAGCTCGCAGGTTTCTTTTTTCTTCCTTAGCTTTCTGCTACAAGAATTAATGATCTTTATTAGATAATACAAATAATGGTGACGTTTGTTTTGTTTTTATTAAAGGTTTGCTACGATGTGGGAAGAGTTGTAGGCTTCGATGGATTAATTACCTCAGGCCTGATCTTAAAAGAGGAGGTTTTACAGAAATGGAAGAGAACCAGATTATTCAGCTTCATTCCCGTCTTGGGAACAGGTAATTAAATATATATTTTTTTATTTAAAAATCCTTTTTTTTAATGCACAGTTGATGTTGATAATGATGTTAATTAATACTATGCAGATGGTCTAAGATAGCTTCGCATTTCCCTGGTCGGACCGACAATGAGATCAAGAACCATTGGAATACTAGAATCAAGAAGAGACTAAAACAGCTTGGTTTAGACCCTGTTACTCATAAACCTATTAATGAACTCGTTCCACCTCAGTCTGCACAAGAGATTCATAGTTCATCCAATGATCCACCAGAAAACCAGTTGGTAAAAGATGAAGAACAACAGTTTAATCAAAATTCTGATCTTTTGGAGAACTTGTGTGGAGACATGGATTTTGGTTCATTGATTAACGAATTAGAAACCAATACTTCTTATACGAACTCATCGTTATCGGTCGAAGAATCGAACAACAACCCTTCTATTGGCGAGGCTTCATCGTTGCTGCAAAATGACTATTTGTCGCAGTGGGTTGACGCTGGCGTTGATTCTAATATTCTTTCATGGGATATCTTCAACCATCTAGATGATGATATTTTTTTCCTGCAAAATAGTCAATGTAACTTACCAACTTCTGTTCCTAAGTATTCTTAATTTCGTCATCAATTAAGGAACAAATTAAATGTTAATTAAGTAAAAAATTAAAGAGTAATCAAATTATTGATGATTGTGACCGAGTGCCAGCTCTAAGTTCAACACTTGTTTTAACTTTCTCTTTTCTGTTCCGTTGTAAATTAATTTCATGTTCTTTCACTGTCACAATGATTTGAGAGAGTGTCAAAGTGGCCTGTATGACCTCTACTATTGATATGTTAGTCGCCTTTGTATAAAAATATATTTTCTCTATTACAATAAATTCTCATATTCCATCAATAAGCATCATTTACTCTCGTTTCATTTACTTTGTTAATTCTAAATACTTGATTTATCTCTTTAAAAAAAATGTAAAATAGCAATGCAATTTAACCAATTGAGATATATATGGTACGTGAACATCTAGACCTTTCGATTAAATTTTTATTTTAATGGTTTAAATGTAAGCACACATTGTATTGTCACTCCAATTAACGATCAATGATGGTTTAAAAAAAAACATTTACAGGAATAAGATAAAGAGAGGCTATATATATATATATATATATATATATATATATATATATATATATATATATATATATATTAGACCTTAATGGGCTGAAGCTGAATTTTTCAATTGGGAAGGATGGTGGCCTCCAACTTACCATGTAGTATGGCCGCTGCTAAGGTATACTAATGACCACTTTTGTTGCACAATATTTTTTTTAGTCACGGGTGTTTAAAAGCTCATAAATGCTTATCAAATCAGTTTAAATTGTATGTAAAAAAAAAAAAAAGAAATATATATATATATATAACAATAATTTATTCTAATTTATAAGATTCGAATTTAAAATATAATTGTTTTTTTTATATGTAGGAAAGAATAAAATCCGTGTCTGCGGGGAAAGGAACTGCACAATGATGAGTAGGGTATGTCGTGCTAGGCAGTAAAGCAATGAATGCCTGGATCCTCAGTGCATGCATCTACAAATATAATATTAAGCTAAAATATTTGAAACCCATTAATCTAATTAATCATATATATTTCAAAAATATTTTTCATCACAATAACATAGGCAACATTAAAATGTGTAGTTTTTCATTAGCTAATTAAGCCAATTAAGTCTTCATTTAACAAAACAAAACTGCAGCAAAATAATATGTTTTTGTGAGGCTGAAAACTAATTAATTAATTAACTGTATATTAATTGTTATACAATTTTTAATATTTTAATAAAACCCAATTAAAACAAGTGGCTAGAAAAAGATTAAGCTACAAAGTCAAAAATTATTACATGTGTCTTCTCAATGCAATCAACAGCCATGGTAATATAAACAGTAGACCAATGCATTATTTAGCTATACTATGATTCCACCAATTCCTTATTATGATATTGATAATATATGTAGTTGTCCACACATATATTCTGCTTTATATATATATATAGAGAGAGAACAAAAAAAAAAAATCCTCATGACTTAATTATAAAATCACCAACAGCTTGCTTTAACAATTTAAAATAAAATTTGTTTTCTTTTTTAAATATCCCAATTATTAAACCTCAAAACAATCGTACCATATTATTTGAAATAAATCAAAATTAACTAATACACAATCACACACAAAATAAAAGAGAAAAAATTGATGCATTCTAGCAAAAAACTGCATACATTCTCAAGCAGGAGCAGAGAGCGATGAACTTATATTAAATCTTCCAATTCTATAACTCATAACTGTTTTTCAAACCAACTACATCAAAACGAAATGGATCTCACAGACGGAAAATATAACAATACCAGCACAAAATTTTCATTTTTCATCCAATTAATTTTACACTACGAGTTTTTCGAATCAGAATACAATTCAGATCTATCAAAATTCAAGAAATAAAATTAATACATATATAGTATCATACAATATAAGAAATAATTTTTTTTTAATTAGGCATAATTATGATATATTCCCACTTGACAATTAATTATTATCCACCTTTTTATTTAACTATATGTGGAATAACCTAAATTATCTTGTATTAAGTTCCAACATTAAAGTTTGATTTCCTATTAATTAGTAACGCCACTTAATTAATTAAAAGATGAGAAGCTGCGAGGAAAGAAAGAAAACAGAGAGAAAACAAACAAGCCCCTATGTCTCACCAAAAGATGGCATTGACTTGTGATTATGACTCATAGAATGATTAGTACTTTAGCAATTTAATTTTCTATTCTTTTATATACACAGACACATCCATTAATTTATAAATGGAATCATGGTTAATATGATAAATTTTATTTATAACTCTTTAATCACAAAACTAATATGTCGACAATTATTTAAGTGAGGTGGAGATAATACTATCATCAAATATTTATATAAATTCAATAAATTAAATTTGTAAATGATAACAAGCGAACTCAGAGACCGGTTCAACAGTCTAGTATTAGCCGAGTACATAGCTTAATGAGAACTCCCGTAAACTGACCCAAGGTTCGAGTTATTCGGGCTTTCTAACTAGGCAACAGTTCAGTTAAAAACGTGTTCCGAAAACAGCTCCACCACGATATACAAACAATTACCACTAACCCACGTTTCTCTTGAGAATCGCCGAAAATGGGTTAGTGGCCGAAAAGAACGGAAAACTCCTCCCATTATCTCCTACAAATGCGCTGATTCCTCATATAAAAAGAAGAAACACAGGTATGAAATGGTTACTTAATATTTTGCTAGAAATTCCTACTCTTTTACACGAAAATCCTGACTTGACCGTCGAAGACTCCCTTGTCAGAAATCCACCGATCCTTTGTTTATTTTTTTGTAGGTGATCGCAAGGAACTTGTTGCTCATTTTACTTGTTATCATTTGGTGCAGTGAGCGTGGAACATGGACCTTTTCCCAGACCTCAATCTAAACACTTCCCAACAGAAAAACCAAACATCCAACCCCACCCCACCTAGAACATAACAGTTTCTCTCTCAACTCAACGACACTACCTCTACTTTCCTAGCCATGGTAATCCCAAACATCACTCCCAGCATTACCCCTCAGACTGTACAATCCCTCATTGCCGCACTATCAGCCATCATCATCCAAGCTCAACCTCAATCTCTACCCCCACAAAACACTAACCTACCACGGACTTCGCAGCCTCCTGCTCGGGAACCCTACTCACCAGCCCTACCCCAAAATCCCAATTCCACCATTACCTTAACTACCAAGCAATTTAACCGCCTCTTGGACGATCGAATCCAAATGCAACAAAATCGGACAACACTACAATACCAGGGCAGTTTTCGATCACCCCTCTCACGAAAAATCTTAGATGTCCCATTTTCTAACATTCGACTTCCTCATCTTAAAACCTACAGTGGCAACACCGATCTTTGAGCTCATATTGACTAGTTCCAGCATACTATGTTGGTGCTCACAACGGACGACTCCACCTTATGCAAGATATTCCCACAGACCTTGGTAGACTTAGCTCAAATATGGTTTCGAAACTTTGCCATCCCATTGTATTAAGAATTTCGAGCAGTTCAGTGACATATTTTTTGCAAAGTTCATGGCCATTCACCCGAACAAGGTATCCGCAGACTTGAACCTGGTGCAACAAGAAAAGGGCAAATTACTGCAAGCCTATGTAGAGAAGTTTAATGATATGGCCATGGACATACAGAATCTGAACCTACAGGTCGCCATCAACGCCCTTATCCGAAACATAAGGTGTTAGGATTTCAACGACTCCTTGAGCAAGAAATCCCCAAATGACTTTACCGAGCTCATGTCAAGAGCACACAAGTACATCCACATGGATAAGACTCGACATCTTCACCATGCCTCTTATAGATCGTGGACATCTTAGAAGGAAGGAGGTGAAAGTACAAGAATAGCTAGGGAAGGGGGAAATCCCAGCAAAACAAACTCAAAGAAATATCGTGGGGGCAGCTGGCATAACCGATCATATGCGATTACAACTCCCTGCTCAAACAACCGAAGAGATGAAAGATTCATGCCCTAACTGCCTCTCGTGAACAGATACTAGATTGGCTAAAATAGAATAGACAGGTTAATTGGCTGAGACCCATGAGAGAAGATCCGAATAGGGATCAAGGCCTTTATTGTGCTTTTCACAAAGACAAGGGCCATAAAACTAAAGATTGCAGGCAACTCAAACGGGAGATTGAGCACCTGGTTTGAAAAGGTACCCTAGCTCGGTTTGCCAAGCCGAAGGAAAGAGGAAAGAGGCAGAGGTTGCCTTTTGCCCAACCGAATAGAAATAGAGCCAATGGTGGCAGAAGGGCACCAACGGGGGTCATATATGTGATTGTTGGGGGAGAGCAACGAGATCATTCCCTGAAGAGGAAGGCCACGGAGGTCATATCCGTTGGATGAGGGGTGAGATCAGCCCAAATACGATTCAATTTTTAGCAGCGGATGGGGCACATGTTAGGCACCCACACACATATGCTTTAATTGTTGAAGTAGTCATTCAAGACTTCTTAGTCCAGTGAATATTGGTCGACACAGGAAGTGCAGTCAATCTCATAATAGCTCAAGCATACAGAGCATTAGGGATGTCAAACCATCAACTCAAGGAAGTCAATGTCCCTTTAATTGATTTATCCGGAAAGCCTATCCGGGTAGATGGTCTAGCAACTTTATCTGTTGTGCTCGAAGATGATTTAGTGGTATGTGCTTGTCGAGCATATGTCATGGTGGTCGATATTCCATTATCTTACAATGTGATATTCGGCTGACCTCTATTATCCGAGATGGATGTCTGTGTTTCGATGAAAAATCTTGTGCTCAAAATCCTCATAGATAACAGAGTGGTAATTTTGAGGGAAAATCAGAAGACTGCCCGGGAGACGTACTTGACCATGCTCAAAGAGGCCAATCATGATGGAATATGACATGGTATGCATATAAAGATCAAGCAGTGAAAAACAATAAAAATTTGATCATACATGCCATACAATTCCATGACAAGAATCAAAACATGCAATTTTAGGGTTTTAAAACTTACAACTTTAAATGCCTTTAAAACTTGATTTTGATGATGACTAGCAACCAAGGAGGATATCTTAGCCTTAGACCTTCACCACCAATGCCAAGGAACAACCTTTATGCCACTTCTCTCTATTCTCACACACACACTTGCAAAGATAGCTTAAAAACCGAGATGGCTAGCTCTCAAATTAACTATTGTGTAATGGCTATGGTTTGAAGCTACAAGACTTGATCTTGTACTTCTTTTAGGTGCTATTAATGCCTAAAAATACAAGGAAGAAAGAAAGAGTTCTTCCCCTTGTGTGTTTCGGCCAAGAGAAATTCTTGTGAGAGAGAGATGTAATTCATGCCAAAACCTAGCAAAAACTAGGGTTTTCCATTTTTCTCTATCAATATATATCATCTAATTATGTAAGTGATTAATCTAAAATCTACTACCTCAAGATAATTTATTTTAGCCTTAATCACTTCCTTAAAATAAGTAATATATATTGATTCAAACTCTTTTGATTTAATCCAAGATAAACCATAAGACATTATAATCAAATTAATCACTTAATTTGGAAATTCACATGTGCCGAAATTCCTTAGTATTTAATCTTGGAATTTCGGCTATGTCATCTCTTAATTAAGTGTTTTAATTTTATTTAAATATCATTAGGATTTAATACTCAATTAACTTAATTAATACAAGATAATTAATTAATTAAAATTAAACCATGTGGGCTGAATTTCTCTCTCTCATAGGCCAAGGTCCAATAGCATTTATAATGTCCATTACATACATTAATTTGGCTTTAATTAAAAGCCCAAATTAATGCCCAATACTTTATTTAAATATTTTAAGCCCAATGCTTTGTGTGCGATCCTATAGGTCCATTTAATATTGGCAATGAATTAATGAATTAATCAAAGGCTATATATATTCTCTAGCAAGATATTATCGCATTCTAAATTAAATGAAATGCATATGGCATTTAGTGACCTAATGCAATTTTGCATAGCCCCTTACCCATAAATATCAGAATTAATATAAGGCATGGAACTAGTCATCCTTATATATATTAATTTTTTTCTTGATATTTCAGTGACACTAAACTCTTAGATAAATAATGATTACTCATTATTTCATCTCGGTATGGCCATATACTTCTCAGTTCACTGATCAAGTGGCCGATGATATTTTCTCTCTTATATAGAGGGGTAATCCCTTCACTTCTCTCATGCTCTATATCATGAATCAATGCATACCCAAGCATACCTGTACTTGTCACTCTGTTACGAGCACGTTAGGTGTATGTCAAAGCACATAATAATTCATAAAGAGCTTCATAGAGATTTTAGGTCTAAGAACTCCGATACAAAACTTGCATATGAGAAACACTTATGACTTGTACCATGTAGTGTTCTCATGAGTGGATCGAATCCAGATACTATATTTTAAACATGTATCTATGATCTCTGATTGACACTCTTGTCCTTATGATCCGTAAGACAGAACTCAACTTATCAGAGAGAGCATACTAGTTTTAATTCATTTGTTATTTCCATAACAATGACTGACTAGGGATATTTAGAATGAAGTCTCATTTGTTTTAAGGTCTTACAACCACTTGCCTCACACATGATATCTTAAACTAAAACAACATTCTTGGATAGTTCTATCAATTGATATGCACAGGAATACAATAGATAAAACAAATGCCTCATTTATTAACTAAAGTATTTTATTACAATGTATTGGGGCTAGGGCTTACACTAACAATCTCCCACTAGCACTAGTCCCAATTGGGCATAGCCCTAAGACCGAATGCTCTCAAATGAGCTTCGTACAGATTTGGATGCAACTATTTCGTCAAAGGATCTGCTACATTGTCTTCACTTGCTATCTTGATAACCTTGACGTCCCACGATTAATGATTTCTCTGATCAGGTGTTACCTCCTGAGTATGTGTTTGGATTTTTGGTGTGATCGGGGCTCCTTGTCCTGTGCGATGGCCCCGTTGTTGTCATAGAAAATTTCTAATGGATCTAGGATGCTTGGGACCGCTCCTAATCCAGAAATAAAATTTTTAATCCAAACAGCACCTTTTACAGCCTCACTCGCTGTAATATACTCAAATATTGTAGTTGAGTCGGCAACAGTCTCTTGCTTCGAGCTTCTCCAGCTGACAGCACCACCATTCAAAACAAAAACAAACCTAGATTGCGATCTAGAATCCTGAGTGCTGGTCTGAAAAGCAGCATCAGCATAACCTTGTATGACGAGCTCTTCTTGACCACCATACACCAAAAAGTGATCCTTAGTCCTTCGCAGGTACTTCAAAATTCCTTTTACAGCAAACCAGTGCTTCTCACTAGGGTCTTGCTGAAACCTACTAGTTATACTCAGTACATGAGCAAGATCCAACCTAGTACATAACATAGCGTACATGATAGATCAATAGTAGATGCTTATGGGATTCTACTTATGTTGTCCCTTTCCTCTTTTATTTTAGGGCACTATTCTTTAGTCAAAGGAACTCCCAAAGCCAAAGGTATATATCCTTTCTTTGATTCTCCCATACTAAAATGCTTTAGTACTTTGTCTATGTACTTTTCTTGACTTAGTGCCAAAAGCCGATTCGATCTATCTCTATAGATTCGAATACCAAGTATTGTCTCGGCTTCACCTAAGTCTTTCATTGAGAAATATTTCCCTAACCATTGCTTAACCTTTTGCAATGTTCGAATGTCATTCCTAATGAGAAGGATGTCGTCCACATATAGGACCAGAAATACTACTATGCTCCCACTAACCTTTTTGTACATACAAGGCTCATTTTCGTTCTTGATGAAGTCAAATTCTTTGACTGCCTCATCAAAACGAAGATTCCAACTTCGGGATGCTTGCTTTAATCCATAAATGGATTTTTGAAGCTTGCAAACCTTCTTAGGATGCTTGGGATTGACAAAACCCTCAGGCTGTGTCATATACACATCCTCAAGTAAATTTCCATTGAGGAAAGTAATTTTGACATCCATTTGCCATATCTCATAATCATGATATGCAGATATGGCAAGTAAGATCCTTATGGACTTGAGCATGACTACAGGGGAAAAGGTTTCATCATAGTCTACACCATGAGTTTGTCGAAAACCTTTTGCTACTAGTCTACCTTTGTAAGTCTTATCAGTTTTGAGTTTGAATAGCCACTTGCATTCAATTACCTTAACACCTTCTGGTGGATCAACCAAGGTCCAAACCTGGTTATCGTACATTGATTGCATCTCGGATTTCATGGCTTCAAGCCAATTTTTTGAGTTTGGGCTCTCAATAGCTTCTCGGTAGGTAGTAGGATCCTCACGATCTACTTACTCAATAGTGTCACTGTCAGTGATTAGAAATCCATATCTCTCAATCTCCTGAAGTATCCTACCAGACCTTCTAGGTTCTTGTGTAATGGGTTCTAGTTCCACAACTGGTTGTGAACTTGATCCCATTTCCAACTCATCCTCTATAGGAGTTTGTGGCATTTGAATTTCTCCAAGTTCTACTTTACTCCCACTATCTTTCTTGAGAAGGAACTCCTTTTCCAAGAAAACAGCCTTGCGAGCAACAAATACTTTGTTCTCGGCTTGTGAGTAAAAGTAGTATCCCTTTGTTTCTTTAGGATAACCCACAAACAAGCAGACAGTGGATTTGGACTCTAGTTTGTCAGATGTTAATTTCTTAACATGTGCTTCACAGCCCCAAATCCTAAGAAATGACATATTGGGTTCTTTCCCAGTCCATACCTCGTATGGTGTCTTCTTAACTGCTTTAGTTGGAGTACGATTTAGTAAAAATGCAGTAGTTTCTAATGCATAACCCCAAAAAGAGATAGGAAGATTTGCTTGACTCATCATAGATCGAATCATGTCCAACAGAGTTCGATTTCTCCTTTCGGACACACCATTCCATTGTGGTATTCTAGGAGGAGTGAGCTGTGAAATAATACCACTCTTTTAGATGACTGTCAAACTCTTGGCTTAAGTATTCGCCACCTCGATCTGATCGAATGGCTTTTATACTTTTGCCAAGTTGTTTTTCTACTTCGTTCTTAAACTCTTTGAATTTCTCAAAAGTTTCAGATTTATACTTCGTTAGATAGACACAACCATATCTACTGAAGTCATCTGTGAACGTCACAAAGTAGCTAAAACCACCTCTAGCTTGTGTACTTAATGGTCCACATACATCGGTATGTATTAGTTCCAATAAGCCATTAGTCCTCTCACCTTTCTTGTTAAAAGGACTCTTTGTCATTTTTCCATGTAAACATGGCTTGCATGTATCATAAGACTCTAAGTCGAATAACCCAAGCACTCCAATTTTGTGGAGTCTTGAAATACATTTTTCGTTTGCATGCCCTAAACGACAATGCCAGAAGTAAGTAGGGTTCAATTCGTTTGATTTAACCCTCTTTGTATTAATGTTGTATATGGACTCTTTGTTTTGTAGATCAAGGATATAAAGGCCATTTTGCAACATGGCATTGCCATAAGAAATGCCTTGGCGACGAATATGAGCATTGCCATTTTTAATAACAAAATCAAATTCATCCAAATCCAAAACATGAAACTAAAATAATGTTTCTTCTCATAGCAGGCACATAATAACAATTTTTCAAAATTAAACAAAGTCCGGAAGGTAAAGTGAGTTGATAGTCGCCTATCTTCATGGCAGCAACTCGTGCTCCATTCCCCACACAGAGGTCCACTTCATTCTTCTCAAGTAACCACCTATTTCTTAGCCCCTTCACATTTGAACAAATGTGAGAACCACAACCAGTATCCAATACCCAAGTGGTAGAAATAGAAAGGTTAATCTCAACAACAAAAATACCAGAACTGGACGCCTTGGCTCCATTCTTCTTTTGTTCTTCCTTGAAGAGAGCGCAATTCTTCCTCCAATGCCCTATCTTGTTGCAATGGAAGCAAGTGCTCTCATTCTCTTTGAGCTTCTGCACCTTGGGCTTGGATTAGGCCTGAGGTGCACTCCCACTTGACTTGAATCGAGCCAGGTCATTCTTGATTTTTGCCTTTCCCTTTCCCTTTCCCTTAGCGGGTCCCTTTTTAATGCCCCCTTGAACCATCAATACGGGATTAGTCTTTCGAATGTTCTCTTCAGCATTCTTAAGCATCCCATGAAGCTCAGTGACTGACTTGTTCATTGCATGCATGTTATAATTCATCAAAAATGGATCATAATCATCAGTCAATGATCCTAAGATCAAGTCAGTGGCTAATTCCTTTGGCACTTATACCTCAAGCTTCTCAAGAGTATCAAGATACCCTTTCATCTTGAGTACATGGGTACTAACAGGAGTACCCGCAGCCATCTTATAAGAAATCAAGGCCTTTGTTGTCATGAACCTCTCGTGACGAGCTTGCTCTTGGAAAATCTCCTTGAGGTGCACCATGATCGCATAAGCCTCTTGGTCCATAAATTACTTTTGCAAGTCAGGCACCATAGTGGCTAGCATCAAACAAATCACATCATTGGAGTCGCTCTTCTTGGTCTCAAAGGTTTCCTTTTGAACCGCAGAGGCATTCCTAGCAGGTTCTTTAGGCAAGGGTGCATCCAAAACATACGACTTTTTCTCTTGCTTAAGAACTATTCTTAAGTTTCGAGACCAGTCTATGAAATTGATGCCATTCAATTTGTCCTTTTCAAGGACCGATCGCGATGAGAAATTGTTGTTTGAAGATGCCATTTTCAATCTACAATAAAATTTAGCAAGATTAAATGAGGTCTTATTTATAATCCCACAAACCGAATTAATATCCCCTTAAATAATTCGCGTTAGTGATTTTAATATGGGCCAAGATCCACTTTTCATAACAACTTATTAGTCAATCTGAGCTTGTACACCTAACAAGGTAAGTTACTTAGGTAGGAAAAACTCCAATCATGTCTCGTACATGACTCTTGGATCAAATGGGCTAACATCTTAATATGTTATAGCACAAACCCATTTATTAGTTGCCTAGATCCGGACATCCCTTTCCATGTTAAGTCCAACCTACATTCACAATCCATTCCCCACAAAGATAATCGGGCGGATCTAGGACTCCTAGTCTACGTGACATATGATCGATGCCTTGACATGTTTCAAATTAGAAAGGCAACTTTTTGACTTACTATTTTTAGGGATTCATTTTATTACGGCTTACATGGCATACACTTTGTCATCCATTCATAGCATGCATAAATAAATAATTGCATAAAGTAAAGCGTGACAAACATGGGCCCAAAAACCTACAACTAAGATTCTATACTATTACATAAGAATCTTCGAGTTGGGCTTCTCCACTCCGGTGGGCTTCATCTTGATTTACAAAGTCTTCAAGTAAATTCTATTCTAAGAAATAAATAAAACTTTTACAATAATACATAATGGCTTGTAGGCCATATTTAATTACAAAAATTCAGGGCCCATGAATGCACCATGCATATCCATTCATCACACCAAACAAGCAAATAAATACACATAACATTCATGGATCAAACAAAGTCCAATTTTAATTAATTTAGCCAAGCCCATTAATGGAAATTATGTACTTGAACCTTTAAGAGATGACCCTATGATGGGCCTGGGCCGAAGCCCAATGGACTAAATCCTCTTGTTGAATAAGTTCTTTTAAAAGCCCAAAACACAAACTAGTTAGATTTGTGCTATAAATCAACTCTAGTATAATTTCCAATTTTGCCTTTTTTTTAATTTCATGTCATACAACCCATAAATATTAAAAATACATATAATATATACCAACATGAATTAAAACACAAAATCATGAAGAACATATATATGATACACGGCATGCATATAAAAACAAACAAACAACAAAATTAGTTATTTAATGCTTATGTGATGCCACAAAATGCACAAATACTTAAATCAATTTTATGAGTCATTTAATAATTTAAATAAGGTCATAAATATTGATTTAATATTCTGTACCAATCTGATCTAAATGTGATTTTACCATTTTAATCAAAATAAAACAAACAATTTTGATTAAACATGTAATAAATACAAACTAGTCATAGTTTTAAGTGATTTTAAAATTAATCAATTAAATTGTCATGGACCAGAATTAAAATCAAATTTAAAATATATCCAGACCTGATATTTGATCTTTAAAAATCACTTACAAACATGCCAAAATCGTTTTTACATTTAATATTTAAAACTAGTTGTTAAACTAACAATTAACATGCCAAATAGCACCTAGTTTTAATATTAACATGTACCATCAGATATTATCAATTAAATCCGACCATTAACAGCTCCCAGAACATCTTAGGACAGTATATTAACATTTCATATTAATTATAATACCTATCTAATCATTTAAAATCATTTTTATACCAAAACAATGCAAAAAACTCAAAACAGAAAATTTCAGCATTGCATGTATTTAAAATAACGATTTTTGATTAATTATTTCATGCATCTAAAGCACTAAAATAAGCATGATTAGGCTCTGATACTACTGATGGAATACGACATGGAACGCACATAAAGATCAAGCAGCGAAAAAAAATAAAAATTTGATCATACATGCCATACAATTCCATGACAAGAATCGAAACATGCAATTTTAGGGTTTTAAAACTTACAACTTTAGATGCCTTTAAAACTTGATTTTGATAATGACCAGCAACCAAGGAGGATATCTTAGCCTTAGACCTTCACCACCAATGCCAAGGAACAGCTTTTACGCCAATCCTCTCTATTCTCACACACACACTTGCAAAGATAGCTTAAAAACCGAGATTGCTAGCTCTCAAATTAAGTATTGTGTAATGGCTATGGTTTGAAGCTACAAGGCTTGATCTTGTACTTCTTTTAGGTGCTATTAATGCCCAAAAACACAAGGAAGCAAGAAAGAGTTCTTCCCCTTGTGTGTTTCGGCCAAGAGAAATTCTTGTGAGAGAGAGATGTAATTCACGCCAAAACCTAGCAAAAACTAGGGTTTTCCGTTTTTCTCTATCAATATATATCATCTAATTATGTAAGTGATTAATCTAAAATCTACTACCTCAAGATAATTTATTTTAGCCTTAATCACTTCCTTAAAATATGTAATATATATTGATTCAAACTCTTTTGATTTAATCCAAGATAAACTATAAGACATTATAATCAAATTAATCACTTAATTTGGAAATTCACATGTGCCGAAATTCCTTAGTATTTAATCTTGGAATTTCGGCTATGTCATCTCTTAATTAAGTGTTTTAATTTGATTTAAATATCATTAGGATTTAATACTCAATTAACTTAATTAATACAAGATAATTAATTAATTGAAATTAAACCATGTGGGCTGAATTTCTCTCTCTCATGGGCCAAGGTCCAATAGCATTTATAATGCCCATTACATACATTAATTTGACTTTAATTAAAAGCCCAAATTAATGCCCAATACTTTATTTAAATATTTTAAGCCCAATGCTTTGTGTGCTATCCTATAGGTCCATTTAATGTTGGCAATGAATTAATGAATTAATTCAAAGGCTATATATATTCTCTAGCAAGATATTATAGCATTCCAAATTACATGAAAATGCATATGGCATCTAGTGACCTAATGTAATTTTGCATAGTCCCTTACCCATAAATATCAGTATTAATATAAGGCATGGAACTAGTCATCCTTATATATATTAATTCCTTTCTTGATATTCCAGTGACACTGAACTCTCTGATAAATAATGATTACTCATTATTTCTTCTTGGTATGGCCATACACTTCTCAGTTCACTGATCAAGTGGCCGATGATATTTTCTCTCTTATATAGAGGGGTAATCCCTTCACTTCTCTCATGCTCTTTAACATGAATCAATGCATACCCAAGCATACCCGTACTTGTCACTCTGTTACGAGCATGTTAGGTGTATGTCAAAGCACACAGTAATTCATAAAGAGTTTCATAGAGATTTTAGGTCTAAGAACTCTGATACAAAACTTGCATATGAGAAACACTTATAACTTGTACCATGTAGTGTTCTCGTGAGTGGATCGAATCTAGATACCATGTTCTAAACATGTATCTATGATATCTGATGGACACTTTTGTCCTTATAATCCATAAGACAGAACTCACTTATCAGAAAGAGCATACTAGTCTTAATTCATTTATTATTCCCATAACAATGACTGACTAGGGATATTTAGAATGAAGTCTCATTTATTTCAAGGTCTTACAACCATTTGCCTCACACATGATAACTTAAACAGAAACAACATTCTTGGATAGTTTTATCAATTGATATGCACAGGAATACAATAGATAAAATAAATGCCTCATTTATTAACTAAAGTATTTTATTACAATGTATTGGGGCTAGGGCTTACACTAACAAATCAAGCCTTGCCCATGGACAAAATAAATATATTGGAGAAAGAGGAATGAAGGGTAGAGCTAGCAAAAGTATTATAGGTAGTCAAACTGGAGTCAGGGAAGAATGTTCAAATATCGGCTAGAAAGATTGGGGTGGAGAAAGAAGCTCTACTCTCAACGTTTCATGAGTTTGTCAATATTTTTTCCTGGCGAACCTCAGACATCCAGGGGCTCAAGAAGGACTTAATAGTTCACTCATTGAATGTTCGGCCATAATGTATGTCAGTAAAATAGAAGAAGAGAAATCATGCCCCTGAGAGATAATTGGCCATCGAGCAGGAGACCGCAACTTTGCTGGAGAGCAGTTTCATCAAGGAGATATTCTATTCGGACTGGCTAGCCAACATAGTGCTTGTCAAGAAGAGTAGTGGCAAATGGAGAATGTGTGTTGATTTCACCGATCTAAATAAAGTATGCCCGAATGACTGCTATCCGCTGCCAAACATTGACACACTTGTGGATTCCATGGTAAGATTCGAAAAGTATGCCTTCCTCGATGCCTCAACGAGCTACCATCAGATTCTGATGGCCCCAGCAGATGAAAAGAAAATAGTGTTCATCACTCACAGATGAACTTACTGTTATCAGGTCATGCCCTTTGGATTAAAGAACGCAGGGGTCACTTACCAAAGGCTAATTAATCAACTATTCGTCGAGCAGTTAGGGAGAAATATAGAGATCTATATGGATGATATGATTGTCAAGAGCCGAACCTCAATAGGTATGTGTATCGAACTGAATGACACCTTTCAAAGACTCAGGGATTCGGGCCTGAAACTCAACCTGAAAAATGTGCCTTTGGGGTGCATTCCGGAAAATTCCTTGGCTTTATGATTTCAAAGCAGGAGATCAAGGCAAATTCGGAGAAAATCAAGGCAATCATGATCGTGGATCCACCCAAAATAGTTTGAAAAAGTTCAGTGGTTGAATGGAAGAATCACAGCTTTGGGCAGGTTCATATCTTGCTTGGCCAAATGGTGTCTACCATTCTACCGAGCAATAAGTAAACTCAAAAACTTTACATGGACAGAAGAATGCCAGCAAGCATTTTAGGCCTTGAGGCAATTCCTCTCAACCTCGCCACTACTCAGCAAACCACTGGCTGGTGAGATTTTGTACATTTACTTATCTGTCTTAGCAGGTGCTGTAGGTTCGGTCTTGGTTAGAGAAGATAAGGGCCAACATTTTCCTATCTACTACACAAGTAAAGTACTTTGGGGTGCCGAGCTCAATTATCTAGTCTTAAAACAGCTTACTCTTGCACTTATCACAATAACGGTAAAGCTTTGTCCGTACTTTCAGGCGCACACGATTGCAGTGCGTACAAACTCAAACTTGAGAAAGGTGTTACAAAGGCCAGAATATTCGGGGTGATTGACAAAATGGGCTACTCGCCTGGGGGAGTTTGATGTTTGATATGAGCCACGAACATCCATGAAGGCACAGATACTGGCAGACTTTATGGCTAAGCTACATGAACCTATTCCCGAGCAGACAAAAATATCATGAAAGTTGTATGTTAATGGTGCCTCAACTTCAGATGGCACACGAGCTGGAGTATTTATGATGAGCCCGATGATAGTCCACATTTGAGCAATGACACGCTTGACCTTTTCAGTATCCAACAATGTAGCGAAATATAAAGCCCTATGCTACGGGCTACAATTAGCAATAGAAGTGAAGCCATACATCTTAGAGATATTCTTAAATTTTCAACTGGTGGTCAGCCAACTGAAAGGAAACTTTGAAGCCAATGATCGTTCCATGATCCGCTACAAAGAACTGACTTCTGCCTTGTTAGCTAGGTTGGAGGAAAAAGGAGAAGTTTGTTCGATCACTCAGATATCCCGAGCAAAGAATATGGAAGCAGATACTCTTTCTAAGAAAGCTTGTCTTAATAGTCCGGTTGATAATACAGACATCACTTCCATAACCATTTCACGTCTAACTTATGAAACTTTTTAGGTTCAAGTACAAGAGCCAATGGAGGGTTGGCGCTTACATATTTACCAATACTTGATGTCAGGAACCCTGCCAGAAGAACAAGCCCAAGCTCAGAAGCTAGTTCAAAAATTGAGCTTATATGCTGTAATGGATAACAAGCTTTACAAGCAATCTTTCTCCAATCGATGGACTTTATGTGAGAATGATGAAGGAGATTATATCCTTAGAGAGATTCATGAAGGAATATGTGGAGCTCATGAAGGTGCATAGGCCATAGCTCAGAAAGCTCTCTTATAGGGGTATTATTGGCCAACCATGAAGGCTGATGTAAAAGCTCTAGTGCAAAGGTGCGACGAATGCCAAAAGTTTGCCAACATTATACATCAAAGCTCGGCAAAGCAAAAGTCGATCCATAGCCCGTGGCCTTTTTCCCAGTGGGGGATTGACATATCGGGCCCTTTTCCTCAAGCGAAGGGGCAGCGACGGTTTTTGTTAGTGGCGATAGAGCATTACCAAATGGGTGGAATTCGAGCAACTTTCAACCATCACACCGGTGAATGTCATGAAGTTCCTGAATAAAAACATCATCACAAGGTTCGATATCCCCCACTTAATTATATCTAACAATGGCAAATAGTTGATTGTCAGATTTTCAAAAACTTCTGCTCAGAGCTGAAGATCCAATTGAATTTCACTTCAGTCTACCATCCGCAATCCAACGAAATGACCGATGTAACAAATAGAGCTATCCTATCCGGACTCAAGAAGCAACTTGAAGGTGCCAAGGGCTTATGGACCAAAGAACTTAACAATGTGTTATGGGCGTACCGGACCTCACCTCGTGCAGCAACAGGGTTAATACCCTTCGCACTAACATATGGTATTGAAGCGGTCATCCCATGTGAGATAGGAGTACGAGGCATCCGAAAATTTTCTCCTAATAAAGAGAGCAACGCTAGTCTCTTGTATAACTTAGATCGGCTCGAAAAAAGCAGGGAGCTCACATAGATACGGTCTGCAACATACAAACAACGCATGGTGGCTTACCATGACCACAGGATCAAGCCAAAGTCTTTTCAGGTCAGACAGTTGGTACTGAAAAAGGTGGTGTCTACTCAAACAGCAGCAGGAGTTGGCAAGCTGGATCCCAACTGGAAATGATTGTACATTATCCGAAAAGTAAGCCAGAACGGAGCATACATGCTAGAAGATGTTACAGGAAAATGGCTTCCGGACTCTTGGAACGGACTCAACCTCAAGCCATACTATCAATAGTTGGGAATTCTTCATGCCATAATAAACCTTGTACTGATTATGATTTAACCATCCTTAACTTTTGTTCGTTAATATCATTGTTTCTTCATTTTTTATTACAAGTTGTCGCCATGATGATCTGGCCTAAAGTCAAGTCCCGCAAATGCTTCTGCCTACTGGACAGAAGTTTAATGAATGATGCATTCTAGGTAAAGTACTTAGCAAATTTATATCATGATACGCCTATGTGTCAGGGCTCAGCATTATCGCCAAAATCACTCGATCATTTAAGTAAGTTTGGCACACCTTGCCATAAATCTTGCTAACATGTAAGGCTAACTACGCCTATGTGTAAGGGTTCAGCATTATCTCCAAAATCGCTTGATCATTTAAGTAAGTTCGACACACCTCGCCGTAAAACTTGCTAACGTGTAAGGCTAACTATGCCTATGTGTAAGGGCTCGGCATTATCTCCAAAATTGCCCAATCATTTAAGTAAGTTCGGCACACCTCATCGCAAAACTTGCTAACATGTAAGGCTAACTATGCCTATGTCTAAGTGCTCGACATTATCGCCAAAATTGCCAAATTACTTAAGCAAGTTTGGCACACCTCAACGCAAAACTTGCTAACATGTAAGGCTAACTATGCATATGGTTAAGTGCTTGGCATCATCGAAGAGTAGGCTAACAATGCCTAGGGGAGATTGCTCGGCACACATCGCCAATCAACTTCATAACTCAATAAGCAATTCGCACCTCAACAAACTCATGTCCAAAAAAGAGTTCGGCAAGTGCTTCCACACAACTCTTGGTCTATGTGAAAAAAGTTTATGGTCGATAAATTATCTAACCTCACCCAGAGTGGACATACCACATCCTCGAGTTTAGGCCCTCACTTTACTCTAGGTATCATTTTCGAACAATCTTTCGGCAAACTCAAGTTCGGCATTTACAAAGCCTTGGGATCGGCATATCAAGTGCAAGGTATGCACCACATTGTACTCATTATTTGAAGGTTCCTTTTCTGGGATGTTTTTCTTTTCAATATATTAAACTCGATTTGGAAATCATAGGCTGTTCGATTAAGCTTTTGAGCACTCACCTCGTCACACACGAATATGTTGATTTTTCAAGCATTCTCAGAAGGATAAGCCGAACACAATGACAAACTTAAACACACGAAGATATGAAAATAGTTCAAAATTTTCATTAAAATTAATAGGCTGTTACAAGAGGCTAGTCCTCATCTAGATACACATCATCCAGCAAGGATAGATCGAGTTCATGATATTTTCCTTTTACAACGAAAGATATCTTGGTGCTAAACACCATACACTTCTCAGCCAGTGCCTCGCCCTCCTTTTCTTCTCGCTCAGCTTCTCATTTTTCCCATTCAGCCTCCTTAAGCTTGAGTTGCTCAATTTCATCCTTAAAATAAGAATTGGACTCTTTCTCATGGCATATAGCGACCTCCAACTCACCTATTTTCCTTATGGCTTCCTTGGCCTGCTCTAGAGCCTTTCGAGCTGTCTCCTCGATTTTAACCATCTTTGATCGAAAAGCGTCGAAGTTTGAATCAGCTCGTCGATACTTAGCCATGAGGTCATTCATCTTAGCTATAGTGCGCCGATCAATTGGGATCCCTGTTAAACACAAAAAAGATTAGGCAATGGTCGAGAAAATGAATCTCATCCAATAGTCCGAGCTACTTACTTCGATTTGGTGTCTCTTCATACGCTCGACCAAGTGTTCTGCACTCAGAGAGGTAAGAGGGCCGACCTCCTTCGGCACACAGGAAGCGACATGCACGAAGGTGCCGGTTCGGATCATTGGAGGAATACTTATCCCCTTTAGCTTTCCAAAACTCACAAATATCTGTGAGCAGCGAGCAAAGATCTTTGGACTGCTTCTCGATCGGGCCTTGGGGCTTGAAAAGGGAAGCAAGCTTGACCTCAGCAACCAAAGTCCCAATGACCTCAGCAATTGTTTGCACTGGTTGAGCCTCAGGAGGGGGAGTCACCACCGCTTCCTCAATAGCGGGAGGTACACTTGAAGAACCTTCAGTGAGCTTTTATCTCTTCGCCCTTATGATCTCGACAGCTCGGTTCATCTTCCTCATAATTGCAAGGAAAAAAGCAAATTAAAACAGAAAATCAGTATCATCGGACAAGGAAATATAATATGTTACCTTTTCTTTTTTAAGGAAACGGTCCCGAGCTATAGGGATCCAATAGATTCCTCAAGTCCCACTTATCCATGGCCAGTTTCCTCTAGTGGGCGAGGATGAGCTCCTCTTCATCAGATAGCCACAAGTTACTATCATTTCGATTTGTAAACCTCCCCCAAGTTGTTCGAACTTGAAAATTAGCCCGTACCCGTTCCACTAAAAAATAACGATCTTTTCATTTCTTCAGGGACTCCGGGTTCCCAATAAAAATTTCGTAGCCTGACCGAGCTTGTATGCAGTTGTGGTCCTCGATTCTAGCTCGAAGATCGACCACATGGGTGGCTCGAAACAAGTTCAGTGTCAGGTCTATACCCTGCTCCACTGCCCAAACTTGAAGAGCAGTTAGGGTTCGCCAAGCGTTAGGGTGTAGCTATCCTATCGACATGTCAAAATACCTCAACACACTCACTTCAAAGCTCGTCAGGGGCAAGCGAACGCAGGCCTCCAATTGTGCCTCGTAAATGGCAGTCTTTCTCTTATTGATGAACTCTGTGTTCGCCCTTTGTGAAATGCTGGGCTTGCTGGCGAAATAGTCCGGTTCAGATGTCAGTTGAGCAAGGAGTGAACTGAGCTCATCCTCCTTGACCGTTGAACTTATACTGCCCACTCCAAGTAATCGGCGTGAAGCCTTCTTTTTAGAGGAGGTAGCAGATTGGCCAAAGTTGAAGGGCCGACTCCCTTCTTCTGAAGTCGATCCCCTGCTCATACCTGGAATGCTACCCGAAGGGACTTCCCCACTGTCCCCCACCCTTTCACTCGAAGCATTTGCTGAGCTCATGGCGAAAGAATTAAACAAAGAACAAAAGAAAGAAGGATGAAGAAGAGGAGAGGGAGGATAAACCTGTTGAATATGGGCAAAAACGAAAGGAAAATTGGCAGAAAAGATGAATCTAGAAGTCCAGGTAGCGGATATAGGAACTATTAGTGGAGAGAAAAAGAAAGGAATAGAATGTAAGTCCAGAAAATGAAAAGCGAAAGCTTAGTCGAAATCAAAAGGTGGTTTATATAGAAAAACTAGGATGGATTTGGACCGTACATGTGGCAGCAGATCCAAACTTGGGATAGTGTATTTAAGGCGGTGCACTATAACCGAAGCGCCCCCAGCCGTTACGCACTGTATAACAGGAAGCCATAATGACCTTCAATAAACACGCTCACATAAAACTGACGTCATCTTGCTAACTCGCAGGCAATCAGGTAGAGCTAAAGATGGGTTTCCCCTGCTCTAAAATGAGGCGAGTTACATGGCCTTTGATACCGAACTTTAGATAAGAGCACGGTAAGTACTCACACCTTGAATCGCCGAAACCAGCTCATTCGGCCCAGTCGCCACGAGCTCTGATCTTATGGTATTGAATAAGCCCATTCGGCGCTTATTTGCCAGCTGCCGACATAAATTTCGCCTACTGGGTGGGATTTATGATAATAATCGAACTCAGAGACCAGTTTAACGGTCCAGTATTAGCTGAGCACATAGCTTAATGAGAACCCCCGTAAACCGACCCAAGGTTTGAGTTACCCGGGCTTTTTAACTGGGCAACAGTTCAATTAAAAACGTGTTCCGAAAATAGCTCCACCACGATGTACAAACAGTTACCACTAACCCACGTTTTCCTCGAAAATTGCCGAAAATGGGTTAGTGGCCGAAAAGAACGAGAAACTCATTCCATTATCTCTTGCAAACGCGCTGATTCCTCCTATAAAAAGAGAAAACAAAGGTATGAAATGGTTACTTATCTTTTGCTAGAAATTCTTACTCTTTTACACAGAAATCCTGACTTGACCATCAGAGATTTCCTTATCGGAAACCTATCGGTCCTTTATTTATTTTTTTCTGGTAATCGCAAGGAACTTGCTGCTCATTTTAGCTGTCATCAGTAAAATTAAGTTATTTTCCCAAAATGTTATCATAAATATACTAAAATATTTATGAAAGTTGATAATACGTCATTATATTTCTAATTAAGAAGAGTCTGTCCAAAGTTGGTTGACAGCACAAGAGAGTGTTTCAATTAAACATAATTAAGCTTTAATAACTATAGAACAAATCAAAATTTTATGATATCCAAATTTATTTATTTATTTATTTTTATGAGAATATCCAATTTTATTATTGTTAAAATTTGTAAATATGAGTGTGTGAAAATTTCCAAGCAAAGACACAAGTTTGTAGAGATTCCACAACAGAGTTCACATATATAATTAATCACGTACGACGACCCAACTTAACATCGTTCAAGTCCAAGTTGATTACTATATTTAACTTGTCATTAATTAATTAATATAAAAATATTGATTGGTGGACTCAAGCGTGTGGGCTGGCGTCATGCCCATACTTCCCAATTATCGTCACCATTATCACTAATCAACTATTTGCTCAGTAACCAAAAAAAAAAAAATGATGGATTATTATTTTATTAAAGAGCGTTATTTTGTTTTGTATTTCTGGAACATGCATCCCCTTTATTAATTATGACATCTAGTACTTCAACTTTGAGCTAGTATATTAAAATAAAAGTTAAAAGGAAAAAGAAAAGATAACAAAGAATATTGATAAATACACATTAGGATTTATTAATTAATTAATTGAGTAATTCAAAAATCCAAGTTGCTTAATCATATATCTCATATCTTATATATATTTAAAAGGAAGGCTCCATTTCTTCCAAATAAAGTTTTCACAAAAGTTAGGAATGAAGACCAAATTTGGCTATATATATATATATATATATCTTTAAATTATTCATTGATAAAGTAGTTTATAACTTCTATTTTTCCACTAAATAATAAATGTTAAAAGATAGAGAAGGAAAAAAAATTATAATTATATGATTCAACATTTAAGGCCGACTTTGTCAATTACATATTTAAAAGGTTGCTTGGTTTCAAAGAATTCTTAATAAATTATGGAATGGAAACCTAATTGGCTTGTAATTTTTTTTAATGAACATCCGAATAGATTTCAATCATTTTCGTTATTAGGTGAAATCAATCATTAGAAATCTCAAAACCGATTTAAAATTTAAATGTTAATTTAAATCAACAAAGTAATGAGAAGTAGCGAATATCTTCTCTTTTACCTTTTTTGTTTTTTGCATAACGTGTACACTTCATAAATTATAGGATTATTTGTTTGAAATCACTTATGTATTTGTGAAGTAATGAATTAAAAAAATAAAAGAGAAAATAGTAAGAAAAAGTTATTTAGCACTACTCCAGAATATGTAATTTATGAAAAAAAAAATCAATCTCATTGCAAGCACACCAATTTTTTTTTTTTACCAACCGAGTGAAATCCATTAAAAAAAATCTGATCTGATTGGTAAAAAAAAAAGTTAAAAAAAAAATTATTAATGTAAGGGATGGAAACGCATGCCTTCCTCTCCTTCCCTTACAACCTTTCAGAATTAAGTGATTACTTTGTGCAGTCTATTCAAACACTCTAAGAAAAGAAAACTCTGAGTTCTAATAATTCTTCTCAAAATTTTGAACAAATAGTTCTTGATTAGGAGAAGGTTTATGACCAGTGGCAATGCAACTTGAGAGGAAAGGAGCGCAATTGTCCCCCATAATTTTTGAAAAAAATATTAATTATATATATATATATATATAGACTATCTTGCTCCCCTTAAAATTTTATTTTTATCAATTTATCTTTAACTTATTTTTTAAGTTTTTAATCAATCAACCCTTTAGTATTCTCACTTCTATTGAAATAAAAAAATAAAAAATTATATTCTTATCTTTTCAAAATTTTTAAAAAAAATCAAATAAATTTGAGAAAAAATTAAGCACTATTGCAAAGATTTATCTTTAATTTAATGTTGGTAATTTAATTTTATAATTTTTTCTTTTATATCTCTTATATCTCTAAAAGGTTAGTAGTTTTTACAATTTTAGATTTTTGCTTAAAATATGTTCTTCTTCATTGATGATTTCGTTTCTTAAAATTTGTTCTTCTTGATTCCATTCTAATTTCTTATTCTCTTAATTGTTTGATAATGGATTGATTATAGTTATGCTATTTTAAAGTTTCAAGTGTGTAGCATAAGTTATATTTTTTCTTTGTGTTTGAGGCTCTATTCCTTGTTTTTTGATAGTACTTTCGATTTTAGCTTCATTGGATTATTGTATATGTACAATTTATTTATTAGTCATGTGTTTTTTTTTATTTGTTTAGTTAGTTTTGTTGTTTTAGTATAAACAACTAGTTTTTTATTAGTTTTGTTAGTTTTAATGTAAACAACTTGCTGTTTTATTATAAAAGGTAGACTGTATTCTTCTTTTAGATATATGAAAAATGACAGCAAGCTATTTACACTAAAACAATAAAGCTAACAAAACTAATAAAACAACTAGATGTTTATACTAAAACAACAAAACTAACTAAACAAATGAAAAACATGTGACTAATAAATAAACTGTATAGTATCAATAGTTGCTTTTTTGGCTTCATTAGGTTGTATAAATAATACATATTTTGTGCCCTGCATAATACTTTATGGTTATGACTTTCTCCACAATACTTTATGGTCATCTTTTAATATGGATATTTTTGCTTGATTTGTAGTTTTGTCATCAATTAACCTTCCTTTAAGAATATTCTAATAATTGAGTTGGGACTTATTTTATAGTTTTGTTCACAGGTCTGTCTATTTTTAGTTTTTTTGCGCCCCTTGATTATAAATCCTGGCTTTGCCACTGTTTATGACCGTATCAATTGGGCCTTTCACCATAATACTCTTGTGGATATAGGTTTGCCTATTTCTCTTATTCAAGTGATCATGAATTGTGTTTCTTTGAGTTAGATGCAAGTTCTGTGGAGTAGTGATCTTACTGATGCATTTTCTCCTTTTAGGGTGTAAGGCAGGGTTGCCCCCTTTCTCCCTATATTTTCTTCTTATGCATAGAGAGATGAGCCCATGGCATTTAACAAATTATTAGTAATGGCACTTGGCAACCTATTGCTCTTAATTGTGGTAGCCCTTTTTTGTCGTATTTGATTTTTGTCGATGACTTTATACTTTTTATTGAGGCAAATTCTGATCAGGTGGCTGTTATCAATTCTGTTCTCACTAAATTTATGCTAGTTCAGGACAAAAAGTTATCTCACAAAAGATTATGGTCTACTTCTCTAAAAATGTGAAAACTCATCTCCATCGTTTTTTGAGTTCTTAGTTGGATTCCAAGGAGACTTTCAATTTGGGAAGGTATCTTGGTGTTCTTGTGCTACATTCTCGTGTAACCAGGCACACTTATGACTATCTTTTGAATGAAATGAAGCTTTAGTGTGGACACTGGATCTTGAGATAGCTTTTATCAAGATTACCTAATGAGGAAGTATTTCTTTTGAAAAAGACAAGGAGTAAAGGAGTCAAAAGTCTCTCTCTGTTTTTGTCGTATTTAAAAAGATTTTCGATCTCCAGGCCATCGGATTGCTTAGTGGGGCCAAGGCTTGGTTTCAAGTGATTAGGCTCTAGTTACAATCATTACTTTAGCTCACACCTGTAGCTAGCTTGGTCGCGCTTTAAGGTATAAAAAAGGCTAAGTCATGACTGTGACATGGCTTTTTTTTACCAAAAGGCTATAAAAGGTAGAAGTGAAAAAGGCACATGGTTGGACTTTTCATTTTAAGCAAACTTTAGCCTTTCTCTCTTCGATTTTGATGCTTTTAAGCTCTACAAATCAATTTTCAAGCTTGTTTATTTGATTTCAAGTGAAAAGAAACTAATAAACTTTAAAGTTCCATTATTAACAAGTGACAAGCACACTAAATGTAATATTATAGAGCTTTCTCCTTCTTTCCCTGGTTTCTCTTTTGGGTGAGTTTATACATTTATTTTTGAGTGTCATAAACATATCCTTTAAGTGCTCTTTTAGTAGATTTTTTTGTTTTTAATAGATTTTGGTTGTGAAACCCACTTATGGGTAGTTGACATGTGGTAAAAACATCATAGGTTGGGTGTTTAAAAGTTTTATTTTGACTAGTTTTGATTTGGTTTTAACTTAAAAATATAAAAAAGTTTGTGTTGAAGGTTTTTTGGGTGCTTTTTATCCCTTTATTTCACCTGGTTTTTTAGGTTTGATACCCATAAAAAGGCAATGAATGGAACAAAAAGGGAAAAAGAAGAAGTCATTATTTTGAATTGACTCACAGTCGTGACTTGATAAGTTACGACCATTTCTAGCTTTCATCCCTCATTACCATGAACCTATTTGACTCAAACTCGTGACTTGCTAGTTATGGGCGTGAGTCATGATTCACAACCATGACATAAAGTCAAGGTGTGATTTGGATTTTGGGGCGTGACTCACTAGTCACGACCTAGAATCCAATTCTTTGCCTTTCAAAACCTTTATATTTTTCTTTTTCTCATTTTCTTCTTCTTCTTCTTCTTTTTCTTCTTCTTCTTCCCTTTTATATATAATTATGTGCCTCTTTATGTGTTATATGGCTGGCAAAATAGAATAATACTAATTTTTTGCATTTATTTATCGTTTGATATGCATGTTTAGTGTATAATTAGAGCTTATCCATTAATTGAAAAACAAAAAAAAATTATAATAATAAATTGGATTTTTATTGTCAAATTTGGACCAAGGTGCAATTCTATACCTAAAAATCACATTTAAATAATAAGCTTTCAATAATGTAAAAAATTTTAAATATAATTAAACAATTTGGAATTTCTTTAAAAAATTTGAGACCATTGTCCCAATTTTCAACCAATAAAACTCATAATAAGTGATTCTTTACAATCGTATAAGGAGACCAAAGTACTCATCCAGTTGAATTCAATAAATAACTCACTTATTTAATTCAATATATATATCTATGCTATGTTTTATAGCTTTCTAATCTAATCTGATTGGGGGTGCTTTACTTTTATATTGTCATAATATATATATGGGAAGAGGGATAAGATCATTAATCTAAAGGTCCAATAACATTATATTAGCCAAGGTTACAAATAGGAGTGAGGTTTTGAACCATTATATTGGTTTGGTCTCATGAGATTAAACCATTATTTTTCTATGTTTAATTGGGTGGTGACTCCACTACACCTGCCTTGTGATGTCCAAAGATACATCTCAAGGTACATTGCTAATAATGGGATTGGAGTAACTCGAAACGTTGTCTAATGCCTTTTTGAAATTTGGGACTCGGTGAATGGGATCAAATTCTTTCACCATTGCAAAGCAACCGACCTTCATGGGTAGGGGACATTCACTAGGCCGTCCCTAAAAGTGATATCGGTTTAGATAAAATGGTGTGCTCGGGTGATGCAAATCACATTAAGCTTTATGCTTAGAATGCAAATAGTCTTTCTCTTACTAGTAGAATGACTCTTTCTTAATCTATTCTACTTTTCTTACCTTACTATACTATGCAAACTACTTTTCTCCCTACCTCTTTATGTAATGATATAGAGAAAGTAGTTTATAGCTTCAATTAGGGCAGCTTGAGTGAAAAAAAACTAAATTCTTATGAGTTGGAACACGGTTCAGTAACCTAAAGGTTCAAGGGTCTTAGTTTGCATAGTTTATATCTTATTAAATAAACTTTTTAAATAAAGCTAGCTCGAGAAGTCCTTATCTCTCCTAACAATTTGTGAGTTAGCGTTCTAAGATCTAAGTATAATTTTAGTGGTTCTAGCTTTTGCTCCATTAGTACATAATCTAGCACTCCTATCTGGCGTAGCATTTGTCCTAATTAGGATAAAATTGTTCACAATTCTTTTGTGTCTTTAGGAAATTGAGGTTTTGTTAGCTTTCGGTTTCATTTGTGGGTTTATAATGTCATGGAAAATTTATTTTCTCATGATATTATGCATATGGATGAGAGTTTAAGAAAAAAATTGGTGAATTTTTTTTGCTGATGAATACGGCAATACCTCTCACAGTGAACTTATGCATGTAGTTGTTTGTCATCCTCCTTCAAATTTGGAAGCTAATGATTAGGGTTTTTTGGAGGTTGTCCTTAAGTTGTTTCACTATTAAGTCTGCTAACCTTTTTCTTGTTAGTGAGTCTGATCATGGTCCTAAGTTTTCATGGATTCTTTTATAGAAATGGACTATTCCTTATGGGATAAACCTATTTTTTTGGCAAGTTATTAATTGCAATATCTTTACTAATGTGGTCTCAAACATTTTCCCCTTCTAATGTTTGTAATGTATGTACCCTCTACTATGAATCTAGCTTTCATATGCTTTGCAATTGCTTCCCAGTATATAATTTTTAGATTTGTGTTCTTAATTCCAATGATTAGGATTGTTTTTTTTATTATTCTTTGAGTACAAGTGATTGGATTTTTGCTAATTTGCAATTGAATAAGGTGAAGATGTATAGAGTGCCTTACCTATCCTCTTTGGAGTTAGTTGTTGGATGATGAGGAAGAGATGCAACAATGTTGTGTTAAATAAAACTTTTAAGCCAATTTTTTTTTGTTTGTCAGGATGCTATTTCTTATGCTCATTTAATTACTAATGCCTTCGCTAATTTGTTGCATTAGAATGAGGTTTCAAAAGCTCCTATTTCAGTTGGTTAGAATTGTCCTTTGCCTTATTTCATAAGATTAATATTGATGCCTCCTTTAATTAACCATAGGACAAGCTATTAAAGGGAGAATATTTTAGAAAGTCAAGAAAAATAGAAGTGATACTAGTGTTCAAGAGCAACAATAAGATCATGAAGCTTCGAATTATAAAATGGTTCAGAACAAGCTAAAAATAATATAGATCAATCGCTTGCTCTATCTTTATCCACATTTGAAAAATGGTCAAAGGGTGAAGAAGAAAAAAATCAAAACAATGCTAAAGTAAGAACATTTATAGGTCAAGAAACAACTAAAACAAAAACTATCATACCTTCAAAAGTTAGGGTGAGAACAAATGATTTACAAGCAAATGAAGCACTGAATTTTAATAACCGGATCATCACTAAGCTTCACATCTATAAAACTATGTAGTTTTGAGATTATTATGGAAGCAATGCATAAAGCCTTATCAAGCATTAATCATTCAATATTAAAACTCTCTAATTTGAAATTAGTGCATTTAATGTCAAAATTACAATTATTACTCGAAATAGAAAATAAGATCAGTTGAAGTTACATGCTAATTATAAGTCTTAAACCTATCAAATGGATCTAACCAATGAATATGAGGTGGATCAATTTTGGATCATTTTCGAATAGGGTGGGGTTTTCTGGTCAAATTTACATTTTTTATTTATTTTATAACATTAAACTAACTGGTTAATTTTCAAATTGTATAATCAATTTAAATGCAAATATATTTCAACTAGTTTTAAATTTTAGTAATAATTTATACAAATTTCAAAAAAATAATTTTATTAAAAAATATTATAGACACTTATTATAAAAAAACTCAATTATAGTATCATTTTATATTAATGGGCTAAGGTGAATTTTTGCCTTGTACTATTTAAAAGGGGATAATTTTACCCCTAATTGTTTTAGCCCATTCTGCCCCTGAACTCATTTTTTTAGTGTGTTTTTACCCCTGTAATGGATGGAACTCTAATGTGGCTAATGGCACTAACGGAAACCAATCACATTCAAACTTATAATCTTTATCTCTCTTAGTCATAAATCCAGTCAGCATAAAAAAAGACCAAATGGGTGCTTTCATAGTTGTATAAAATAATGTTAAAAAACTAATTAATATTTTAATACCAATAAAGAAACAAGTACCGATAACTTTTTTTTTTTCACCAAAAATCTCTCTTTCGAAGAAAAATCGTTAGGGCTAAAATGGAAGACGAATTGCAATGTCTGTGGATGAAAGAAGCAATGGCTCTTAGGGTTCAGGAGCAAACCAATTCTGGAGCGTCTACCACTTTATCGATGCAATTTAGAGATAGTAAGACTGATTTCAAAATTAGTCTTGAACCCAAGCAGAACATTTTTTAAATGCCCAAGAATAGGGGTGAGTAATTTTTAAATTAAGTATTATTTTGATAAAGAATCATGTTGAAAGAGTTATATTCATACTTTAGGGATTATTAAAGAAATAATAATTATTTTTATTGTTTGAGGAATTTTTAGTATCCTTGATGTTTAAGCTTGTTAATTTCATGGCTTGTCTTACTACAACATGATGCAAGCTGGAGAGTGTAAGTTCTTTAAGTATAAGGAGTCTATAAGAGAAGATGAAAAAATTATGGAGCTCTAACTGGCAATTAAAGCCCTGCAAAATGAGAATAAGGATTTGAAGCTTAAGTGTGGCTTGCTTGAAACTGAAAAAGTTAATCTACACAACTAGCTTGACTTATGAAGGATGAGTATTTCTGAGGTTAATCGAATGATGAGAAATATGCAAAATATAGAGCAATGGTTCATCAAAATTGTAGGATTTTTTTTTGCTTTGTTATCATAGGCTACCTCATAGCTGAGCTAGTATGAGGGTGGTGAGCTTGGGTTGTTGCTTTTGTTGCCATCATATTTGGAAATATACAAAAATTAATCCAAATTTGGATTCATAGCCAATTATGTAATGGAAAGTGATCAGCAATCACTTATATTTTTTTATAATAAAAATTGATTAGTGATCACTTATATTTTGTATAGATGGCATTTTATATTTATGGACAAATACAAGTATATTGTGTTAGAGAGTATGCCCTAGAGCCCATGTAAAAGGTATGAATTTCATATGTATGAATTTATATTCTTAATAAAAGGCATTATTCATTTATTAATGCTATATTTTAAATACATGAGTTTGTAAATCTTAAATTAATAAATGAAGTCCTTGATATTATAAACATAGTGCAAAGGCAATCATGAAAGTGTTCATGATACGAGGTGTCTATTCCATGCAAATGTGTTAATATCTAAATATTCCTAGTCATAGAATTAACAAGATAGGACATTATTAATTCGGACAGACTAGCACATGTTATGCTTCTTTAATGGTTCAAGCAGTGGTTCTCATAACTGTGATTATGGAAGATAATCAATGCTAACATATGGATGCTTGTTAGAAGAACAAGTTCATTGGAGACCTACAAAGGGAATCCTCATATGAATATTAGATCTATGTCAGTGAGGAATCTCTTCATAGCGGTTGTGCAAGTATCCTTAGACTTGAGATCACCAAAGTTATCTTAAGTAGCAAGTGGTATATTTTGACTCCATAACTGATTACTTCCAATTGGGAGTGAACATAGTTAGGAGATTGGGTATATCATGACCTACTTGAAGATAGTTGAGTGATTGACAAAGGATTCACCATCCCAGATTTAATAAGGGAAGTTATCTTGTATGATTCTATAATTGTCTTGTTGAGAGAATCTCTGGCCAGAGTAATATGCCAAGATGGATAGAGATCTATGAAGGGCATTTTGGGAACAATGGTTAAATTAATAGAACATACATAATTAGATTTATATGAGTTGACATAAATCCATACTCAGAATCTGATTGAGATAAGAGTGGTAGAAGGAGTAATTGTACGGTAACTGTTTTTATAGAAAGGTATAGTCAAACCACTTGACTTTCCTGACATTTGGATAGTCATGATGTCTAGCTAGAGGCCGCTCATGATTTTTATAATAATGTATCATAAATATCAGTAGAGATTGATAAAATGATTTAAAGAAGTTTAAATCATGTGAGTTTTGAATAGAACTCACAATTACATATTATACTGCCAACATGGACAAGAACCCAATAGGTCACACACATATAGAGAAAAGGATAAAATGGTAAAATGATAAGGATAATAATATTTGATATTATTATGGGCATAGAGAAGTGAATAAGAGAATAATTAATTAAAGAGTTTAATTAATTATGATCATGTAAAATTGTTCGCAGAACTCTTTTTTGAAATATTTTGTAAAAATGGACCTAATTGAAATAATATATTTTATAATTAATTATTATTGAACTATAAGTGTTATAGGGCTGATATAATAATTAATAGATCTATTGGAGGAATTATAAAGGCCTAAAGAAGTGAAGTTGACACAGAATCTCTCCAGAGGAAGGGCCACATGCCAACTACAAATAGAAGGCCTTAGAGGCCTAAATCTTGGACCAAAATAAATTAAATATGTTTTATAAGTGTTATGGAGCCTACATATTTAATTTGGTTGGATTTGAAATTCATTTGGGTAATTAAATCCAAGTATATGTACAAAGGACCTAGTTTGTGGGTTTTGTGCATAGTCTTTTGTGAAAGGGCTTAAATTAGATTTAATTGAGCCCAAATAATTACAAATAATTCTAGAAGCCCAATTAATAATTCTCCAAAAATTTTAAAGAGCCCAATCTCATTATAAAGTTGGATTTTTAACCTAACTATAAAAATCCAAGTGATGGTGCATTAGGGTCAAGTGTGAACAATTAAGAGAAAAGTTTTTCTCTCACTCAAAAAGCCCTAGCCGCCACCTTCCCTAGCTAGCATCTAGGGTTTTCGTCCAGCCCTTATTTCTCCCAATTGTTGGTTCATTCTATCCTTCTCTTGTGTGGATTACTCATTGGAGATGTTCGATTTTGGATACTGTGGTTTGCGATAATCCGGTGAGAAGGAAAATCAACTGCTTAACAAAAATCAAAGGTGATTTTTCTTATTCTCATTAATATGTATATTGTAAATTCATGACAAGATCATATTTATTGGTTAAAAATTTTAAATTTCACTTATGTATGAGATGCATGTAACCGATAATTTCCAATATATTGAACAAAAAATATGTATGTTAATTTGTTGTTCTTTTGCCAATGATGTGACACCCCAACACTTGAGGCAGCTGATAATAACTTTTAATTTATGAATAGTACTTTTGATACATGTTTGTTGGGATCAAAATTTATTGAGGATACGAGTGGGTATTATTCTTTTTAGTCTTTTGAATTAATAATTTTTATTAAAATACATTTTAGTAACAAATAAGAAATTAAAACAAATAGATGTATATAAGACAAATATAAAATAATAATAATGAGAACACTAGAACAGTTAGGTTTTAGAAATCTCTGGGTAAAAAAATACTAATAATAATAATAAGAAAAAGAGGGAGGAAAAAAGGGGAGAGGGAGGCAGAAAACAAGGGAGGAATCTCCTGCCGATTAATGGCATAGTACTGACTGCACTATCACTAGTCACAACTTGCATCGCAATTGTCCCTCTATAACCAGCCATGTTGTCATTACTCCTCCATCGATAGTGTCGCCTTCTGCCCGATTTTTCTCTCCATAATCGAAGCTTTTTCTCTTCTTTTTGATGACCTGCAATGGTAGACAGTGACACGAGCAGCACCGATGAGTTCCTAGGGGCAAGGTGATCATTTCGGTGCCTTTTGTTCCTCCACCTTCACCAGTAATGGTTAGATAAAAAAAAAGGAGCCATAGACTATTCTAGCACAATTTTTGACAAGACGATGATGCATGGGGGCACTAAATGCTCCCAAAAGATTACTGAAAACTCCAATTTCAGTTTAGCAAGGGTGGTGCATCTCTGGAAAAGCTCCAGTGACCGGTCCAACGAGCAAAGTGACGGGCAGAAATGAGAAAATAATGCAAAAATTAACTCCAAATGGTATATGACTACCAAAATTACCTCTACAAATTCTTTAAATAAATTATGAAATTTTGTTGAGAATTGTCTTACTTTTTCTTGAATTAAATGTTTGTCTCTTGTATGTTTTATTTTGTATAGTATATTTGTTAGTTGATCTTGTCTTTAAACTATTACTTTTGAGAATTGAGGGGGAATTATCTATGAAAACTAGTTTTTAGAAAGGATAATATGAAAATGATATTTTATTCTATTGTATGTGTATAAGTTTAAAATTAGAAAAATAATTTAGTTTTGGACTCCACTTTAAAGTTGGCTATTTGGTTTTATGCAAATAATCCTATTTCATGAAACATTACTCTAAATATTTCAAATTCTAATGTTGTAATTAAGATCTAACATTATAGATTTAAGGGAATGTAATATATATATATATATATATAATTAGTGATTATAAAGCCTTAGTAGAATGATATTTGAGATCTATATTGCAAAAGCATTAGTTTTAAGAATTTGAACTCAAGACATCAAGCTAAAGAGTATTAATAGATTAGTTGATTGAAAATTAAGAAGAGGTTTAAGGGTTGAGATCTCAACTAAAAGTACAATAATAAACTGAAAAGCTTTTCGAATTCCCAATAAAAAAGAAAAATTTTTCTTGTATCCAAAAATTAATGTTGTGCAAATCAATGTAGACATTCTATATTTAAAATTAATGTTGCACTATTTTGTATTTAAAAGAAAGAATAAATTGAAGTAATGCATAAACTATTTATCATCTTTGGCACATAATAGGGATTGTACCTCAAATACATTGAGACTTTCTTCATATATATTTATTGCAATATTTCCATAGTTATTATTTCCTTTGAAGGAAAAAATTTTCTCTTGGAAGTTTAGCATATAGGAATACTCACTTTTGTAAATTCGGGTTATGTTTGGAACTAACTGTACATCTTTGCTACTCCAGTTTTGCATTTCTCCGATGAACCTTTGTTAAATCCTTATCTACTTGATCCTTCATTATACGATCCTTTTTTCTTTTCTATTTTGTTTAAGTTACACTACCCTATGAAATATAAAATATGACACAAGAATCAAGAGTGCTGACTACAAAAAGGTGGCAAAGTAAATGTAACATAGAACATATCTAGAGACGTATTCCTACAAAATTTGCTTATGCATTTTTAGCTTTGTTCAACATCAATTAGCTAACCAGGGCTCGTGTATTCAGTTTTGGATAATTAGCTTATAATTATTTGATTGATATAAAGTAATGCTAATCTGAATAATTAGTCGTTTTGATTGATATAAAGTTTATAAATAGTTATGCATTTTTTTTTATTTTCTTGATGATGTCTATATAAATGCATTGACTAATTTAGATTTAACTTTGATTAACTAAATTCTAACAGTATATTGCTTTTACATATCAATTAAAACAACATGAATAATCGCATGCTACTATTTATAACATTGTTATAATTGTATATTTCTTTTAAAAGAGTTATGCATTTATTTAGTTCATGGATGCCGATGTTATTTGACGTATTCACTCTCTCTCATGTTGTGATTGAATATTGAATGCATATTTCATGTATTTCATGAGTTTAACTATATTAAAGTAGAATTTTATGCTATTGACAATCATGATATTCAGATTCCTAATAAGTGGAATATGACGGATATAAGCTACTGGATAAGATGTAGCGAGGTTTGATCTTAAAGGAACTTGTACAGTTTATAAGGACTAGACGAGTTTACCTAAAGTTCAAGATTATTGCAAGCATGGATAAGCATCATCTTTGGATTGTTAGCTTGCCTTGGTTTGATCGGTGACGAAAGGAGACTCTGGAAAGGGTTTTACAGTTAGATGCATAGAAAGGCTTATATGTTATGTATTATTATTATGGAGTTGTTTACTGGTTTAAGTTATGGCATGTAATTATGGCCTATATTATTTTTATGTTACTGTCTAATCTGTGTGAGGCTTATGTCTTTGGATTAGGATGTTGCATGTGATGACATGGAATTGTGATGAGAATTGGAAATTAGAAGTGTTATGCTTGTGGAAGCAGTATTGGAGGTGAAGGAATTTATTAGGAATGTGAATTTGAACAATTGCAGGTTTAGGTAGCATGATTTTTAAGATGTTATGCTGCCAAAATTTTTATCAAATGAATAGTAAAGTTAGCAAAGCTTAGCATGACTATATCATAAATTATGGTTTTGCATATCCTATGGATTAGGGTGTTACAGTTAATGGGATTAGAGCATCTAGGTTTAGGCTTTTCTAGGTAATAGAAGATTAAGAATTTGTTCTTAGAAGTTTGGATGGATTGGTTTAGAGCCGATATCGATGTTCTATGTTGCTATGATTTAAGATTTGATGACTTCTATAAATGGTTAATCTATGGTTTGGCCTATATTGGAGTACTAGTAGGATTATGGTTCAGATTGCTACTAACTTTCTCCTTTTGATATTGGAAGTGCTTAGGTGCATCTATCTTTTGTGATTCAAGTACCGTATAGTAAAAGTCTAATTATAAGTATATCCGGATTGATTGAGTAGGATGCTTGAGGAAAAGTTTTGTATGTCTAGAATAGCTTTTGATTATAGGTGTTGTGATGATGAGAAATGAAGGTCGCTAAAATGCTCCATATATTTGTCAAAGTTTTCCTAATTGAACATGTTTCATTTTAGCGGGCGGGACATAACATATACAGTATATAAGAATACATATTTGTATTTTATTGCATACATGCTCCATATATGGTATTGATGGTACATATTATCGATTTGAATTTTGAGGATGAAATTCTTTAAGGGGGAGAGATTTGCAATGCCCCAGTCTTGACCTTAGTAGAAATGCATGTGCTTTGATGACTTTATTGCTAATTAATTAATAATTAATTAACTAAGTGTTACTTGAGGTTTATGGGATATAATTAAAAAGGGGATAAAAGTTGAGGAATATAATTGTTCTTAAAACTTTATTGGGGGGCAAAGGTGGTATTTTGGTAATTTATTTTTGGATGATATTTTGGAATTATGGGTTGGTTGAGGAAGGGGGGAATCGGGTTAAGGGAGGAGGAAGGTGGAGCCTAATCGACAGTGCCGTTGTCGGTAGGCTGGCTTCCACCTTGCCGCTTCTCCTCCGCGCATCGACACTCTAACCCCACCGATGGCAGCTTAGATCTCCTTCTCCCCTCTCTTTTCTTCTTCTTTTCTTTTGTAGTGAACTCCTCTCCTTACTCCAGTGATCGACGGTGGATTTTGGAGTCACGACCAGCACGGATGACTCCGTGAGGCTGAGGCAACTTCTCTGGCTGTTACCGCTCCTCCCTACTCGCCGACAGTAAGTAGATCGGCAATAGTGAGGCCAGGACACTCCGGCTCCGATCTCGTTGAATGGCGGTAGTGTTGGGGCACGTGAACATCATCGAGAAGTTATCAGTGGCTTGATCTACCAGTGGACGACTTCAGTGCATCTCCGATGGAACTCCGATGACCGGTCTGGCGAGCACATTAATAGGTAGATTGGAGTAAATTCAACCCCCTGAGGTATGGGACACCGGAATTTCCTCTTTAAGAATTATATAAGTAAATTCTAAACTTATTGGACATAGATTAAGGTATGGAATTGAATGTTTATTTTATCGATATTGATTATATTATGGAATTAAGTGTCTAATCTAGGTAAGTATTGAAAAGAGTATATGAACCTTTCTCATCTTGCCTGGGTATCTATTGATGGGATTAAAGCTTATGAAATTATAATAGAAGATTTATTGATTTAACCACTTGCATAGGGTTATTTGAGGTTTATTGATTCAAATGAAATGAGTTAAGGTTAAAGGACTCATAAATTAAATAGATTCATGGAATGAAGGTAGAACCGATTATAACTGGCAGGAATCATAGAATTGTCCTTTTTGGGTATATTGATCCATTTTACTATCAATGTTGGATTTAATTTATGATAGAGTTGTACAACAATATTCAGTATGGTTTTATGCGCATGTATGAATTTAAGTTGAGATTGATAAAACCAAGTTAGAATGTATTGATGTGATAGTGATTCATGCATAGTTCCAAATATGTTTGTGATTAAAGAGAATTGGTAAGACTTCTAATTGTAGTGTAAGGCGATCAATGCCTACAAGCTTGGAGTCGAAGGGGAATTCATCTTTAAGGTAATAATTACCCTGAATAGACCTAAAATATGGAAAATATGAGATTAAAAGAGGTTGCATTTTATATATGTATATATATATACAACTTTTAATATCACAGGTACATACGAGAATTACAAGCTATATGCAATAATGAACTTATGCATCATTGATGTTTGGTCAATAATCATTATAGTGAATGTAAGTTCCTATAGTTATATGTTACTTGCCTGGTATCTCATAGTTAAGGTGCATAACTTGATCTGATGTATGGATTGGTAACAAATAGATGTTTCTATGTATTAGTAAATCAAACTTGTATACAATACTGAAAAAGGAATGGTGTGTTGATGATAACAAGAATTAAGAGTGTTAATACATGTAATGAAACTATAGGAGTTAGATTACGCTTCAAGATATGATAAAATCTAGTAAGTAGTCTTCATATAAAAGAACATGTTTGCCTGTTGTTCATGCTCTGTATTTTATTATGAAGAAAAGATGCTTACAAGTATTGTACTGATGTTTGAGATGGAATGATCCTATATATGCTCACATAGATATAAAATGTTATAATAAAGATACAAGTAAGATAATGGATAAATATTTGATCATATTAGAGTATGTAACTGATTATCTACGATCTAATAGACTATAAAAGTAAATTATGATGTTAAACATGACAATGGTCATCCTAAAGATGGGGCTAACCTATTTTTCTATTACATTGATCATATATGTCTGGATATCGTTCCAAATGATTATGTACCGGTCAGATTAACTACGAAATAATAGGGAAGCTATTCATGGTAAAATGCAAAGGTACATCACTATGAACTATCAATGAGCTGTGTAAAGTTTAATACCTTATAGTTAATGTGTCTTTGCTTTGATAAGTGGTCTGACTCATTTTGTAGACAAGTAATATATGTGCAAGCCTTATTGAAACATGTTTATTGATCTATGGATAAAAGGGGCTACATTACTTGAATATTACACTCTTGTTGTCATATAAGCATCACACGTGCTGTTCTTGATGAAATGAATCAATTGACTTAAATGCTATATTTTATTATCATTTCTCATAGTTATGCAAATACTGTAATATGGTTTACTGAATATTGACACAACTATATGACCATATGATTTGCATCCTTATTTATTATGGCTCTTAGAGAATATTACTCCATGAAAGAATAATGGTGAGCACCTAAAATGTTCATGGATACTGTTTAGCCTGCGGGTCTTAGTCAGTCATGGATTAGATAGACATGCCTAGAGAGATATAGTTGCAACTGCCATGGTTGACCCCGATTGGGTCTTGTTCCTTAATAGAACCATTATTCGGCCCTTTTGGGTCTATTGTTTGATATCTTCGGATATCCATTGTTTGATACCTTCGAGTATCCATTGCTCCCGTTATCTACTCTTTGAACTAGTACTTAGGCAGGCTACTTTCAGTATTATATAATTGTAAAGTTCACCAAAAGTTATCAAGTTAGACGCTGAGTCTCATGTGCTTCGAAATCTATAAAATGTATGCATATGACATTGTACCTTTTTAGTGACTTTATTGGATAATTATGTTGCTTAATGTTTATTCTCTATAATCATATGTAATTGTTGTATTTGTTATATATATGTTTACTTATAGATGGGCATACTATGACTTTGATGTGAATTGATGTAAAGTAAAGGACACAATATGATGTTGTATGACGTTAGTCGCCATGTTAAGACAACATTAAGCAATACATGATTATGAACAAGGATGTAAAAATTGGGAATGTGTTATATACTTAAAATTGTGTGATATATGTGTAAGAATTATGCCTGCTAATATCTTATGTGGTCATTATCATTGTTGGATTGCTAGTAAGGTTATTTAGTTCATGGATGCCGATGTTATTTGACGTATTCACTCTCTCTTATGTTGTGATTGAATATTGAATGCATATTTCATGTATTTCATGAGTTTAACTGTATTAAAGTAGAATTTTATGCTATTGACAATCATGATATTCAGATTCCTAATAAGTGGAATATGACGGATATAAGCTACTGGATAAGATGTAGCGAGGTTTGATCTTAAAGGAACTTGTACAGTTTATAAGGACTAGACAAGTTTACCTAAAGTTCTAGATTATTGCAAGCGTGGATAAGCTTTAGCTCTGGATTGTTAGCTTGCCTTGATTTGACCGGCGACGAAAGCAGACTCTGGAAAGGGTTTTATAGTTAGATTCATAGAAAGGCATATATGTTATGTATTATTATTATGGAGTTGTTTATTGGTTTAAGTTATGGCCTGTATTATTTTTATGTTACTCTCTAATCTGTGTGAGGCTTATATCTTTAGATTAGGATGTTGCATGTGTTGACATGGAGTTGTGATGAGAATTGGAAATTAGAAGTGCTATGCTTGTAGAAGCAGTATTAGAGGTGGAGGAATTTATTAGGAGTGTGAATTTGAACAATTGCAGGTTTAGGTAGCATGATTTTTAAGATGTTATGTTCCCAAAATTTTTATCAAATGAATAGTGAAGTTAGCAAAGCTTAGCATGAGTATATCATAAATTATAGTTTTGCATATCCTATGGATTAGGGTGTTACATTGATGCTCTGTATCCTCGTGGCAAATGATGTGGTCTTCTTAAGTTGCTGTAGTTAGAGTTAGGAGATGGATATGGTTACAATGAGAAGTTACCTATTTGTTTTGTGAACTTTTGTTATTTTGGCATGTACAAGGACAAGTTTAGTTTGAATTTAATTATGTGATGTTAAAAGTAAAGTTATTGTAAATGTATTAGTGTTGGGTTGTAAATTCTACAGAAATCATGATCTAAAGAAATTCTTGTATTAGTAAATACAATGTTAGGTAGTTTAGATTGTTTGGTTATTTGAGAAAGATGGGAAAATTTGTGTTGGAGTTTGTTTGGAGTTGTAGAGATAGTTGTATGATTTTATAAGTGTAAAAAAGGAGATTTTCTTTGCTGGTAGGTAGGAAATAATATGGGGAAACTCTGCTGAAATTTTATAAAAATAAATAGTAGCAAGTTGAATACTTTTTAAATTATAAAGGAGTTTGTCGTGTGTATATAGATCATAGATTAGTTAGTAACATTCTTATCATGTTCGCTCCTCGGACCAAGTATAGGGTGTTACAAGGGACCATTTCTAGTTGGCCATGACGTATAATGTTGTCATCAATAACAAAACAATATACAATTTTGATGCCATATATATACAAAATTTATAAATAGATGCTTTTATAGATTATGGCCAATCTGCCAAATTGATGTTAAGAAAAAAACTTAATTACATATATATATATGTCCAAAATGATGATGTTAAGCATTGTAGACATTAACACAAATAGGCTAAATTTTCCAAAATGACAAAGTCAAGCATTACAAAATATGGCCAATCTGCCAAATTTAAAACCCATATTATTGATTTTTCTTCCTTTTCTTGGTTTTCTTCTCCTGGATCAGGGTAGAGGTAGTTATTGCATCCTTGCCTTTCCATTTCATGCCAATGGGTTTGAAGCCCAAATCTATTGGCAATGTTACGCCAGTGTGATCACCAATAAATCCAACCTTTCTTGTTCTGGTGGGTTTTCTAAAATGCATTCTTGTAAACTGGCCTCCCTTTTCATTAGGAATAGGTCTCTTCATTAACAAATCCTTATCATGCAAAGGCTTAAAGAAAACAAGTAATATACATAAATATAGATGGGACCATAAATATAGTTATTGATGTACACACATGCATTAATATTATCAAAGTAAATGCCATAAAATAAAATAATATATTTTTGCATCCACTAACCCTGAAGTCACATGAAAACTGGCTATCTCAATCCACTTTTGCTTTTCTCTTGTCTTTTGCCTTTGGATTTGATGCATTTCTATTTTTTGCTACTGAATTAGATCTATGACTTGATAATCTCTCCCAACCAAATCTACTCCTTCTTAGTTATTATGTGGTGCAAAACCAATATCTTTTACAAAATTTAGTTCATTAAGTAGATGTTTTATTTCAGCACCCATACCATAACTTTTTGAAATCTATTTTCTTCAGTAATGATATATTCTTTAGATGTCAGATTTTGTGATTCAACTCCCATGATAGCAGATCCATCCCAATTTGGTTCTTAGAGTACAAATTATTGAAGATCAACTTGAGTATCCAAATGTATAGATTCTTTATTAATCTCTACACTCCATGTATTCATTGAATCTTGCTGAATTTGCCCAATGTTTGTGTTACTAAAAAGTTGGTTCACATAAATAAAGGTCCCATGCTCATTCTAGAATTGACCAAAAAATTCAGCTATACCCCCTTCATTATGAATAGGAATCGAACTTTCTTGTACACTTATAAAAAAATCTCAAATTCAACAAAGATATAATAATAATTTCAATTTCTAAGATTATGACCTTTAGATCCACATCTCGAATAGGTAATAATGGTCATTTTTCTTAATGCTTTCCATCTTCCCTTTCTATTTGTGCTTTCATTCTTCTCTTTAACTCTGTTAACTTTAGTCTGCCAATTTACTTCTTAAGAGATAGTGGTTCCATTAGTAATGCTTTAAATATTCTCCAAAAGTTCCTACCCCTCACAGGTTGCATTTTGTGAAAATAAGCAAATTTGTTACTTTCTTTTTGATACGACATCAAAATTTCTTTCATTAGATCATGGTTGAGGTGTTAAAGTGTTTTTATAGCATGAGGACATGGAATACTAGACAAATCCTATGCCCTGCATGTGCATTTTCTGGAAATAAAATTCACAATATGCCTGTCCTCTCTTTTTGTAATCTCAAAACCATTATCAGCATTGTATGTAACTTTAAAATCATGAGCAATTTTCAAATAATCCCTAAACAATGACCTACACTTCGGATACCAATTATGTTTCCAGTATTCAACATTTTTATCTAGCTTTATAAGTCTATTCATACACATTACCCTTATTTCTTTAAACATTCCAATGATAAACGTTTTTCTTAGCTCCTTAATCCATGAATTGAAAGACTTAGTAAAGTTATTGTCAACTATATCTTTCTTACACTTAGTTACGAAGTATGCTCTACACCATGTTTGTTGAAGGTATTTATTAGAGTCCTTGTAGTTGATAATTATGAATTATACTATATTTTTAATATGTGTTTAGTGTGTTTATCATGTCAGTTTGGTGTTTGTTCATTTAATTTAGTGTTTAATTATTAAGTTTATCTTATCATGTACCTAATTGCATAAATTGGTGTTTTCGGGTGTAAAACTTAAAGATAAAGAAAGATTTAAAGGCAAAAGAGGAAATTCAACCTTTAAGGATTTTTGAAGACAGAAAATTCGTGTGTTTAGTTCAAAGCGAATTCACTCGGTGTAGTGAATTCTCACTCTACTGAGTCATCCCAAGGGTCAAACATAGTAAAGCCTCAATTGGTGGAGTGAAATTTTACTTTACCAAGTCAAGCTTGTTGAATTGGATTATGACTCTACTTTCTTCTAGTTTGGGAAGCTTTGGCAACTGAATTTATTCCAGTATTGATCTATTTAAGCAACAAAGAACACTAGTTTATAGGGACTCATTCTTTTTATGAATTAAAAGTTTTAGTTTAATTTAGTTTTAACTTTGGGTTTGGAGGCTATAATTGAAGGCTCTACAAAGACTTCAAGAGTAGTTGAAGGGTTCTAAGTGTTTGTATCATTTTTATTTATTTTTTTTAGTTTTAAGATGAACTGTGAGTAGTTATTTTACTTTTGCTAAAAGATACTTGAATCCTTAAACTCTTATTGTAATGACTTAGTTGCGTTTTAATTCAATGCAAGTTTTATTGTTTCTTAGTTTTGTCCACATTCTTATCTCAGGTTGTATTAAGATTGATTGTTAACTTATTTGATTAATAGTTGGTGATTGATTCACATATGATATGTGATATGCATGTTCTTGGTTTAGTTTATTAGTATTGATGTGTGATTATTTTCTGAATTTGAGGTAATTGTGTGTGGATAAAAGTGATTAAAACTAAGAAAAGTTGAACTAAGAATATATTGAAGTTAAGTTTGCTTGAAAAAGAGTTTAATAGATGTTTAGGAGTTTAAAACCAGATTTTTATGATATGTGTTAAATTATTCTGAAGAAGAAGGTTTACTATATAGATTGATAGTCTGAATACGCTATCTAGTTTTATATAGTGGTTTTTACATAATCACTTGTGTTCTTTTTCACTGAGTCATTGCAATATTAGTTAAGATAGATAGTCCTTTAGAAGATGCTGTCTTTATTATTGATTTTTACCAACTTACATTACTTGCTTTGTTTAAGTTTAGAATTCTCTACTTAATTGTATTGGCTTCATTACGTTAGTTATTTAAGTTTTTGTTTTTAGTTTGTTAATTCTTCATCATTATAAAACTTGGGATTCCTCTTACTCTATGCACACAATGTTCATTCTAAAATCTAAAAGAAGTTTGCACTTACACAATTTCCCTTGGGTTTGATATTTAGGGTCATAATCTTATTTTTCTATATTACTAGCTGATCTAGTACACTTTCTAGACACCGATCAAGTTTTTGGTGCCGTTACTAGGTAAAACATTGGCATTTGGTTTTAGATTTTAAAGTGAATTTTATGTGTTTTTCTTCTTTTTTCTTATTCTTTATTCTTTCATTAATTTTATTCTTTGTAGGTGTCAATAGTTTATGGTAATAAGCAATCTAATTTTGCCTATTGACCATGAAATTGAGAGGACATTTAATAGGATTAGGAGATTAAGGCAAATCGATATGAATTTAGAAGATCATGAATGTAACGACCTTAATAACCTTAATAACCACCCTCTCCATAACCCACTTATAGTTGATCCACCTTTGATAGAGGAGCAAGGCATCAATAACCAAGCTTAGGGGAATGGGTTTAGACCTAGAACCATTAAAGACTATGCTATTCTTAGGTGGAATGAGGAACACGAAACCACTATGCTACCTAAAAATCAACATTTTGAGTTGAAACCCGTTGCTATCACCATGGTCCAAAAGAATAAGTTTTGGGATAAAAAATTAAAGATCCAGCCCAATATTTGGATATTTTTCTAGAGATTAGTGATATAGTGCAAATACCAAATGTGTCTATAGATGCTATTAGGCTTAAGTTATTTCCTTTTACTCTCATTGGTAAAGCAAGAGACTGCTTGCAAATGCTACCAAGTCAATTCATTAGATCGTGGGACTAGATGTAGAAAAAAATTTTGGTCAGATTCTTCCTACCCACCAAAATAGCCACAACTAGGAACATTATTTACAATTTTCAGTAGTTTATAAGGAGCCATTTTATGAGGCTTGGAAAAGATTTAGAAGACTTCTTAAAAGCTATCCACACCATGAAATTATTGTACATCAATTAATGTCTACTTTTTATATAGGTGTAAATAAGATAATGAGGTCTCTCCTGGATGCAGCTTCAGGTGAAAGCTTTATGAACAAGGTACCTGAAGAAGCTTTCTAATTACTTGATGATATGGCTACCAATAATGTACAATGGGCAAGCATAAGAACCACACAAAAGAAGCAAATAGTACACAGAGTAGATAAGGTAGCCATACTAAAGGCACAAATGAAGTTATTGAAGAAGAAGTTAAGTGGTTTAAAGGTTTAAAATGTGTCATCTTTATCTCAATCATGTAGCACTTATACAGGGACATATATAGCACCTGAAAATAAGAGTGAGGAAGGTTTAGGTACATTACTTAAAGAAGTAAATGCATTGAACCCTTATAGCAATACCTATAATCCTAGGTGGAGAAATCACCCTAATTTTCATGAAGAGAAGGGAATCATGCATCTTTATCCAATAATCAACCTAAGGTTCCCTTTAACCCAAATGTAGCTCCCCATAGCAACAACCATTTGCCCTACCAAGCTCAAGCCCAACCACACTACCCATCCACATATTAAGCTCCACCATATCAACACCTAGGTTTTCAAGCTAGACCTCAACCCCCACAAGATAGGAAAATTAACTTAAAGGAAACATTTGCTAGCTTTATGACCACCCAATCCTTATTTATGGCTAGTCAAGATGCTTGGTGGAAATCTCAGGATATTTAGATGGGAAATCAAGATGTCTTAATTAGGAACTTAGAAACTCAAGTAGGGCAACTTCTAAATTCTCTTTCAAATAGGACCTATGGTACTTTTCCATCTAATGTATACCAAAACCCAAAGGAAAAAGCAAAGGCAATCACCTTGAGAAGTGGGAAAGAGGTAAAAGAACCAAAAATGGTAAGAATACTTTTAAAGTGGTGGAATCGACCATGGAGGTAAGTATTTCTGGACCTAAAATTATTAATGAGATGTCTCTTGTTGTTGAAAAAGGTAAAGGTAAGGAAAAAATTGTTTTTACTGTACTTGATGAGTCTAAGTTACCTTATCCATCTCTAGCTAGGAAAGAGAAGCATAATGAATAGTTAACTAGATTTTTAGACATGTTTAAAAAGTTGCATATAAATTTACCATTTGTTGAAGCTTTATTATACGTGCCTAAATATGCTAAGTTATGAAAGAGCTATATTCTAATAAGAAAAAGCTTAAAGGTGTAGGAACAGTTTAATTATCTAAAAATTGTAGTGCAATTTTAATTAACAAAATTCCAGAAAAATTAGAGGATCTTGGTAGTTTTACTTTGCCATGTTAATTAGGAGAAAATTTTATTGGTCATGCATTGTGTGATTTGGGTGCTAGTATAAACTTTATGTCTTATTCAATTTGTAAGAAATTAAATTTGGAAAACATCAAAGAAACCCAAATGACACTATAGTTGGCAAATAGATCAGTGAAATGACTAAAGGGCATAATATAGGACTTATTGGTGAAGGTTGAAAATTTCATATTTGTAATTGATTTTGTAGTAATGGATATAGAGGAGGACCGTAAGGTGACATTAATTATGGGAAGGCCATTTTTTAACACAATAAAGGCATTAATAATGTACATGAAAAAACAGTAAATTTGAGGTTCAATAAGGAAGATATGGTTTTTAATATTAATAAGGTGATGAAACACCCTTCTTATGACTTTGAAGAGTTTGTTTGCTCCATGGATAGTGTTCAAGAATGTGTGAAGGAGAAACAAGAGAAAATTCTATTATATGATGCACTACAAGACTGTTTTATGCATTCAAGGAACAAGAAAAAAGTCGAAAAGAAAGAAGAATAGTTAATAAAGGAGCTATAAAAAAAGCACGATGAGGAAGGAACGAAGGAGGATGAACTGTCCCCTCCTAAGGGAGAAAATAATTTTAAAATTAAAACTCTTTTTTCACATTTAAAATATGTATTTTTATAAGGTAATGCAAAATCAATAATTATTTCTTCACTTTTGATAGGTTTGGAAGAAAAGATGCTTGTGGAAGTGTTGAAGAAGCATAAAAGAGCAACTGGTTGGGAGACATCTGATTTAAAGGGAATTAGCCCCAGTTACTGTACATATTGGATAATTATAGAGAGTGATTTCAAGTCGTTAGTTCGACCCCAAAGGAGACTCAATCTAACTACGTAAGAAGTAGTGAAAAAAGAAGGTACTTAGACTACTAGATACAAGTATTATTTATCCCATTTCTGATAGTAGTTGGATAATTGTAGTAACTAATGAGAAAAATAAACTTATCCCAACATGCACAGTGACAGGATGGAGGGTGTGTATAGATTACAGGAGTTTGAATAATGCCACTAGGAAAGATAATTTTTCTTTACCTTTTATTGACCAAATGTTAGAGAGGTTAGTCAGGAATATATTTTGCTTCTTTTTAGATGGTTATTCTGGGTATATGCAAACACATATAGCTTTGAAAGATCAAGAAAAGACCACATTCACATGCCTCTATGGCACATTTTCATATATGAGAATGCCATTTGGTCTTCGAAATGCCCCAGCCACCTTTCAAAGGTGTATGATGGCCATATTTTATGATTTCATAAAAAAATTTATGGAGGTTTTTATGGATGACTTTACTTTGTATGGTCATAATTTTGAGTCTTGTTTGAATAACCTTACATTGGTCTTAAAAAGGGGTAAAGAAACTAACTTTGTCCTTAATTGGGAAAAATGTCACTTCATGGTGAGGGAAGGTATAGTTTTAGGGCATAAGATCTCCAAACAAGGAATTAAAATAGATAAGGCTAAAATATATTTGATTGCTAAATTACCTCCCCCTACTAGTATTAAAGGTATTAAGAGTTTCCTTAGTCATGCCAGCTTTTATTGTTGGTTTATTAAGGATTTTAAAAAAATTTCTAAACCGCTTTCTAATTTACTGCTTAAAGATGCTGCATTTAACTTTGATGTTGAGTGTTTGTAGATTTTTAATTTATTAATGCAAAAGCTAATTACAGCACCGGTCATAGCCTCACCGGATTGGACTTTCCCGTTTGAGATAATGTGTCATGCTTGTGATTATATAGTGGGAGCAGTTTTAGGCCAGAGGAGGGAGAAGATCTTTCATTCCATCTACTATACCGGTCATACACTCACTAGAGCTCAAGTGAATTGTACCACCATGGAGAAAGAGTTATTGGCAATAGTATTTTCTTTTGAAAAATTTAGGCCATATCTCTTAGGATCCAAAGTTACAATGTGGTTGGATCATACAGCTATTAGGTGGGTTTTGCTATTACAGGAATTTGATGTAGAAATTAAGGATAAAAAGGGTGTTGAAAATTTTTTAGCTGATCATCCATCTAGATTGGATCATGCTCATATAGAAAAGGGAGAAATTTTTTATTTATTTACTGATGAACATATTTGTGCTATTTATGCTTGTGTAGGTTCGGTTCCTTGGTATGCTGATAAGTGTGAATTATATATAGTTTTTAATGTGTTTTTAGTTAAGTTATTTAGTTGTTTTGGTTTGATTTAGGTTAATTTAGAGTTAATTTGTTAATATTTATGTTTTTGAGGTTAATTCTGTGTTTTGTTTGATTTTTAGTTTTAATTTGACATAAAAGGGCTTAAAGTGTAAAAAGGACAAAGTTTAGGGCTAAAAGTGCAAATATGAAGAAATTGGGCGAGAAAACTAGTGTCCAGTCCAGAGCCTTGAGCCGTGACCACGTGAGGGTATTGAAAAATTCATCACATGGCCACGTGAAGAACAAAAGCAATAAGAACCGTGGGCATGTGAAATTTCCTCTTGTAAGAACCGTGGCCATGTGATAAAGAAGGGATGAAATTTTGAAGACCACGTGACCACGTGGATTCCCAGTGAAGGACCACACGTGGCCACGTGTGGAAAAAGAAGAAAGTGAGTCGTGCCCACGTGTGAAGGAAGAACAAAGGAGGCATGGCCACATGATTAACTCTCCTATATCGCGAAGGATTTACGAACTTCCTGTTTAGCAGACTTTGATTCATATTTTATGACCAGAGTTGAACAAGGAGTCTACTACAACTCTTGCCTATAAATAGCAGTCCAAAAACACAGAAGATAATCAATATTTGTCATCAAGCTTTAGAATTAAACCTTAGAATTAAGCTTGTTTTCTTAGTTGTTTACATTCTTTGTTTTTACAGTCTTTTCAAAACATTGTTTTTAGTTTTAAAGAATGTCTTGTGAGTAGTTTTCTTTACTTTTGCTAAAGGATACTTGAATCCTTGACTTGTATTGTTATGACTTGAGTTTGTTCTTCAATTTTAATACAAGTTGATTATTTCTTGGTTCTTAAATATAGTCTTGTCTTTTCTCAATTTTAAGTTGATTATTAACTTGATTAAGAATTGGTTAATTAATTGATTAAGTTGATAAATAACTTGCATGCTCTTAGGTTAATTTAGTTGGATTAATGCATGATTATAATCTGAATAAGCTATAATTGTGTGTTAATTTGAGTAAGTTAAGATTAAGAAAAGTATAACCAAGAATAGGTGAAAGTTAAATCTCTTGAGAAAGGCTTTAATAGACATCTAGGAGACTTAATTCAGTTCCTTATGCTAAGTATTGAATTGTTCTGAATAAGAGAATTTTAATGCTTGGAATGATAATCTTGAATAAAGTTGTCTGGGTTTATTAAACTGAATTCTTCATAATCACTTGTATGTTTTCTTTTAATTAAGTCATAGCAATATTAGTTAAGGTGGATAGTCCTTTAGTAAAAGTTGTCTTTATCATTGATTTTTAACTTATTCGATTTACTTGCTTTCAAAAGATCTCTTACTTACTTTAGTTTTTTCAATTGTTTTAACTTAGTTTTAAATTCTTGTTTTCAAATCATCACAACTTTGGGATTTCTCTTCTCTCTTTACACACAAAATTGGTTTTGAAATTGAAATAGCACATACAAGCACAAGTTTCCCTTGGGTTCGATATTTTGGGTCATAATCTTATTTCCCTATATTACTAGCCGATCTAGTACACTTACTAGACACCGATCAAGTTTTTGGCGCCGTTGCCGGGGATACATTGGCGTTTGTTTATTTATTTTGATTTTAAAGTGATTTTTGTGTGTTTTCTTCTCTTCTCCATCTAATTTCTGTTTTTCTTTTCTTTTTTTTAAGTGACAAGTGGTTTATGGTGAGAGGCAACCCCATCTTACCATTAGACCCTGAAATTGAAAGGACATTCCATAGGATTAGAAGGTTGAGAGGCAACATGAACGATCCAGAAATTGAGCAACCTATGAATGATCCACCACCTAGGATCGAAGAGCAACATATACCCCACCAAGCTCCCGGGAATGGGTATAGACCTAGAACCATTAGGGATTACGCTATCCCTAGGTGAAATAAAGAGCATAGAACTATTAGGATTCCTCACCACCAACCTTTGAGATTAAACCCGCTACCATAACTATGGTACAAAGAAACCAGTTTTCGGGTTCGAACATAGAGGATCCTGCACAACATTTAGATATGTTCTTAGAAGTGAGTGACACTGTGCAAATTCCTAATGTATCGACTGATGCAATTAGGTTGAAACTCTTCCCATTCACCCTCATAGGAAAAGCTAGGGATTAGCTACAAATGCTACCAAATCAATCCATCAATTCTTGCAACAAATGCAAGAGAAATTTTTGTGCAAATTCTTCCCACCTACTAAGATCGCCCTCATTAGGAAACAAATTAGTGATTTCCAGCAGTTTTATGAGGAGCCATTCCATAAAGCTTGGGAAAGATTTAGGAGACTCTTAAAAAGTTGCCCTCATCATGAAGTTTCTATTTTTCAACTAATGCATATTTTCTATGCAGGTGCTCATCCATCAACAAGATCTTTATTAGATGCAGCTTCAAATGGAAGTTTCATGAATCAAATTCCCGAAGATACATTTTTACTCCTAGATGAGATGGCCACCAATGATGCTCAATGGGCAAGCTCTAGAGCAACTCAAAAGAAACAGGGAGTTCATAATATTGATGAAGTAGCTATGTTAAAAGCTCAATTAGAATTCATGGAAAAGAAATATTCAAAAGAAATAAATGAGCTTAAAGCTAAAAATGTCTCTATGCTATCTAATGAAGTTGATTCTTATGCAGGAATTCCGGGATCTATGGGAATGAAGAATGCTGAAAGTATGGTAGAAGAAGTCAATGCCTTGAATCCATATAGCAATACTTACAATGCGGGATGGAAAAGCCACCCAAATTTTTCATGGAGGGAAGGTAATCAAGGTTCTTCTTCTAATCCCAATCCTAGACCCCAATTCAACCATAATCAAATTTCCAATAATCAACTTCCATACCAAAATCAAGCTCCACATCATTACCCAAATCAATACCCATCACAAGCTTACCACCAACCACCCGGTTTTCAAAAAACTCAACCTCTCCCTCCTCAAGAAAAGAAATCTAATATTGAAGAAATAATTGCAAATTTCATGGCTTCCCAAAACTCAATCTTAGCTAATCAAGATGCTAGATGGAAATCACAAGATATTTGGATGAGGAACCAAGAGGCATCCATTAGGAATCTAGAAAACTAAATAGGGCAACTTGCTAGTTCTTTATCAAACCGTGCTCAAGGGACATTTCCATCCAATGTAGACCAAAATACAAAGGAGGAAGCCAAAGCAATTACCTTAAGGAGTGGGAAAGAGTTAGAGAAGACTGAACTTGGTAAGGATTCTTCTAAAAAGATGGAACCGACAACGGAGGTAAGTGTTTCTAATTCTGAAAACAATGAAAAAATGCCTCCTACAATTGAGAAGGGTAAAGGTAAGGACAAACTTGTTTCTACAATTCTTGATGAATCTCAATTGCCATTTCCGGTTCTAGCTAGAAAAAAGAAACAAAATGAACAATTGAGTAGATTTTTGGACATATTTAAAAAGCTATGTATAAACTTACCATTTGTTGAAGCTTTATTACACATGCCTAAATATGCTAAATTTATGAAAGAATTGTGCACTAATAAGAAAAAGCTAGAGGGCATAGGAATGGTTTAATTATCCGGTAATTGTAGTGCTATATTAACCAATAAAATTCCTGAAAAATTAGAAGATCCAGGTAGTTTTACATTACCTTGTGAATTAGGAGGAAATTTTGTTGGAAATGCTTTATGTGATTTGGGTGCAAGTATTAATTTGATGCCTTATTCAATTTGTAGGAAATTGAATCTAGGTGATTTAAAGGAAACCCGAATGACGCTTCAATTGGCGGATAGATCGGTGAATAGGCCAAAAGGAATCATCGAGGACCTATTGGTAAAAGTAGGAAATTTCATATTTCCGGTGGATTTTGTGGTAATGGACATGAAAGAAGATAGAAAGGTGCCATTAATTGTGGGGAGGCCATTCTTGAACACAGTAAGAGCTTTAATAGATGTTCATGGACAAACGGTCACTTTGAGATTCAACGAGGAGAAGATGAGTTTCAATGTCAATAAAATTTTAAAATACCCCTCGTATGATTTTGAAGAATCCATTTACTTTGTCGATGAAATTCAAGAATGTGTCAACGCAAAACAAGAGGAAATTATTCTCAATGATGAGCTTCAAAGTTGCTTATTGCATCCCAAGGAAATGGAAGAGTTGAAAGCAAAGGAGATGAAGCTGATACAAATTCTGGAACAAGAGCATAGTGAAGATAATGAAATGGAGGATGAACCATCCCCTCCTAAGGGAGATTCTAAACTCAAATTACGTCCATCTCATTTGAAATATATATTTCTAAATGATAATGCTAAGACAGTAATTAATTCATCCTTATTGACAGGGTTGGAAGAAGAGATGCTTATTGAAAGCCTCAAGAAACATATAGGAGAAATTGATTGGGCAACGTCCAACTTAAGAGGGATTAGCTCCAATGATTGCACACATCATACACCTAAAGAAAATAATTTTAAATCGATGGTGCAACCTCAACGAAGGTTCAATGAGCATGACAAAATTCAAGAATGGATATATGACAATGCAGCAGTTTATAAAGAAAAGATCAAATGAAAGCTGAAATCAAATCGACTTAAACCATACCAAATCGGACAACAAGAGGTTGCTGAAGCAACCATGGTTCTTAAAGATACTTAAAAAACGATTTGGAGAGTCTAGCTGGAGACTCCAAAAACTCAGAACTCTAACTTTCTATCTCTTTTATGTTTTCAGTCAAAATTTGTGTTTGTTGCATATTTGTGTGTTTAAGTGTTTTGATTTATGAATGTTTGAGTGTTTAAGTGTTTTGATTCATGAAAAGAGTGAGTAAATCAAGGATTTAAAATAGAGACATGTGCATTTAAGGAAGATCAATTGTATGGGTGTGTATCGAAGAAGAAAGGCAGAAAAATATTAAAAACACTTGACCACGTGTATTTCTTCATGGAATTTCACGTGGCCACGCATCAGTCTTCTGTCCCATTTTGCATCTTTACACGTGACCACGTGTAGTTCTTCATTGAACCTCACGTGGCCATGCATAAGTCACCTATGTCATTTTGCTACCTCACACGTGACCACTTGTATTTCTTCAAGGAATTTCACGTGGCCACGCCTAAGTCCACTGTCCAAATTTTCATCTTCACACGTGACCACGTGTATTTCTTCATTGAAACTCACGTGGCCACGTCCTACCCCTCTACCCTTTATAAACACTTCACGATTTCTTCTCTTCTTCTTCATTTTCATTTCATTTCACTCTCTTCCGTGCCCATGCCTCACCACCACGAATTTAACCCGTGACCACGGGATTTTCACTCATCAACAATCATCACCATCTCCATTTGCTTTCTCTTCCATTTTTCTCTCTCTCCTACCCATAATTTGTTCCTTCTCCACATTTTCTTCACTATTTTAGGTTTTTCTAGATCTCACACACTATCTCCACCTTGTGCTACATTTTTGGTGAATTTCTCATTTCCAAGTAAGTATTTACTTCCTCTACTCCTTAATTATCATTTGTTTGGCATCAATGGTTGTGTTTTGTGCATATTTGTTCAATAAAAGCTTAGTTTTTAGGTTAATTTGCACTTCACATATTGTTTGCATGTTCATTCTTTTCGCTTCTTTGGATGTTTATGATTAATATGTGCATGTAATAGATGCTTGGTATGAAATTGGGTAGTGAACACTCTTTGTTATGCTTCTTAAATTTATGCTCAAACTTATGCTCACAATGTGTTTGATGAAATGCCTCAATGAGTTTTTCTTTAAATAAAAACTTTTAACTTCCACTCTTTGATTGGCATGTTTATAGTTGGCGTTGATGCATGGCACATACCTTGTGAAAGAGTTGTTTATGATCTTATTCACACATTTTTTGTGCTCATATTCTGCATACATCTTTTACCGATAATCACATATGCTTTTAACTTAGCATTTCATCCAAATTGTGCATTATTTCACTTTATACATGTTCATGCACTCATAATCAATCTATTTTGGGTTAATAATTGATATTTACATTGTGTTTTTCTTTGGTTGCAGTGGCACCTTGAAGGACTAAATACCCTGATATCGCTAGTTCATCCGGTGTACGCATTTCGTCATATGTGGACAGGGCAAAAATCAATAAGTTTGACTACTTTAGCAAGTGCACCTATGTCCAGCCAACCTACTTAAGCCATTTGTTCCTCAATATCCTAGCAGGAAATTTGTGGGAATATGAGATCGAACCGTTGATTTAAAATATTGGCTGGGGGGAATTCATAAAAAAGAAACCAAAGGTGTACCCGGATATGTCTAGAGATTTTCTTTATTCCTTTGAATGTTATTTCAGGCGAGATGCTGCGGATGGAACAGTGGGCTTTAAACTCGGTAAGAAAGGTTATTCTCTAACTTTCACTCAGTTTTTTGAAATTTTAGGTTTTGTGCCAACTGCTCCCTGGGAATTCGAAGATGCTTCACCTGCGGAGAATTAGGAGAGAATTAAAGATCTTGAATTGGATGAGCCTTGGGTAGGAGGACAATGCAAGGTACATGCTCTAAGAACTCATGCTTTGAGAATAATTCATCGGTTTTTGGCAAAAACTATGTATAACAATTTGAAGAATGCCAGTACTATTAGTGTCTCTCAAGCAATGGTTTTAAGATGTATGATGGATGGCATTGCAATTAATGGAGCGGGCATCATAGCTAGTCGAATTAAGGATTTACAGAAAATGCCAGGTAACATTGATAATATCTCTATTGGATGGATAGCTACAGTTTTGGCAGGTGCAGTTAATCATCAGGTTATTGGTGAGCCACTTCCAAGAGATTTACCTTGCATTGATAATAGAATGTTGAAAAGGATGAAGATTCTGATACCTAAGCCTCGTGGTCATTGGGCAACTCGGGAGGAGTATTTAAGAGAGAACAATATTCATTTTGAGCAGCAAGAGGAGCAGCAAGAGGAACCGAATGAGGAGCATATTGCCACGGCTGTACCTTCCCCAATTAATGAGCCTACAACACCGGAATGGGAAGCACCATTTAATTAACTAAGTGGACGGTTGGATGCGCAACAAATGAGACTCGATCAAATGCAAGGAAGATTAGATATACTTCGTGATACGGTCATGGAAGGAAATCGGAGAGTTGAGCATTTTATTCATCACTTTTGGCAGCGGTTTCCTCCACCACCACCGCCACCATAATAGATCATCATTTGCTGTGGACAGCAATGTTTTAAGGAGGGGGTAGCCTCCTTTCAGGAAGTTTTTCTTCAACTTTATTTTTCTTTTTCATGAATCAAAATTCTGTTATTTTGTGTTTTGTTTTCTTTTATTATGTTTATGTTAGTTTGAGTTTGTAAAACATATTAAAGACGTATGTAGTTCACCTTTTCATTTAATTTACATGAAAACTTAGTTTGCACTCGTTGACTTCAAAACTTGGAACACTTTGAACTTGGATATAGAATATGCATTTTTGGACCTTTGCTTAGCAAAAGAACATTTATGTTGTTTAATATGCCTTTGGATGGGTTAATCTTCAACTTGATAAATATTTGTTAGTTTCCAAATTCTTAAAAGCACTTAGACCAGTTTTTAACTTAGAAAAAATCAATGCAATAAAGTAGTGAAGTAAGAAAATTTAGAACACTAAAACCTTCCTCATCACCCTTCAAAGCATATGAACAACTCAAGCATCTTAGAAAATGATCTAGGCAACAATTTTCTTGATAAACTCTTTTAAAAAGACTTGTGTCCTACCTTGATAAATTTATCCTTTGATTAACCATTTTGAGCTTATAAGGGTATGCTTAATGCGTACCATTAATATTTTCTTGTTATACCTAAAGTTTTAACCATATAACCTAAAAAGCTTTTATCTCACCTATGGAGTTAGCCACTTTAGGATTAAAGGGATGAGTGAAAGAGTAAATTTTCATTTGGGTGTAGTAAGAAAGTCTTAACAAAGTTATTGATGAAGTCAATTGAAAATATACCTTGTATTACCTTGAGGTTAGCTTGTAAAGGCTAGTTCAATAAAAAAAAGAGAAAAAAACGAGAAAAAAAAAGAGAAAAAAAAGAACTAGCAAATATGAAAAAAATATAAGTGTGGGGTAGTACAAGGAAAGGAAAAATGGAAAAATATTGACTTCTTGGTGAAAGAGCATAAAGAAAGTTTGGAATCAAGGCAAGAATGAGCAAAATTTGTATTACTTAAGTTATTGGGGTGTTTGTAATCTATTTGGTTTTAGAGTGGCTATATTCATTTTGATTATCTTTTATCCATTCTTTGATAAACATACCCTTAGCCCCATTACACCCTTTGTAAGACCTATGTGATTTTAAGCTTGTTTTGAGTTGTTTAGCGGAGATGACCTACGGGTTTCGGTGCTAAAGGAGAGGCCTATTGTGTTTCTAGAGTTTCAAGCACAAAACCGATTGTATGCTTATACATTCATATATTTTATACTTCATTACCTAGTTACGTTGATGTTTTGATTTTCAAAATTGTTTAAAATGATTTGGTCTTGCACACACACAAGGAAACTATCTCATATTGTCCTGTTTGAAGATTGATTTATTTAGAGGTTATATTAAGTGCTTGTGTTAAAGTGCTAAGTTTGGTTATGAAATTGCATATCTTGATTCAAGTTTAAAAGTTTTGAAGGAGGGTTTGTTCTAATTTGCTTGAGGGCAAGCAAGGTTTAAGTGTGGGGTATTTGATAAGTATGAATTATATATAGTTTTTGATGTGTTTTTAGTTAAGTTATTTAGTTGTTTTGGTTTGATTTAGGTTAATTTAGAGTTAATTTGTTAATATTTATGTTTTTGAGGTTAATTCTGTGTTTTGTTTGATTTTCAGGTTTAATTTGACATAAAAGGGCTAAAAGTGTAAAAAGGACAAAGTTTAGGGCTAAAAGTGCAAATATGAAGAAATTGGGCAAGAAAACTAGTGTCCAGTCCAGAGCCTTAAGCCGTGACCACGTGAGGGTATTGAAGAATTCATCACGTGGCCACGTGAAGAACAAAAGCAATAAGAACCGTGGGCATGTGAAATTTCCTCTTGTAAGAACCGTGGCCATGTGATAAAGAAGGGATGAAATTTTGAAGACCACGTGACCACGTGGATTCCCAGTGAAGGACCACACGTGGCCACGTGTGGAAAAAGAAGAAAGTGAGTCGTGCCCACGTGTGAAGGAAGAACAAAGGAGGCATGGCCACGTGATTAACTCTCCTATGTCGCGAAGGATTTACGAACTTCCTGTTTAGCAGACTTTGATTCATATTTTATGACCAGAGTTGAACAAGGAGTCTACTACAACTCTTGCCTATAAATAGCAGTCCAAAAACACAGAAGATAATCAATCTTTGTCATCAAGCTTTAGAATTAAACCTTAGAATTAAGCTTGTTTTCTTAGTTGTTTACATTCTTTGTTTTTACAGTCTTTTCAAAACATTGTTTTTAGTTTTAAATAATGTCTTGTGAGTAGTTTTCTTTACTTTTGCTAAAGGATACTTGAATCCTTGACTTGTATTGTTATGACTTGAGTTTGTTCTTTAATTTTAATACAAGTTGATTATTTCTTGGTTCTTAAACATAGTCTTGTCTTTTCTCAATTTTAAGTTGATTATTAACTTGATTAAGAATTGGTTAATTAATTGATTTAAGTTGATAAATAACTTGCATGCTCTTAGGTTAATTTAGTTGGATTAATGCATGATTATAATCTGAATAAGCTATAATTGTGTGTTAATTTGAGTAAGTTAAGATTAAGAAAAGTATAACCAAGAATAGGTGAAAGTTAAATCTCTTGAGAAAGGCTTTAATAGACATCTAGGAGACTTAATTCAGTTCCTTATGCTAAGTATTGAATTGTTCTGAATAAGAGAGTTTTAATGCTTGGAATGATAATCTTGAATAAAGTTGTCTGGGTTTATTAAACTGAATTCTCCATAATCACTTGTATGTTTTCTTTTAATTAAGTTATAGCAATATTAGTTAAGGTGGATAGTCCTTTAGTGAAAGTTGTCTTTATCATTGATTTTTAACTTATTCGATTTACTTGCTTTCAAAAGATCTCTTACTTACTTTAGTTTTTTCAATTGTTTTAACTTATTTTTAAATTCTTGTTTTCAAATCATCACAACTTTGGGATTTCTCTTATCTCTTTACACACAAAATTGGTTTTGAAATTGAAATAGCACATACAAGCACAAGTTTCCCTTGGGTTCGATATTTTGGGTCATAATCTTATTTTCCTATATTACTAGCCGATCTAGTAAACTTGCTAGACACCGGTCATATGCTAATATTGCTAATTATCTTGCATAAGGTTACCTTCCAAAAGATTTCACTTGGTAATAGAAAAAGAAGCTAAAAGTAGATGCAAGGTATTATCTTTAGGATGACCCTTATTTGATCAAGATATATTCGGATCAAGTGCTTAGAAGATGTGTTCTGGATGAGGAATAAGAGGATATCATGAGACAATGACACCGAAGAGAGGTTGGAGGTCACCATGGACCAAATTACACAGTGCAAAAAAATTTATAGTCAGCTTTCTATTGGCCTTCTCTTTTTGCTGATGTTAAGTCTTTTATAGAGTTATGTGATAGGTTTCAATGGGTAGGAAATATATTTAAGAGGGATGAGATGCCCATGAACAATATGTTAGAAGTTGAAATTTTTGATGTTTGGAGTATTGACTTTATGGGGCCATTTTTGAACTCATGTGGATTTGAGTATATCCTAGTTGTTGTGGATTATATGAGTAAATGGGTAGAAGCATTAGCCACTAGGACATGTGATGCTACAATTATGCTTGAATTCCTTAGGAGGAATATTTTCACTAGGTTCGGGGAACTAAGGGCTATTATAAGTTATGGAGTTAAGCATTTTGTCAACCATCAATTCAGAATATGGCTTAGAAAATTTAGTGTTAGGCCTAATATAACAACCCTATATCATCCTTAAGCAAATGGGCAAGTAGAAGTGTCTAATAGGGAACTGAAATCAATCTTAGAGAAAACAGTAAATAGTGCTAGAAAAGATTGGTATTAAAAGTTAGATAAGGCTCTCTAGGCCTATAAAACTGCATATAAGACCCTCATAGTCATGTCTCCATTTAGGTTGGTTTTTGAAAAAGCATGCCATTTTCCAGTTGAATTAGAGCATAAGGCATATTGGGCGACAAAACTACTTAACTTTGATTTGAGATGTGTAGGAGAGAAAATAAGTTTGCAGCTTAATGAACTTGCTGAGTTTTAATAGTGGTTGTATGATAATGTAACCCTCTACAAAGATAAGACAAAGCATTGGCATAACAAAAGGTTAAATCTGAAGGAATTTGTTCCTAGGATACTAGTCTTATTGTACAATAGTCGATTGTGGTTGTTCCCAGATAAGCTAAAATCAAGATGGCTTGGGCCATATAAAGTATTGTCAAGCAATGAATTTGAAGTGGTGACCATTAAGAGTTCGAAGGACGGGCATGAATATAAAGTCAATGGTCGTAGATTGAAGCTTTATCATGTTGGGCAAATGAAAGTTGTTGAAACAACCATGGTTTTTTAAGATTATTAATAGCATTTTAAGAGTCTAGTTGAGGACTTGCTAAACTCAGAACCAAACTTTTTCCTTACCTTAGTGTGTGTATATGTTGTTTTGTTAATTTTTTGTTATGTGCTATTTTGTTGATTGCAGTGTGAGTGAGTTTGGTTTTTAATTAGCGTCTAAGTGTTTCATGAAGCAAAATATGAAAGACTCAAACTTAGAGTTAGGAGAAAAACTCATTCTGTTATATCAGCAGTAATTTTTTTGCTATGATGTTTGTGTAGTCTAGGCATATTTAATGTTAGGGGCATTTTAATTTCATTATGTGCAGAAGATAAACTCTTGCAAAGTGCTGAAGATTATTTGGTGGAATTGTTTTTTTGTTGAAGAGGAATTAATCAAAGGAGTAAGGTAAATCAGGTGAATATCAAGTTAAAAACTAAGTTTGAGGTCTATTATGCATAGAAGACAAAAGAACATTTTCTAGGTTTTTAATTGTGAACCGAGAGCATATACTTGGTATAGTGAAAATTCACTCCACTGAGTGCCATACAACTCAATAGAGTGGATTTTCACTCCACCGAGTGCATCACTAATGCCCAAATTTTATTTTTTTCACATTAGTTCTAGTGGCCCCCTACTCGATAGAGTGTATTTTTCTCCACCGTGTGCTACACCACTTGGTAGAGTGAAAATAAACTCTACTGAGTCCTTTAAAAAAACCCCCACACTTAACATTTTTCCAATTTTAGATACAGACCGTTTCCACTCAGTAAAGTGAAAACTCACTTCATCGAGTCCCTCCTCACTCCATCGAGCTAGCCATTATAAAAACCCTAGTTTTTTTTACTCCACTGTGCATTCTCTCTTTTGTCCAAAAAGTTTGCTTTCACTCTCTCACTCTCCCAACTCATTCCACTAAGGCGCTTAAATTTTTTATTTTCTTGGTTGATCATCTTTGCATCCTCAATTTAATCAAGTAAGTCATCTACATTTTCTTAACTTCTTTTAATTTGATTTTGTAAGTGACAATTTAGTTGGAGTTTTTGTTCTTAAAAATGTACATTTTGTCTCACTTATTTTGATCTTTATATGTTAATATTCTTGCCCCCATTGATTATATTTTCATTTAGTGTTGGAAATTTCTCTTCCAATTTTACATTTGGGTTTAAATGGTTAAGATTACATGCAATTTAGCTTAGTTAAGTTATGCACATAACATGTTCGATAAAATTCCTCAAAGACTATGTTCATACTTTGTGTTTAAATCTTCTTACTCTTAACCATTATAAATCCTTCTCATATGTTTTCATTTTATTTCCACACTTAATTTGAACTTGTTTTACACTTAATTTCATGCATTGACGTGTGAAGAATTTGGGCTAAATATTGAGTGTCTTTCTTAAGTGTGATTATTGACCTTGCATATTGTGGCATCAATATTTACTATTATTGCTTAATGTAGTGGCACCTAAAAGATCAAAAAAGGGTGAAGCTTCAAGTTTATCTGGAACACACCTTTCTACATAAATCGATGAGGACGATAAACAATTGTACAAATACTTTGGGGAGGTCACTTTTGTCAAGCCGGTTTATCTGAAGCAATTTTATCTGGATATAGCTAATGGAAATTTATAGGACGAGGCATTTCCTTTGATTAGAAATATTGGTTGGGAGAAGTTCATCAAAAACCAACCAGAAGTGTACCCGTACTTAGCACAAAACTTCTTCACATCATTTAAACTTTCTTTTGAGGATGAATAAGAAGAAGGCATCGTTAGTTTCAAATTTGGTAGAAAGACTCACCATATCCCTTTTCTGGAGTTTGCACAAAAATTAGGGTTTCCTGCAGATAGTATAGGCAATGCCACCCCACAAGAGAATTGGGAATTCATTAGAGATCCCATAAATCCAGCACCTTGTAAATTAAGCAAGCTAAAGGCTCGTGCTTTAAGCAGTCATACACTTTGAGTTCTTTACATATTCTTATCCCTCACCTTCTTTAGCTGCCTTGGTAGCTCGGGTATAATTAATGTTGAGAAATACATGCTTTTAAGATGCATGGTTGAGGGTATATGAATTAATGGTGCAATTCTTTTGTGCCAAAAAATAAAAAAAGCTATAGAGAATGAAGGGTACCATTAAAGAGACATCTCTGAGGTGGATTACAACCATTATGGCAAAAGCAATAGGTCATATAGACATAAGGGAATCTCTTGGAGAGGCAGAATTCATAGACTATGAGATGTTGATACGAATGAAGGTGTTAGTCAAGAAGCCACGTATAAATTAGTCCGATAGGGATGAATATTTGCGGCTAGTCACCGTTGGTAGAAACAAAGGAGAAGAGTATGATCCCGTTGCTTATGCACCAACTGCACATAAACTTAAACCATAGAAACCCTCGGCCCAAATGATTGCTTTTATGAATCAAGTGAATGGTCAGTTGGATAATATGCAAGATAGTATTAATGAAGTAAAGCAGAATCTTGAGTGATTCGTCACCAATGTTTGGGAAAAATTCCCACCACCACCACTTCCACCATCTGAATGGGCTGAGTCCTATTTAGTGTGAACAACAAAATTTTGAGAGGGGATAAAGCTTCTCTGAGCTCAATTTTGCTTAGATTTAAGAAGTAGAATTTAATTCTTCCCTTTCATTCATGAAAACACTTATGTTTTTTTGTGTTTGTCTTCTTTTGAAGTTTTATTTGCTTAGTCTGTAAGGTTAACTCTAGGAGTAACTTTGTATTTTGCTTTAAGTAATAGTATTATTAAATGTTGCTAGTCATTACAGTAGGTTTTTTTTCCTATTTTAGTTGCTCTAGTCAAATAGTTAGTTCAAAATTGTCACTTAACTTACACTAGACTTAGTTTGCCCTAGTTTTACGCTTAGAACTTGAATTGATTGAACTTGAACTTAGAATGTGTATTGTTTAAAATATTTGTTTAGCATTAAGAAAATCATGTTGTTTAATAGAATTTTAGCTAGTTTAGCATTCAACTTGACTTATATTTGTTAGTTTCCACTTTTTGAGCACCAAGACTAGTTTTGAAATAAGAGAAAAACCAATGCATTATATTTCATTGAGCAAGGAATATTAGGACACTACAACCTTCCTCGTCATCCTTCAAAACATAGAAATAACTCAAACAACTTAGAAAGTGATCTAGACATATTTTTCTTGTTGAGACATATTGAGACTGTTTGTGTACCCTATGTGTATAATCATCCCTTGTTAGCCATTTTTGAGCTTAATGAGGTATGCTTAATGCATGCCATATTTATTTTTCTTGTTACACTTAATTATTAACCATATAACCTATAAAGCCTTTATCTTTCCCTCTAGAATTGGCCACTCTATAATTGGATAGATTAACTTTTGTTTGGTATTGTAAAGGGTGTAGTAAGATGATTTTGGGATTTTTAACAAGGGCTACAAATGAAGTCAAGAGAATAGTGAAAAATTTTACCTTATAACTACCCATTTTATCATATTATTCCCAATAGTAAACTAGTATAAAAAAATTAGTGTGAAAGAAAGAAATAAAGCTAGTATATATGGCAAAATTTTAAGTATGGGTAGTTACGAGGGAAGCAATTATGACTTCTAAAAGAGGATGAATTATGAATTTGTGAAAGTTATAATAGTTTTTGCTCTCAAAAAGTACTTTTAATATGCAGGGATAGGCAAGTTTGGCTTAGTCCTATATTTTTGAGTTAGTGGGTTGAAATTTTAGAAATATTAGTCTATCTTGTCATAAAGTGGCTATTCTTTTTTATTATCTATTATCCATTCTTTGATAACTAATGCCTTAACCCAATTAGAACCTTTCAAAACCTAAGTGATTCTAAGTTCTACTTTGAGTTGTTTAGCGGAGATGACCTTCGAGTTTCGGTATTAAAGGAGAGGCTTATGATGTTTTTAGAGTTTTAAGTGCAAAACCATTTGTACACTTAGGTGTATATTCATTCTAAGCTTGATTATGAATTTTCATTGGTGTTTTGATTTTGATAATGCTTGAATTGTTTTGGTCTTGCACATACACAAGAAAACTAGCTCATATTGTCTTGCTTGAATTTATTCTTGTTAGAATTTTGTTAAGTGCTCTTGTTACTTGCTAAGCTTGTTTTTAAAATGCATAATTCTTGATTAAAGTTTGGTTATTTTGAGAAGTTGGTTTGTTCTAATTTTCTTAGGGGCGAGCAAAGACTAAGTATGGGGTATTTGATAATTGTTAATTATACTATGTTTTAAATATTTGTATAGTGTGTTTTTTGTGTCATTTTGGTATTTATTTATTTAATTTAGTGTTCAATTGTTGAGTTTATCTAATCATGTACCTAATTGAATAAATTGGTGCTTTTAGGTGTCAAATTGAAGAAAAAGAAAGATTTAAAGGCAAAAGAGGAAATTCAGCCTTTAAGGAATTTTGAAGATAGAAAATTCATGTGTTTAGACCATAGGGTAGTCACTCGATGGAGTGAATTCTCACTCTATCGAGTAAGGCATGAGGAACAGCTTCACTCGGTGGAGTGAATTCTCACTCTATCGAGTCATCCTAAGGGTCAAATACAGTAAAGCCTCACTCGGTGGAGTGAATTTTTACTCTATCGAGTCAAGCTTGTTGAATTGGAATAAGACTCTACTTTCTTATGGTTTTTTATGAATTAAAAGTTTTAGTTTAATTTAGTTTTACACTTAGGGTTTGGAGGCTACAATTGAAGGCTCTGCAAAGACTTGAAGAGCAGTTGAAGGTTTCTAATTGTTTGTATCATTTTTATTTATTTTTCTTCAGTTTTAAGATGAATCGTGAGTAGTTCTTTTACTTTTGTTAAAGGATACTTGAATCCTTAAACTCTTATTATAATGACTTAGCTGTGCTTTCATGTAATGACTTAGTTGTGCTTTAATTCAATGCAAGTTTGATTATTTCTTAGTTTTGTTCAAATTCTCCTCTCAGGTTGTATTGAGATTGATTGTTAACTTATTTGATTAATAGCTGGTGATTGATTCATATATGATATGTGATATGCATGTTCTTGGTTTAGTTCATTAGCATTGATTCATGTTTATTTTCTGAATTTGAGGTAATTGTGTGCGGATAAAATTGATTAAAACTAAGAAAAGTTGAACTAAGAATATATTGAAGTTAAGTTTTCTTGAAAAAGAGTTTAATAGATGTCTAGGAGTTTAAAATTATATTTTTATGCTAGGTGTTGAATTATTCTGAAGAAAAAGGTTTAGGACTGATAGTTTGAATAAGCTAGCTAGTTTTATATACTGGTTTTTCCATAATCATTTGTGTTCGAGTCATTGCAATATTAGTTAAGGTAGATGGTCATTTAGCAAAAGTTATCTTTATTATTGATTTTTACCAACTTATATTACTTGTTTTGTTTAAGTTTAGAATTCTCTACTTAAATATCTGCTTAATTGTATTGGCTTTATTACATTAGTTATATAAGTTTCTTTTTTTAGTTTGTTAATTCTTCATCATTATAAAACTTGGGATTTCTCTTACTCAATGCACACAGTGTTCATTATAAAATCTGAAACAAGTTTGCACTTACACAGTTTTCCTTAGATTTGATATTTGGGGTCTTAATCTTATTTTTCTATATTACTAGCCGACCTAGTACACTTGCTAGACACCGGTTAGTAGCCATCTCATTTATATCTCCCAGCTGCTTCAAATTATCCTTAAACTCTTCCTCATATGTACTCTTAGTAGACCACCACAAAAATTTCTTAAACTGCCTGTCTCTCCATTGTGAACACCATTTTGCTTCAATATGCCTTACACAAAATTAATGAGTTGATTTAGGTAACTTTGTTTTGACTGCATCAATTAATCCTTGTAATTTGTATGTGAACAGCTAATTTCAATATCAAATTGTAGTAAATGATTCATTTTTAACTATTTAAATACTTGTACCTTTTGCATGTCAGACATGAATGTGATTCCTTATCCCTTGTCCAAATCCAGGCACTATCCTAGGAGCTCCACAAACCATCCCTAAGTCTTCTTAATTTCATCAAGCATAACAACCCAAGCGATAAGAAATGAATGGTTCTGGCTATCCTGTCTTATAGCTATAAGCATTTGCCCTTTACATTTTCCATTCAAAAAAGTCTCGTCTAATCCAGCCAGAGGTCTACATCCTATTTTGAACCCCAATTGTAATGTCTTAAAGCATACAAATGTCATATGGAAAACCCTCCTACCATTATGCATGTCATCCTTGCTAATATTCACTACAATTCTACTTCCAAGGTTAGAATCCCTTAGCTCTTATGCATATGCCTCTAATATCTTATAGTCATCACTATAAGATACCTCAAGAGATGCAAGTATAACTTTTTGGCTAATTTCAGCTTGTGTTCTAACACATTTAATTTCAACTCATCAGCAATTTTAGCCTTCATTGCCTTTAGTTTATACTGAGGGTTATTTTGCATCCTTAACTCGAAATAGTCTCCCAATAACTTGTAATTTTCTCTTGGGTTAAAACTCGGTCAAGCAATTGTGTTTTTTATTAAGTGTTTTTATCCTAAAGCCTTCCCCTTTCCCATCTTTAGAAATAAATAATACAAATAGATAACCTTACTGGCACTTGTACCTAAGTCTACTCTTGTCAGATTTCACAATTTTAATCCTATAGCCATTTGCAACTGCATACATATTCACAATTTTTTTTACCTCAGCTAAATCTTTGAAAATCATTCTTATTGTCAATTCTTTGAAATACTGCAATTTTGCATCAATAACTCTCTGTTTAGCCTCTCTAATTTTCTCAATTAGCTCTAGATCTAAATCACCAATAGCTTCCTCACATTGTAATGCCCTAAAATTTACATCTAACATGCATGGTATATTCTAGAGTATGAATAATAATCCTAGGATAATTTTTGGAGTAATTATAGGAGAATAATACAGGAAAATTAAAAACTTTATAAGTGTTAAATGTGCTTAGCCCATGTAAATACTAGAATGGGTAACCTAGCAAAAAGTTTTACTTAACTACCAAATGAGAAAATAGATTTTAAATGGAGCCCAATTGTACAATTTGGGAAGAAAATGAGCTTAAATAGGCCCTCAAAATAGACAGTGAAGATTTTACTCAGTATTATAAAAAGGGTTTGACTGAAAATTTGACTAGTCTTAAAATATTCTAAAGACCTTTAAAAAATTATTTTGATCACATAGACCCATTATAAATAGCATAAAGAAGCTATTGAAAGTGAAAAATAATTTGTTCAATAGTTTTGGAATTTCAGGTTCTAGAGCGACTGACTTTGCCTCTAAAGCTAAAAGTATATCGAAATGATATTGGAATGACTTTAAATTTTAAAAACAAGCTCCTTAATATGTTCGTGTATTCAGGAAAAATTTTAGAGCATTTTGGCAAGTGGAACATTAGTTTTAGAAAAATGGTGAAAATTTGAAGTTAAATTAGTTAGTGGGCTTAAAAGTTATATTTAATTTATCTAAGGTCATAATTATCATTATGAAATGAGTCATAATCATCTACATGCATTAGCATAGCATAAAGATAGGTAGGAATTGATGAAACCATGACAAGTGGCTTAAAAATAAGACATTGAATTAAATAGTAAATGGCAGAATCTTGGTCATTGGTTTGGTGTACTTAAGCATAGCCTAGAGGAGTCTAGAATCCTCTATAATTTTGCCCAAAATTTTGTAATCTTCCCCTATTTTCTTCTTCAAAATCCAAACCATACTATACTTAGGGTTTCCATAATTTTTTCTTCATTTCTCTCACCTCCCACCATATCTGAAGTCTTAATTTGACATGTACACACTAGAAAATATCCTCTTTAACATAGAAATCAATTTAGAGCTCAAGAAAGCTTGGAAATGAAGAGTTTCTAGTGAGAGAAACTAACACTAAATAGGTAAATTCTTGAGTTTTTGTTAGATTTAATTAGGGATTATGATATATTTGTCTAGAGCACCATTACTATGATTAGTTAGTAGCATTTATATGTTAAATTACATAGCATAAACTCATGATTTCCTCATTCCTCATTTTAGCCTAAAGAGGAATTCTATGGAAAAGAGAAAAGCATAAAGGAGGAAGGCAAGAGAGAGGAGAAATAAGTGATTTCAAGCTATCCTAAGGTTAGTGGATACATTTCTATGATTAATTTCATTTAGTTCTTTGAAATTTTCCTTAAAATCACATTATGTAACTATATGAACTTAAAGAAAAATGTGAAATAATTTGAGAGAGCATAATAAAATGATGTCCTAACATGGAATAAGTAAGAAATGGAAGAGAAATTAAACATATAAAAGGTGAACATGCCTTGGCCAAATTGTACATCACATTACACAACTTGATAATTTGATGTTTATGGGTAAATTAAGCATAAAATGAGTAGTACCAAGATGAATAAATACACCATGAATGATTCGAGCATAAAATAATGTATGAACATAATATTTGCTATGTTGACATAATGGTGTACTATAATGTAACTAAGGATTTCTTTTGTAAATTGAATGTATGTCAACATGTAATTACATAAAGTGAATTTAGAAACATATGTAACATGAAAAAAAAGAGAAAACACATGGTATGCTTGAATTATCAATGTGGTTAAATTGTACCCTTTATGAAAATGCTACATTTTCATTTTGTTTTGATGTTATTTATTATGTACATTATGCTTTCATATGAAATGTTGATGAATGCATAGAGGATGAGAATGTATGATATGATACATAATGGAAATAAAATAAATTTTGGCATATAAATACAACAAAAAGTAAAATAATTAGTTGCCCTTAGTGTACGGTGGGTAATCTAGGATCATAAAATATATTGGCTAGCCATAGGGACTCACATACCGCTGTAGCACCACGAGATTAGATTTTCAGTGAGGCATGGCTATGCACAAGTAGTCACCTAACTCATTCAGTACTGAGGGATGGCTATGCTTAAGTAGTTACCTCACATACAATCATACAGTATATTCATATAGTTATACAGTCCTCGTCCTGTATATCTGGTTCGAAAATTTTCACTAGTCATCACTAGGAGCAAAATGATAAATATACGAGAAAATAGGAAATTAAATGATAAATCATGCATAAAGAATGCCATAAAGGTGATTAAACAAGAAAAAATGTGACAAATGTGATTAATAATTTCAAAAAGGGAAAAACTATAAACATACTAGAAAATGGGGATAAAATGGTAGATCACGCATAAAGAATGCCATAAAGATGATTAAATAAGAAATAATGTGAAAAATATAGTTAATAGTTTTAAAAAAGCAAAATTATAATTATGTAATAAAATAAGGACCAAAAGGTAAATTATTCATAAATGATGTCATAAATGTAGCTAAGTAAGAAGTAAAGTAAAAAACATGATTAATAGACTCAAAAAGAGCAAAAATATGATTACGCAATAAAATAGGGGCAAAATCATAATTTGGCATCAATAAAGTGATTAAAAAAGTTAAAATGGTCAAATAGGTGAAAAAGGATAAAATCATAATTAATGTAAAATTTGAGGGACCAAAATGTAATTTATCAATTCATAAGGAAGCATAAGGACCAAAATGCAAATTTTACACTTAGAATGGAAAAAAAAGTCAAAGAAAGCAAAAAGGATCAAAATTATGGTTAAATCAGGTCAAGAATGATGAAATTAAAAGTTTAGGGACTAATTGTCATTTTACATTCAAGTAAAAATCATGTGAGAATCAATAAGAAAAATAAGTATAAGAAGATTTAAATAATAAATTAAGACAATAAGAGGATCAAATTGAATTAAATTAATGAAAAGTAACATAAAAAGGTAAAACGGTAATTTATCAAAAATAATTTATTTAGATGAAATTTTGTATAGTTGTATCCACTATTAGGCAATAATGTTGTTTAGCCAGTGGTTTGTTGACTATGCGCAGGGACAGGTGTAACACTTCTTAAAACTTATTTCTCTTTTTAATTGTTCATACTATAAGACATTTAAATCATGTTTTTACTATAATTATACACATGCAAGTATGAGAATCCTAATACCATACATTGGCCGAATCTCCCTCTAGCCTTCAATCTTTTGTAATTCCTTTCCCTTTGTTTTTACTACCTTCTTCTTCTCTTTTCACAACAATTCATTCTTTAAATATAAATTTCTAGCATTTTATTCAATCAACACTCAACAAAATAAGAAGATGATGATGAAAACCAAATTTTAAAACTATTACCTTAATGTTTTACACTCAATTGTTCTTGAATAATCAACATACAAGAGGTTTTCTTCAAAAATTCTTAGAGAGATTGAACAACTGAAGAGTGAATGAGAAAGAAAGAAATTTTGAATGTCCCACTAATAATGTCGTCCCTCTCTCTATCCACTCTCATTTTCATCTTTTATAATAGAAGGGAAAATTTTCTTTGTTGGTCCTTCACAAAATTGCATGTCACAAACAGTTATCTCATAATTTTGCATGTTACACATTAACCACTCCCCTTTATGCTTCTCTTAAATCAACCCCTCATTTCTTCCTTTTATTTTTAATTAACCCTTTAAATGCCATGTTAATGAATTTACACCTCAAATTATCTTCTTTCTTTCAATTTTACCCCATCATATTTTATCTCTTATGAAATTAACCCAACTTAATCATTATTTTAACATTGGCCTCTAAATTAACACTTCATACTTCAATTACACCCTTGAATATTATTAAATCATAATAATAATTTAATTATACCCTTATAAAATTCATACCATATAATTCACACATTTATCACATAATTAATTACAACTTAATAATATTTATGCCCCAATCAATATCTTAACTATAGTTTATCGTAATTATGCACACTATATACTATAATATCAATTGGCTATTGTATGCTCTATCACATAAGACCACAAATTCATTAGATCTTAACTACTAACAATTCATCCAATAATGTTTAATTAGACTTTAATAACATGTAATTGCCCTTGAATTCTACTAGGGCCTATTTTGGGTCCTTACAAATCTCTCCGCCTTAAAGAATTTTATCCTTGAAATTCATACTTGTATCATTTACTCAAATGCATCACTGCCAATTCTTATACTTCTATGCCCAACCCTATAAACTTTCATTCCATACTATCTCTGCCAACTTTCCTTAATGCTTACTTTAACTTAATTCGTTTTTCTTATAACTCAATCTCCATATAAGAGCAATCTTATCATACAATTACATCATTACTATGTTTAACAAATATCCTATCAATTTCCTTTATTAGTTGGGGCCTGTACATGTAATATAATGCTTGATGCTATTCTATGCATGAATGATGCTTTCTTGTATGCAGTAAAATTCAAATGCATATTCTTATGTGTTGTATATGTTTTTGCCCCATCCTATGTGTAATATTTCGTCAATTGCCCGTACTCGATAAGGAAACACTATTAGGAATCTAGAGCATTATAATCACTCCTCAACTTGATATCTCAAAACCCTCGACTATAGATATTTTCATCAACTAAGCAAAACTCCATCTCATGTATCATAATTAAATAATCACTACATATTCTACTAAAACACTTATTTCATAATCCTATATACTTTTCATATGCGCATATTATGTACTATTCGATCCGGAATTAAGATCCTAAGAAAAATACCATCATACATATAGTCCATTTTTGGAACTTCAATCATATACATTTACCCATATATACAGTTATTCATATATCCTATTTATCAGATTCTATTGAATCATCATACTTCAGCCTAACCATATTAAGACAAGGATATCTGTATTAACCAACACTCAAAAGCTTCATATGATAACAACTTTAAACACCTATAGCCCAGAAATGGCTAAACCTAAGCTCTGATATCACTAATTGTAACACTTCTTAAAACTTATTTCTCTTTTAGATTGTTCATACTACAAGACATTTAAATCATGTTTCTATTATAATTATCCACATGTAAGTATGAGAATCCTAATCCCATACCTTGGCTGAATCCCCCTCTAGCCTTCAATCTTTTGCAATTTCTTTCCCTTTGTTCTTACTACCTTCTTCTTCTCCTTTAACAATAATTCATTCTTTAAACATAAATTTCCAGCATTTTACTCAATCAACACTTAACAAAATAAGAAGACGAAGAAGAAGAAGAAGAAGAAGAAGAAGAAGATGATGATGATGATGATGATGATTATGATGATGATGATGAAGATGAAGATGAAAACCAAATTTTAAAACTATTACCTTAATGTTTTACACTCAATTGTTCTTGAATAATCAACATGTAAGAGGTTTTCTTCAAGAATTCTTAGAGAGACTGAACAACTGAAGAGTGAATAAGAAAGAAAGAAATTCTGAATTTCCCACTAAGAATGCCATACCTCCCATAATGAATGTTAGAAATAGAGGTCCCAGTACTGAGGATATAGCCTTCAAAAAAATGGAAGAGAAAATCAAAGTAATGTGTCGGTGGTTGTCTGTTGGAAGAGGAGCAAGCCTTGAAGGTAGGGATTTAGATGGGGATGAGCCGCTACTCTAGAGAATCAAGATGCTTAACCTACATAGATTTAATGGTACTTTTGATCCTTCTACACATGTCAAGCAGTATACCTTATTCATGAAAGGGACCGCCTTAATTAGGAAATAAAAGGTGGAATATTTCTATTTGAGCTTAATGGGTCCAGCGATTGACTGGTATTTAGGGTTAGATAAGCACACTAAGAAAGATTAGGACTTGCTAACTGAAGAGTTCCTCAAGCTATACGATTGCAGTACAAAGATAGAGGTTACCTTGAAAGACCTTGAATTGCTCCAATAAAATCATGACAAGCCCTTTCATAAGTACTTAACAAGTATAGTCGACCAAATTAGGTTTTTTAGCAAGTCTTTACTTAAGGGATGGCCTAAAAATGAAGGAATTGAAAGGCTAGGAGTCTTCGAAAGATATAGCCATAGAAATTAAGGGTGGGTATTTGGCCAAAAAGGCCAACAATGAAGGTACAAGGAGGAACTTAGGCAATAACAAGGTAGTTAGAAGTAGTAGTGGAGCAAATAGAAGTGGGAAGACAGCTGAAGTGTCTACAATAGAGGTTAATCAGAGGCACTATTCCAAACTTGAGAAGTTGTTTCTTGGGTTTTGGATTGGCTATGTAAGGAAGGGAAGCTACAACCATTACCTTCGAGATCTGCTAAGAGCCAAGGGATGCCCTACCATAGAGAGGACTGGTATTGTGCTTAACACCAATATACCGAGCACATCACTGATTATTTCCATACCTTAAGGAACAAGATTCAAGATCTAATAGACAGCAAACAGATTTTAGATCCTAAAAAGAGAGAAAAAAGAAGAAAGGAGGGTATAATGTCGTACCGCCTTCTGTGTTCATGATTGGGTCTAATCTTCCTGAATGGTATGTAATGAGAGACTTGTATGAAAATGAGTACGTGGCTGTTACTCATTCCACCTCAAAGTAACAAAGCCAAGTGAAAAAAATCAGCTAGTTTCAATTATTGATTATTACAATTCCCACACTAAAAGTGAAGATGAAGGGGCTATAGTGCCCATTGATATTTGGAATTCAGCTAGTGAAAGTGAGAAGGAAGTGAGATAAGAAAAGAAAGTGAAGGCAGTCACCAGAAGCGGAAGGATGGCCCCTAAATTTGAGAAAAAATTGGCTCTTGCTGCAGTGCTCACAGAGAAAGAAAATGAAAAGAATCAAATAATAAAGCAGTTGAAAAATACATAGGCCCATATTTCCATTTAGGATTTATTGAGACAGTCACTATCGTACAAGTAAAAATTGGTTGAAGCCTTTAAGTGAGTCTACTGTTACCACTACCATTTCACCTTTTGAATTGCTAAATCTAGTCAAAGGATGAACAAAAGAGAATGTTGTGTATTCTTATGCTAATTTGCCAGTCGAGTTCTCTCTACATCAAAGCTTAAGTAAATGGTAAGCGCATAGCATGCATGATGGTAGACAATGGATCCTCTATCAATGTATGTCCTTTGGTTGCAATCCCCACTTTTGGATTGAACGAGAACATGTTAAACAAGTCAAATTTGACCATTTTTACTAATGACAATTCAAAGAGGCAAGCTGTTGGGACCTTTAAAGCTGTAGTAAAGATAGAGCCAATTGAGACCAAAGTTGAGTTTGTGTTATTACCTATTCTTGCCAACTTTTTTATACTACTTGGGAGGCCATAGTTCTACAAGTAAGGGGGAATACCCTCTATGCTACATCAAATGATCAAGGTACCTCATAATAGCTAGGTGGTTACTATCAAAGCTACAAGAGAGAATTAGGTATCGGTGTTGGAAATAGCTAAGTAGCTTTTCAGAGGGTTTTATGTGTACGTGATTGATGATAAATAGAGCGAAGGTGATTTTGCTGATAGCTCACAAGTAATAAACATGTTTAAAAAGATGAATTTCTTACCTAGAGCTAGTTTGGGTAAGAATTGTCAGGAACCGCATATTGCTATCACTACCAAAGGATAAAAGGATAAAGAGGGGTTAGGTTATACTAGTCCTAATCAAAAGAGCAAAGGGAAAGAAGCAACAAAGGAGATCCTTCACATTTCCAAGAGTTTTGTGCTAGCTTCAAAGGTATGCCTTTACTGTGGAGAAAATAAGCCTCGATGGGAGACAATATAGTGCCCAAGTTTGAGTTATTCAATGGTGTCTTCGATTAGGAACAAAAGATGATAACGCCAGTTGAAGGTTTTTGAGATGAAGAGATTCTTCTACATCATTCAGCATGGGATAAGGAAGTACCTAAAGAGATCATGAATGAAAAGTTGCTTGCTATTTAGAAGAAAGGAAAAGAGAAGATTTTTCTAGAAGCTGGAGAGGCATCTGATGCTGACAATACTATAGACGATACTTTCATTGACATTTTTTATGTTCCATAACCTTTTTTTATGAGAACAATGATTTATCTTTTAATTACATTAATAAGATGAAAAATTTTGCTTCTTGTATTATGTTTCTCCCGATTTCAATATGCATAATCATGATCATAAATCATGTATATTTTACATTAACTAAACAAGCACATGTTCATTTAATCTTAGAACAAAAGAAAACCCCAAAGGGATCTTATTAGCATTAGATATAACTCTTGAAGAGAGAGAAAATTGAAAAAATATAAAAGATTCTTTACCTGAACCTATGAGGACATGTCGGGAATAGATCAAGAGATAGTAGTACATGCCTTCCCAACCTATCTAGGGTACAAGCCAGTCAAACAAAAGCTTATGAAACTTAGGCCAAAATGTGTTAAAAAGGTCAAAGATCAAGTGAGGAAATAAATAGAGGCCAAATTCCTAGTAGAGGTTCAATACCCAATATGGTTGGCAAATGTAGTCACTATAGTGAAGAAGGATGGAAGGGCTAGATTCTGCATGGATTACTGAGATTTAAACAAAGCTTACCCTAAGGATGACTTCCCCTTACATTATGTAGATTTCTTACTAAATAGTGCAGCCATGTAACACCCTATACCCGATCAGTTAAAGATCCAGATACCAAATGTCACAATCTGGTTTAGGTTATTATAACTAAGTTAAATAAAATGTTAATTAAAACATTATTTATTTTGAAAAAATTTCTGCAGAGTATCCCTTAAATTTCTTGAAAACCCCCTGAAAGAAAAGCATTTAAAACACTCCAATAACATCTAATCTACCATCCATCTCCAATTCAAATCCTAACACTACATGCAATGCCCTTCCTCCAACACTTTGAATCTCAAAATCCAACTATTATATAAAATACAGCATAATTAGTTCTCCATTAATTCCAATATAATTTACAATACTGTTAGTCATAATTAATTACATATATGATTTTACATCTCCAAAATCAATGTACATGCAAAAATGTAAAGAGGAAATAGAAAGAACAAAGCACATCTACCTCAAAATCCTTTCACTCTTCTGATGTGACCCAAATTTTGATGCAGATTCGCTATCTACTTCTTTCAAAATAAATTTCTTCAACCTACACGCGAAAAGAAATCTACGCACTAAGCATATTGCTTAGTGGTGTTCAAGCAATTCTATTTTGCCAAAATATGTGATAGATAACCAAAGCATATACAAGTTTAAATTGTCAAGCAATGCACATTCTCATTTACCAAGCACACACAAAAGACAAGAAAATCCATTTAAGGCTAATTAAGCACGTATATACATATACCTATTAATTAATTAATTGTCCAATTATCAGAAGTTTCTAATTTATTTAAATAAAAATTTAACGTTTATGCTCAATATTTGCCCTAAGTAAATCCAGCAGAATCGCATCGAGTTGGATAAATGGAATTCAGCCGCGGGACTGAGTTCTTGGAACCATCTAGTCCCTTATTAACGATTTTTTTCAGTCAATATACGTAATTTTTCTATTAATTATATGAATTCATTCCTATGCGCGCGCGCACACACACACACACATATATATATACATATACACAAATGTGGACCGAGCTCTCGGAACCATCCAGTCCACGACTAAATTTAATTACATACACCGGAAGAGCTTTCGGAGCCATCCAATTCGGTGTTAGGTATCAAGGTGCCGTATCACTAATCCCCTAATTGGCATGCCAATTTTATCCATTTTCTCCAATTCCTGTCTAGCTTTATTAAGGGCAAACAATAAATTCCAAATTTCAATAATTTAGCTTATTTTATTTCTTTTTTTTAATATTTTTTTATTTTTTTCAAAAATATTTCTTATTGGTCATTTAACTATGCTTGTATATACTTTTCACATCAAACATGCTTTACTTACCTTTATCAATTAGTTTAACATTTAATTTCACCTTTCCTTGCCTTTCATAGCATATTAAATTAACAACTCATTATTCATTAAGGATTAGAAATCCAAATGGCTTTATGCCACCAACCACAATTCAAGCAAAATTTTCTCTAATTATATTGACTATCTCAAGCCATACTCAATTTATATTAATTATAAAATACAACTATTAGTCCTTAAATTCACAACTAATTCATAAATACAACCTTGTCTAATTTTAAACCCAGTATTTATAACCTAAACCCTAATAAAATCAACTAAAATTCATAATCTCCACATACATAAGGCATACTCAAAGTACATCATCTATAATGCATGCTTGTCAATTCTCAAACTCTTAACCAATCATAAACATAGCAATCATTCAATTTCAACTTAATTTGTATAGCTCTAACTATAACAAAATCAACAAAAACTTAAAAATTCTTACATACATAATGCATAATCAAAAGGAAAAATAAATTTGCTTGAACACTTACTTACTTTGTTGATATCTTCTTAAAATTTCAGCTTTTAGAACTTCAAATCATCATTTTCCTTTTCTTTCTTTACCCCCTTCATCTAATTCATCTCTTCTCTCTACACAAATCCATAACCCACAAGAATTTCTCAACAATTAATGTACAAATTCATAAATTATAGCAATTTTAAATAATTATTTAGCAAAATATTCATCTAACCACAATGGATTAGATTTTTACCTAATTAAATAAATCCTTAGATCTAAATGTTTATCACTTCTCCCTCAAATTTCTCACCATAAACCAACAATTAGGAGTAAAGAGAAGCTTACCCAACAAGTAGTAAAGGAGAGCAACACAAAAGAGGGTCAAATGGAGGAGGGGCCGAACTATGGAGGAGTTAAAGCGAGGAAGGTTGGGGCTGCTGCTACACGAAGAAGAAGAAGAAGGAAAAGGCTGTGGCGTGGACGATTGCGACTGTAGAGGGAGCGACGATGGGGGTTTTTGGCGCGACCGGATCGGAGAGAAAGAGAAAAAGGGAAGGGAGGATAGGGGCGATGGTTCTTTGGGAAGCAATTCCCGATCAGCCAACCAAAAAAGAAAAAAGAAAAAGAAGAAAAAAGAAAGAGGAAATCCTAAGGCCAAAATGATGTAGTTTTGGCGAATTCCCTCTTTGGTCGCCCAAATCTTTACCCCTTCAACCCTTCACTCCTTCTACTTACACACATATATGCATAATTTCTTCCTTATTCTCCATGCTTTATTACATTTTTAGGTACTCATTTATTTATTATTCATTTTATTATCAGGTTGGTTTGGTCATTAATCAAGTAATTAAAGGTCGGGATGTTACAAATCTTTCCCTCTAAATAAAATTTCGTCCTCAAAATTTACCTGTATTAAATAACTCTGGGTAATTGTTCTTCATAGTGTCCTCAGGCTCCCAAGTTGCTTCCTCCATTTTGTGATTTCTCCACTGTACCTTTACCAGTGGTACCGACTTCTTCCTTAGTTATTTAGTTTCTCTTGCCAAGATTTGCACCGATTTTTCTTCATAAGTCAAATCGGGTTGAACTTCAATATCCTCTAAGTTCACTATATGAGATGGGTCGGATCGGTATCTTCTTAACATTGACACTTAGAAGATGTTGTGGATCATTTCTAATTATTGTGGCAAATCCAGTCTATAGGTTACCTGTCCCACTCGTTCGATAATTTCAAAAGGACCAATAAATCTTGGAGCTAGTTTCCCATTTTTTCCAAATTGAAGTACTTTCTTCCGTAAAAAAACCTTCAAGAAAACCTTATCACCAACCGTATATTCAATGTCTCTTCTCTTCAAATCAGCATATGACTTTTGGCGATTAGAATCAGCTTTTAATCTTTCGTTAATAACCTTTATGTTATCTTCGGTTTCCCTTATCAAATCTGGGCCTACAAGTTTGCTCTCTTTGAGTTCCATCCAGCATATAGGCATCTTGCATTTTTGGCCATAAAGTTTCTCATAGGGTGCCATTTGGATGCTAGCTTGATAGCTGTTGTTGTATGCAAATTCGATTAGTGGGAGGTACCTATCCCAACTTTCTTTAAAGTCGATAATGCATCTTCAGAGCATGTCTTCCAATATTTGAATTGCTCTTTCAGACTGTCCGTCCATTTGAGGATGAAAAGTGGTGTTGTACTTGTATGTAGTACCCAAAGCTTTTTGTAATTTCTTCCAAAATGTTGAAATAAATTTTGGGTCTCGATCAGATATGATAAAAGATGGAATGCCATGCAGTCATACTATCTCATTAATGTACAATTTTGCTAACTTTGAGAGTTGATAGTCAATTCTGATAGATAAGAAATAGGCTGATTTAGTTAGTTTGTCCACAATCACCCATATGGCATTGTATCTTTTCTTGGTCTGAGGCAAATTGACTACAAAATCCATAGTGATCTGGTCCCACTTCCATTTATATACTGCTATCGGTTGAAGCAAACTCAAAGGAACTTGGTGTTCTGCTTTAACTTATTGACACGTTAGACATTTAGAAACATATTCTGCAATGTCTCGCTTCATACCTGGCCACCAATAATGCATCTTTAAGTCTTGATACATTTTTGTGCTTCCTGGATGCATAGTATATGGACTGCTATGCGCCTCCTTCATAATATTTTGCTTTATTTCAGCTACATTAGGGACACAAATCTTATCCTTGAAGTACAAACACCCGTCTTCTTTAACCATATATTCATTATCCTTTCCCTCTTGAATTTGCACAATAATTGAAGTTAGCTTCTCATCTTATACTTGAGTTTCCTTAACTTGCTGCATCAAGTTGGGTCTGAGTCTCAATTCAGCTATTAAAACACCATTATTGGCTACCGATAATTTAACGTTCATAGCCCTTAGAGCTGAGGAAAAACGTTTAAATCATGGGTTATGCATAATCTTACTATTATACGTAATTAATAATTAAATTTGGTTGTTTAAATTGTACCTGATAACGATTTCCTACTAAGTGCATCAGCCACCATTTTTACTTTGCCTAGGCTATAATCAATGTTGCAATCATTGTCTTTTATCAACTTTAGCCACCTTATTTGCCTCAAATTCAATTCCTTCTGGGTAGGCAGATATTTGAGACTCTTATGATCAGTGTAGATGTAACACTTTTCTCTATACAAATAGTGTCTCCATATCTTTAAAGCAAAGACTATAGCTACTAATTAAAGGTCGTGGGTCAGGTAATTCCTTTCATGAGATTTAAGTTGTCTAGAAGTATAAGCAATTACTCTTCTATTTTACATGAGTACACAGCCAAGCCCGTTATGTAAGACATCGCTATAAATTATAAAATCTTTACCAGCTTTGGGTTGTGTAAGAGCAGGCACTTCAGTCAACACAACTTTTAACTTTTCAAAACTTTCCTGACATCTATCATTCCATACAAATTTCACATTCTCTTGGAGTAATTTGGTCATATGTGCTGCAATGATAAAAAACCCTTTGACAAACCTCCGATAATACCTAGCCAAACCTAAAAAAATTTTGATTTTTGTAACATCCTTAAGTGGCTTCCACTTCAAAATTGCTTCTATCTTTTTGTAGTCAACTTTAATCCCATCAGCCGAGATGACATGACCAAGAAAGGAGACTTTGTCAAGCCAAAACTCACACTTACTGAACTTGGCATAAAGTTGTTTATCTCTTAAGGTTTGCAAAATAATTCTCAAGTGCTCATCATGTTCCTCCCGATTCTTGGAATAAATAAAAATGTCATCAATAAAGACAACAAAAAATTGATCCAAATAAGGATGGAAGATACGATTCATAAGGTCCATAAATGTTGTTGGGACATTGGTGAGCCCAAAGGGCATCACTAGGAATTCATAATGCCCATATTTAGTTCTAAAGGCTATCTTAGGGACATCTACTTCCTTTACCCTTAATTGGTAGTACCTTGACTTCAAATAAATTTCAGAGAAGACACCCATATCGCTAAGTTGATTAAACAGGTCATCAGTTCGAGACAGTGGATATTTATTCTTCACAGTTACCTTATTTAGTTGTCTATAATCTATACAAAGTCTAAAAGACCCGTCTTTCTTCTTAACAAATAATACTGGTGCACCCTAAGGAGAGATACTAGGGAGTATAAAACCCTTTTCAAGAAGCTTCTGTAATTGAATTTTCAATTCTTTGAGCTCTGTAGGCTCCATTTTGTATGGTGCAATAGATAAAGGCACAATACCAGGCAACAGATCGATGGAAAACTCCACTTATCTTTCTAGTGGCAACCTTGGTAGCTCATCAAGAAAAACATCTTAGAAATCACATACAGTCTGTATGTCTAAAATTTTAGGAGTGTCTTTCTTAGCTTCAATCACACAAGCAAGATAGGCTGTACACCCTTTTCTAACTAGCCATTTTACTGCTGTGGCTGAAATAACATTTGAAAGGAAATTCGATTTCGCGCCTATAACTGTGATCTCACCATCATCAGATGTCATCAGTTTGATTCTTTTTAAATGACAATCTACCAATGCATGGTGTCTATGTAACCAATCCATACCAAGAATCACGTCAAATTCATAGAAGGGTAATCAAATCAAATCACCCCAAAACTCATGATCTTGTACTTTTAAAGGGCAGTTTTTATAGACTCTATTCACAACTACGTTATGACCCAAAGGATTTGTGACCATAATTTCATGTTCAAGAGTGTCACCATGCAATCTTTTATCATTAGGTAAAGGAATGTATATATATGAGTGAGTAGAACCTAAGTCAATCATTGCATGTACAGGCATATCAAAGATAGTGAAGTTATCCACAATTACATCAGACGCATCCCCATCATCTCGGGCCCATATGGCATAAGCATGTACTAAAGTATGGGTGTCAAGCCTCTTCACTATTTCTGACAGGGCTCTCTGACCACCAGAACTAGAACCAGGTCCTCTGCCTCTACCTCTTCCCCGAAAAGTGCCTTGAGCTGACCTCTCTGGCTGATTAGTTACTAAAGGTTGTCTGCAAGGGCAGTCTTTCTGATAGTGCTCTATGGACCCACATTTTAAATAGGCTTCCATCTTTTTCCAACACTGACCTCCATGCCTTTTCCCATAATGCTCACATGGAGGAATCTATCCTCTACCTGACTCTCCTATAGTGTTGGCTATAAAAGACGCTGGTTGGCCCGCTTCGTAAAGATGACCTCTGACTTTTTCTTAATTGTCGGGAGAATGTCTATGATGGTGAGTCTGAGATCCTGTCGCTCTTTGCTTTTTACTCGCTGATGAAGATGAACCAGCTTGTCCTTGTCCCCTCTTTTGCTGACTTCTACTCCTCCATTTCTATTCTTCTGCATAAGCCTTTTCTACCCTCAAAGCTGCTTTGACCAGTTCTTTATATTCTCTAATTGGTGATATTGCCAAAAGTTTCTTGATCTCATGGTGAAGGCCCAACTCAAACCTTTGACACCTGTCTGCCATAGTAGGAATAAATTGCTTAGCATAGGCACTCAGCCTATATCTCGATCCTTGCTTCAGGTGAAGAAAAACATCTCTTATTTCTTCCATGTAAGCATCCCCCACATATTTACCTCTAAACTGAGTCATAAAATACTCCCAATTAAGATTCTCCGGTGCAATAAACCTTTTCGTGGATTCCCACCACTGGTATACCGACCCTTAAAGTAACCTATCTACACAATCTAATCTCTCTTCAGGTGTAAGATGCAGAAGGTTAAAAATTCTCTTGATCTTGATCAGTTAGAATTCAGCATCCGGAGTAATGACTGATGACTCTCCCTTAAAGTCTTTTGCCCATAGTTTCTTTGCTTTTTCTAATATAAGCCTCTGTGGTGAGAGGGGCGGCTAAGGTTGCATAGGAGGTGCAACCATTATTTTTTGCTTCATCAATTGCATCATTATAGTAAAGAATTTCACTGGATTTAGCATCGGGTGCACTTCAGGCGGAGGTACCGGCTAGGCTGGCTGCTCCTAAACACCCTACCCACGTCACTAGCTAAGGCATGACTTTTTACTTCTTCTGTACTTCTACTTGGATTTGGTTCTATTCTTTTATCTATAACAAGCAATAATAATAGGTCTAAATTAAAATTAAAACACAATCGTATTTAGTTTTCATTTGGCATGTACACGTATTTTCCCTTCCTAATAACTTTATTACTGGTCCAGAATCACCTAAACCAGGCTCTGATAATGCTAAATATAATACCCTATATGCGGTCAGTTAAAGTCCCAAATACAGAAAGTCACAATCGAATTTAGGCTGTTATAACCAAGTTAAATAAAATGTTAGTTAAAACATTATTTATTTTGTAAAAATTTCGGCAGAGCATCCCCTAAATTTCTTGAAAACCCCCTGAAAGAAAAGCATTTAAAACACTCCAATAACATCTAATCTACCATCCATCTCCAATTCAAATCCCAACACTACATGCAATGCCCTTCCTCCAACACTTTAAATCTCAAAATCCAACTATTATATAAAATGCAGCATAATTAGTTCTCTATTAATTCCAACATAATTTACAAAACTGTTAGTCATAATTAATTACATATATGATTTTACTTCTCCAAAATTAGTGTACATGCCAAAATGTAAAGAGAAAATAGAAAGAACAAAGCGCATCCACCTCAAAATCCTTCCACTCTTCTGATATGACCTAAATTTTGATGCAGATCCACTATCTACTTCCTTCAAAATAAATTTATTCAACCTACATGCGGAAAGAAAACCTACGCACTAAGCATATTGCTTAGTGGTGTTCAAGTAATTCTATTTTCCCAAAATATATGATAGATAACCAAAGCATATACAAGTTTAAATTGTCAAGCAATGCACATTCTCATTTACCAAGCACACACAAAAGACAAGAAAATCCATTTAAGGAGAATTAAGCACGTATATACATATACCTATTAATTAATTAATTGTCCAATTATCAGAAGTTCCTAATTTATTTAAATGAAAATTTAACGTTTATGCTCAATATTTGCGCCAAGTAAATCCAGCAGAATCGCATCGAACTGGATAAACGGGATTCAGCCGAGGGACCAAGTTCTTGGAACTATCCAGTCCCCTATTAATGATTTTTTTCAGTCAATATACATAAGATTTCTATTAATTATATGCATTCATTCCTATGCGCAAACACACACACACACATGTATATATACATGCAAATGTGGATCGAGCATTCGGAGTCATCTAGTCCATGAGTCAATTTAATTACATAAACCGGAAGAGCTCTCAAAGCTATCCAATCTGGTGTTACGTATCAAGGCGCCATATCACTAATCCCCTAATTGGCATGCCAATTTTATTCAATTTCTCCAATTTCTGTTTGGCTTTACTAAGGGCAAACAATAAATTTCCAAATTTCAATAATTTAGCTTATTTTATTTCTTTTTTTTAATATTTTTTATTTTTTTCAAAAATATTTTCAAAAACAATAACCATGCCTGCAAATACTTTTCACATCAAACATGTTTTACTTACCTTTATCAATTAGTTTAACCTTTAAATTCACCTTTCCTTGCCTTTCATAGCATATTAAATTAACAATTCATTATTCATCAAGGATTAGAATCCAAATGGCTTTATGCCACCAACCACAATTCAAGAAAAATTTTCTCTAATTATATTGGCTATCTCTAGCCATACTCAATTTATATTAATTATAAAACATAACAATTAGTCCTTGAATTCACAACTAATTCATAAATACAACCTTGTCTAATTTTAAACCCAATATTTATAACCTAAACCATAATAAAATCAACTAAAATTCATAATCTCCACATACATAAGGAATACTCAAAGTACATCATCTATAATGCATGCTTATTAATTCTCAAACTCTCAACCAATCATAAACATAGCCATCATTCAATTTCAACTTAATTTGCATAGCTCTAACCATAACAAAATCAACAAAAACTTAAAAATTCTAACATACATAATGCATAATCGAAAGGAAATTTAAATTTGCTTGAACACTTACTTGCTTTGTTGATATCTTCTTAAAATTTCAACTTTTAGAACTTCAAATCATCATTTTCCTTCTCTTTCTTTACCCCCGTCATCTACTTCATCTCTTCTCTCTATACAAATCCATAACCCACAAGAATTGCTTAATAATTAGTGTACAAATTCATAAATTATAGCAATTTTAAATAATTATTTAGATAAATGTTCATCTAACCACCACGGATTAGATTTTTTCCTAATTAAATAAATCCCTAAATCTAAATGTTTATCACTTCTCCCTTAAATTTCTCACCATAAACCAACAATTAAGAGTAAAGAGAAGCTTACCCAACTAGTAGTGAAGGAGAGCAACACAAAAGAGGGTCGGATGGAGGAGAGGCAAAAACTAGGGAGGAGAAAAAGCAGGGAAAGGCGGGGCTGCTGCCACGTGAAGAAGAAGAAGAAGGAAGAGGCAGTGGTGTGTACGGCTGTTACGACAGGGGAAGCTGGCGTGGTCTGACCAGAGAGAATAAGCAAAAGGAAAGGGAGGAGACGGGCGATGGTTCTTTGGGAAGCAATTCCCGATTGGCCAACCAAAAAAGAAAGAAGAAAAAGAAGAAAAAAAGAGGAAATCCTAAGGTCAAAACAACGTAGTTTTGGCGAATTCCCTCTTTGGTCCCTTAAGTCTTTACCCCTTCAACCCTTCACTCCTTCTATTTACATTTTGGCCCCAAATCACTTACACACACATATGCATAATTTCTTCCTTGTTTTCCATGCTTTATTACATTTTTAGGTACTCATTTATTTATTATTCATTTAATTATCGGGTTGGTTTGGTTATTAATCAAGTAATTAAAGGTCGAGGCATTAGAAGTCGCATGTGACATGTATAGCTTTATAGATGGGTATGCTAGGTGCAATCAAATTTTGAATAAGATTGTAGATAGGATCAAAATAGCCTTTATCATCGAATGGGGTACCTATGCCTATCATATTATGCCTTTTGGACTAAAGAATATAGGTGCCACCTATCAAAGGATGGCAATTAGGGTATTAGATGACTTGATCCACAAGAAGGTAGAAGTGTATGTGGATGATATGATGATCAAGTCAGCTACCCGGGAAGGCCACCTTGAGGCATTGGAAAACTTCTTTCAAAGGATTGACAAGTATAATCTTCACCTCAACCCCAAGAAGTGCATATTTAAACTTACTTCAGGTAAGCTTTTGGGGTACGTAGTGAGCTAGAAAGGGATAGAGATAGATCCTGACAGGGTGAAAGCTATCAGGGAGATGCCTATACCTTAAAATGAGAAAGAGGTCATAGGCATGATCCAATACATAAGTAGGTTCATAGCCATGTTGACTTTAATTTGTGAACTGATCTTCAAGTTTCTTAAAAAAGATTAGCCAATGGTTTGGAATGAAGATTGTCAAAAGGCATTCGACACCATTATAGACACTGGATTTTGAGGTAGCTCCTGATCAGAATTACCTAATAAAAAAGCATTTCTCATATATAGACAAGAAACAGAAGTTCCATGCTTTCTCTTGGACTTTATGTTTTCAAAAGGCTTTCTGAGCTCTCTTACGGGTTTTAAATGTTTAAAAATTCTTTTTTAGGTATTTTTTCCCTTTTTCCTCGATCTAGAAAGTCAAAATGGGTTTCAAGAGTTAAAAACATAGATCAATGGTTAAAGTCAAAGTCAAAGGCCATGAGTCACTCCCTTGACTCACGAGTTAAGGCCGTAACTCACTCCCTGAACCTATTCTACATGCAAAAACAGGGTAAAAAGAAGATAAAAAAAATCTAATTTTAAACTTATCTAAAGATGGGATTTTTTGATTCCATCCTCAACCAAAATTAATTGTTTTGGAAGAGATATTTAACCAAAAAAGGGGCTCTTCTCTCCCTCCTGCTCTCTCTCACATTTTCTTTCTCTTCTAAAAACTCACGCTGTTCTTCACAAAAAAACACACACAAAGAAGACTAAAAATAGAGAAAAAGCCATAAAGCACTTGTTCATTGTTATTTGATGGAACCAACATTAAAAGCAATATTATTGAGTCCCCAAAACCTGTAAACCAAGTGTTTAATTCAAGTTTATTATGTGAATAACCATTTTTTTAATTTATTGCTTGATTTTTCTTAATATGCGATTTATTAAATTTAAGCTTATAAATTTATTGTTGATTGATTTTTGTGTTTATTTCATTCATTAAATCATGTTAACCAATTAAAACCGTGTTCAAATTGGATAAATAAATTAATTTGAAGGTTACGATTTATTATTTTCTTCTTTGGGTTTAAGTTTAAGATTTTTGTATTTTTTGGTTTAATCTTAATTTTCTTTATTTATATCATGTTTTTATGTGTTTTAATGAGTTTTTTTTTATATAGTTTTTGTAGGCTTTAATTTAAATTGGTTAAATTTGAATTTTTGGTAAATTCTATTTGATTTTCATGGCTTTCAGTGTCATTTCAGGGACTGAAATAATTTTTTGCGTTGAGTTACGGTCTTAAGTCGGACAGAGTCCCGACCTTGGCCCATGACTGGGCTTGACTTGGGCGTGACTCATCGCCAGCCATTCTCCCTTGCACGTCACTCGCGCAGAATGCGATCTCCTTGCGTCACTCGCGCAGAATGCGATCTCCTTGCGTCACCGATCTCCACTCACGCCTCACTCCTTTCATTCTTCCTTATTTTATTAATTAAAATGTACTGTAGATTGGCCCAACATCTCACTTTTAATTCATTGTAATTCATTTGCTTTTGGTTTCTTGCCCTTTCAATTCACTATTCAAGTTTCGTCATTTAGTTTTTTTACTTTTATTATATTAGTTCGTTTATTTATTATTTGTTTGTTATTTGTTTATCATTTAACCTTTTAATTTAGTTTTCTTAATTTATCTATTATTCATTTGTTAATTATCCTTGTATATTTATTAATTTGTTCTTCATTAAATTTATAATATATTTTATATTGTGTATTCTATATAATTTTTTATTGCTATTTGTATTGTTATCAATAATATATTTTTTATGGTATTGTTTAATTTATCAATATTATATCATCAATATTTTCTTAATATATTCTACATTATTTTGCATTTGAACCTGTTAATTAGCTTTATTAATTAGCATTTGTGATTTATTTTTATTCATATATTCATATTATTTCATTCCTTTTTAATTCTATTGCTTTATTATTGCTAATATTTTTATTATTGTTAGTTTTACTTTAAATTATGTTTAATCTTATTTATCTTTATTTGTATGTTTAATCCATTTTATTTATTAATTTATGTTATTATATATTTACTTATTTTATTTAAATGCTTCAGCATGCATTTGCCAATAAATGTTGAATGAATTCTGAAATGCATCATGCATTTTACTAGATTTGCCTATTTTTTTTATTTAGGATTAATTGCTATATTAATTTATTCGAATTAACTAATTATGTATTATTTACTATTTGATTTAATTCATTACTAACTAATTATCTTTTTTCTGCCATATTTTAACATACATATCACCATTTCGGGTTGGATTGGAGAATAAGGTGGAGCATATTAGGCTAGATTTTATATTCTCATTTATTATTATTTTGGGCCTGTATAATTTTTCATTTATTTTCCTTTATTTATTGCAAAAATGTAATAATAAAGGTTTTTTCACACATTTAAAAATACACAAAACTGCTTCTTTTAATTAATTGGATTTTTCTAATAAAATAGATCAATGTCCTATTTTATTCCAAAAAATTACACAAAAGAATTTCATAAATATGTATGATGGAACCAATATTTCCAATTCAATAAATAGTCCAATTTATGTATGTCCTTTTTTTTTCTTTGTATTATTATGCTTTTATGCCTTTCTTATTTATTGCGAATGATGTAATAAATTATTTTTTGAATGTCGATTTAAAAACTCATCAAATAATTTTATACAAGTGTAAGTGGGATTTTTCTATAATAAAGGAATAAGCATCCCAATTTTCACCCACAAAAATAACATATAAAATTAGAGATTTTTCGTTATAAATATAAGTGACTTTCTACCTTAAAATTAATTAAGACGATTATTTTTCAAAGCCACATGGGCTCAATGCCCTCATTTTTATCCAAAACACGCTTGAAACTTAACCTTTTATAAATATAAATGTGAGAACCAATGTCCTTATCCAAATGGGCATTCTAAATTAATTCTCCGATTTATGTATGATTGTATTTATTCTTATATTATTTATTATTTTTTGCGCTATGTTTTTACAGCTTTCAAAATGTATGCTTTATAGTTTTCCAATATGCTTGGATGTAATTTACTTTTCCAGCATGATAAATCATGTAAGAAAAGAAATAAAATAAATTAATCATTAAAACTCATTTATATTATGCTAACCAAAGGTATAAATAAGAGTGAGGTCTCGAACTATCTCTGGCTTCAACCTCATGAGGTTAGAACTCACTTTTTCAATATTTTATTAGGTGCCGACTCCGTGATACCTGCCCTCTTGATGCCCAGCATATGCCTTGTGGTGCCCAACATATGCCCTCGTAGGTTGATCGTCAACAATATATGGGAATAAAACCCTATCTATTGCAAAGTGACCAGCTTTCACGAGTCAAATGGACCTTGATTAGGTCTCAAGCCTTAAAAGTAGGTTTTCGAGAACATACTGGACGCTTATGGGGTTTAGCACACGTCACAGTGGTAACTCTGCTGGGACCATAACATTTTGCTTTGAAAGCACCGTTGGTTAATTTAATCCAAATGAGTTTAGAGATTAAGATGTTTTATCTCTTTTCAAAATAAATTGCATTGCATTCACCCTAGGGCCTTAGAATTAAGTTAGATGTCCCTCTTTTAGCCCCAGTACATTCCTAAAGCACGACCCTATGTTCACTCAATGCAGGGAAGTGTTAGGGAGGACCACCAACCCAAGAATTGTACTTTTTGGTATATCAAATAGTGACCTAATTAGTCATTATGCTTAGGATAAGCTAGACGTATAGGCAGGGACCACACTTGGGTAGCCCTAAAACTATACTACTAGATCGAAAGCCCATGTAAAGGTATAGACACTTCCACTAGGGGACATGCACCATAATACATCGCTTGTGATGTAGGCCTTTATATATTAAATAGATTTCAATAAATTAAGATGTTTGCTCATCAAAAGCTTTCATGACCCGAAGGGCACATTTTAGTTTATTTGAATTGTTTAAATATACAATGGCTAAAATCTATTTGCATGCACTTTAAACAAAGAGAGGCTATATTGCCAGTTTTCCACTATGCATCATACGCGTTCATTAGGTTCATTGTTAACCCATGAGCTAATTTCACCTAGAAAAAAGACTGCACGACCTCCTATGTGGGAGCAATAAGGTTAGAGGGATTTTCCTTTCTTTCACATGTGTTTGTCTATGTTGCATACACATAAATAGATTTTTAATAAATAAAAAAATAATAGTAATAATAAGAAATAATAAAATATACATGTTTCGTGGGTGTAGATTTCTGATGTATGTATATCTCATCCTATGAGTATAGTTTCTATTTGCACAAATCATTTCATTCATAACCAAAAAATGTAATGAGAATTAAAACTTGTAAATCTTGTGTGTATAATTTTCTGTCAAATAAAAATGTGTGTGTGCATGCATCTCATTTTATGTGCAAACAAAATAATAGTTTAATAATGTGAAACATGTGGATTCTCTATGTAAATTCTCTTTACCATAAATGTGCATTTGTTTCATTTTTTTGTGCTATGAAAATGCATTATGCATTGATTTTTTTTAGCTTGCATATTCTACTTTTTGTATAGAATTCTTTCCATGCATCATATGCACATCCTACTCATACATCATGCATATGCCATGCACCGTGTATATACCTAGCATGTTCACGTATCATGTGCATCTCATGCATCATTTTAATGTCTTTTTCTTGTTTCAACCATTATAGATTCATCTAGATGGTTTAGGGATCTAAGCGGCCATCTTGTTAGAAAGTGTTTACCAAGCTGGGTTGAATCAAAATTAGAATTTGAGATAGATTTAGGTTTGGTTGACATTTTTGAATCAACTTCAGAAACTATAGCTATGGTAGATCCATCACAGACAGGAGCTCCTAATCATTAAGAATTGGATAGAAGAATTAATGAGTTCGAAAAAAAAATAAGGACCATAATGACTAAGATGATGTTCGCTTTAGTATAGCTTATTGGACAATAGCCTTTAGAACTTGCCATTATAGACAGAAAACCAACTACTTTCAAAGGCACTACTACCATGACTATTGTTGTTGTGCCTTCTTTAGTTGTCGAGCCTAGAGGTGTAGTATCAAGGTTTCCACCCATTGAGCAGCGAAAAAACAAAGGGATTACCCCTGAAGAGGATTTTATCCCTAGGGAAGAAGAAGAGCTAGCAACAACACAGGTCCTGAGAAGTAAGGTATCTAGAATAGAGGATCCAATTCTGAGAAAGATGGAGGAAAAAATAGAGGCAATGGCTCGAACATTATTTAGCCTAGAAGATAGGGATTTGGACAACCAAGACATACTCCCCCAACAGTTTAAGATGCCAGACTTGCCTAAATTTGATAGTACATATGATCTATCTACCTATATAAAGCAATACACATTAGAGATAAAGGGAATGACCCTAACCAAGAAATAAAATATTGAGTATTTTGGCCTCAGTTTAGTAAGGCTAGCCATTGATTATATCGTGGGTTAGATCAAAAGACCAAGGAGGATTGGGATATATTAACAGAGGAATTCTTAAAATAGTATGATTGTAGCACAAAATTAAAAGTGACCTTAAAGGATTTAAAGTTGCTACATCAAAAACTGGAGAAAGTCTTCCATGAATACCTTACTCGATAGAAGGAAAAGGGTGATGGAAATAAAGAAGAAACTAGAAACTATCGATCAGATCATTTTAATCATTTGAAATGCCGGTCCCTATCTAAGAGATAAACTCAAAATAAAGGGGCTTAAATTTTGGAAATCTCTCAAGGATATCACTATTGAAGTGCAAAGAGAATATTTGGAAGAAAAGGCTTAGGTTGCGAGTATGGAAAGAGGCAATCATGGAAACAAGCAAAAGAATGGAGACTCAAGTGAAGGCAATGATGGGGTTATAGAGGTTTCAGCTAAAAGAACAAAGAGGAATCATTACACCATCATAGGTAAGCCACTGTCTTAGTACCTCACTGGTCTTAATAGGCAAGGAAAGTTACAACCATTACTAGCAAAGCCAACCATAAGCTAAGGAAAACTTGGACACATAAATAATTGGTATTGTGCTTACCACCAATACACAGGGCATAAAACGAATTATTGCAATACTTTAAGAGATCTTATTTAGGGTTTGGTTGACACCTAATAAATGCTGATCCCGAAGGGAGAATTAAAGCTTCCTTTGCAAGCTTTACATCATCACTAAGTCTTGAAGGCACCGTCTAGAGAAGAAAGAGCCTGAGATGTTGAAGGACTTTTTGCTGTCTATACAAATAGTAGAGCAAGATGTAATATAAGTTATCTTTTGATATTGTAAAATGTGTCTCTAAAATATGTATATGTTTCTCTAACAATGTTAATAGTATGAGTTTTTCTTATGTATGCAATGTACTATTCAATTACATCATGCATGGCAATAATCATGGTCTATATCTAAGACATTGATTTGATAAACACAAGTATTTATTTAATCTTGGACATAGAGGCATTTTGAATGCATCTGCTATGACCTCTAAAGTTAGTTTTGAGAGGATAAAATCAAAATGATTAAATCTTTGCTTAAATATGCAATGGCACTCCAAAAGATGATAAGAACATTGTGGTATGTCATTCCTATCTTTCCTAATAGTAAGCCTAAACGATAGCACCAGCTTACCTAAATCGACCTATTCAAAATTTTAAGAAAAACTCATTATAGCTGATGAATAATAAGAGTTGGATGCACGCAAATATCACCCCCGAGATTAAATTAAGATTTGTGTTTTTTATATTACCTGTCTAGTCATGATATATTGTTGTTATTATTATATGATGTATGTAAATAGGAATGAATTCATAAGCTAGGCATAAACATATGGTTAACTTATTAAGAGAAACCTATGACATGCATAGAGAATATACTAAAGTGGGCTTGCTTTCAAGATAGCCACGGTAGCACCTCACATAATAGGGACTTCCTCCATTATTTCTAAGTGCTTGGGGGCATTAGATGATATGTGAAGTAGAAGTGGGATGGTCAACAGAGGGTGAACTGTGATTTTTAATGGGAATTAGATACTTTGGGACAAGAACCAGAGTTAGATGAAACCTTAAGCACTCCAGCCAAGTTGCTCTGATTAACTGTAGGGCTAGTCATCCATACCTTAAAAAGGCAGTAAAATTACATTCCCCAAGCCTCTATGTGTAGAATCTCACGGGTAACCCTTTCTAGGGGAGATGATAGTTTGACACAATGTAGTTAATTGAAGGCTACCTCTAAAGGATAGGGATTTCTTATTATGACTTATGGTTCATAATCTAGAATATGGCCTTGCATAGCCCTCATATGTGAGCCAGCATCCAAATTGCCCATTCGGGGTATTAAATAGAAAATCTCAGCCGTAGACACATAAAAGGTAATACGATTATTTTGTTGTAAATGCTTTTTTATATTACCAAGCAGACTACCGCCACTGGTTAGCTCCTCCTAGATCAATGTCAAATACCAAGCAGGGCAAATCAGCAAAATAATGCCATAATAGAAGATGGGTATATCAATATAGGGTCACCAAATACATCAACTAGGTCTTTTAGAGAGAATCGCTTTGAGATACCGGGCAAGCAACCATTGATGGAAAGCTCCTAGTACTTAAGCTACTTCCTTTATAAATTTTACACACAGCTGGGGATACAAGCTAGAGTTCTAAGGGCAGAAAGGAAATTTTAAGTTACCACAAAGCCTTTAGGTAGGGGGTATAGCTTCTAAGTGAATGTATGGGATTATAGGCTCAACATGGCACAACACCCAATGGGATGAATACATCACAGTTTGTGGAGAAATGGATTTTCTTTTACCAAAAGTGCAGTGATGATAGATTGTCTACCCTAAAAATAATGGCAGAACCCAGAAAGAAGGCAAAAAAAAAAACTAAGGGGAATAACTAGAGAAAACTTTCTTAAGGACCAGAAGTTTTGAGGAGGACACACGTGGATCATCAGCCGACTCGCATCCGAGCTAAGATTCCCTAACCACCTATGGTTTAGGTCATGTATTCCATGTATACATTCTTGCATTTATGCATGTATTCTTACATCCTTGCATTTCTATATGGATTTTTGCATCTCTCCATGTATTCTTGCATTTTTATATGCCTTCTCTTTAACACTGATGTTCTCATGTATATAACCTCTTGCATGTGTTTGCACACACACATTCCCCTTTGTATGCACTTTGCAAATATTTCATATGCAATTTTCTGCTTGTGTTGGCACACATAATCCTTTTACACATACTTCACATATAATTCTTTACATGTGTCTCACATATGTAACTTCTTATATGCATTATTTATAATTTTGTGTAAGTTACTTCAAACATAATTCCTTATTCACACACAATCTTTTATATATATCACTGTATATGATTTTTCAAGTAAGGAGAAAATAGGCTTCGCTATCCTGGTTTCAATAATTTTCCTAGTGTAGACATCATGATCCAAGGCAGTTTAGATCAAGATTATTCGATGATGAGAAAATAACATATTACTGACAATAGGTTTGGATCTCGAAGCTCTGATCGTGAATTTCTCACATTTTCTCAAAGATTTTCATGATTTTCCAAATATTTCCAAGTATTTTAATAAAATATGCATAAAGACCTTGTTTTGGACCTTTTGTGGTGGCAGACGACCGTCTGTCACCTGAGAGGGCCTATCTAAGGGCCCTTCTCTACTGCACAGGCCAAATAAGAAGGTATTTTAGGAAATTCCAAGTTTAGTGCTAAGGGAAGGCCGCCTCTTATTGAGGGATGCCCATCCATAGCTTGAAATCTAGATTTTCCATGTTTTTCTAGAATTCAAAAAGGTAGTTTTATCTCATAAGGATTTATCTCAGATTTGCAGGGTTTTATCTCCATATTTAGGAGGTTTTGAGTTGGAATCCAACTAAAACTCTTACTTAGGTATAAAATCTAAAATCCAGGGTTTTGAAAAAAGGATAGGAATCACTTTCTTTATGGAGCCACCTTTAGAGACAAGACTCAATTCCTTTCTCTCTCTAAAACTTTTGCTCTATTAATCCTTGCTTGAAACACACACACATAACAAATGTCATTACTTTCTTTTGAAAATGGTGATCACGAATTGGAGTAGAGATATAGACTACAAGAGTTACAGGGATAGAATATCTCCTGAGGGTCATATTCTATTCTTATTCTCACTTTCTCTCTCTATAATTTATTTTGCACGATCATATGGTTGTTTAATGTGATTAAATAGGTTTTAATCATTGTATTCAAGTGATATGCATGTTTAATTGAGATATGATCAGAACCTAGGCTTTAGAGCATGTTAGAGGCATGATTTAACCCTTGGATTCCTCCATTATTGTTATTTTAAACCTTTATTCTATTCTTTATTAATTCTGTAAATATGTGATTTTATTGTATTTTATGCATGATTTATTGCTATAATTTAGTTTTGACATGATTTAAAACCTTGTAAATGCATGTGTAGGGCTAGAAATTCTTCATTTTCTATCATTTTATGGATTATTTGATGTGATTTTTGTTATGTATGATAAGGTTTTGTATTTAAATTCATTTTATTTGTGTAAAATAAACCTTTAATTATTTTTATTGTGTTATTTGATGATACTAATTAATTTGTCTTTTTGGTGTGATCCTTCGAGTTTTTAATATCTTTGCAATTAAGGATTTTTTTTATGTGGCTTTTTACATGGAAAGTTGTGCTCCTAAGTTGGTCATCATCTTTACCCTCTCGATTATTTCGATCAACCATTCTTTTATTATTTATTATTTATTATCTTTGGATTTATTTATTATTTAATTTTCATTATTATTTGTTTATTTGATATTTTCTTTTGGATGTATTATTATTTTAGGGATATAATAATTAGTAAAAAAGGCTTTTGAGCACGATAAGATAAAATGGCATTTAAAATATTTTTTACTAAATTAATTGGGTTTTTCTTCAAAGTATGGACCTATGTCCAATTTTTAGCCTAAACCAATATGAAATAAAAGAGGTTTTTTTTGTAAAATATGCATGAGGGAACTAATGTTTTCAAATCCAAATGAATGCCTCGATTTATGTATGGAGATTGTTTTGTTGTTGTTATGAGGACAATTTGCTTATATAATAATTAAGTAGGTTTACTTTATTAATTTTTACCACTTTATTTATTTGAATGGGATGTTTACTTAATTATTATTACAAATGCATTGTGTGAGAGAGATGAGTGGATTAATACTTAAAATGCAATTATAAAACAACACCTAACCAAGATGCCTAATAAGAGTGATGTCCCGAACACTAGTCTCTATTTGAAAAATCAAAAGGTTGAGAATAATTTTTCAATGTTCTATTGGGTGGTGACTCTATGAAATCTACCTCTTTTAGGTCCATTAGTGGACGCCTTAATGAGTTGACTATCAACAATAATTTGGGCTTAATTCTTTTTTATTGTGAAGTAGCCAATTTATGGGGTAGGTGAGCCTCATTCAGTTTTGGACCCTAAAAGCGAACCCCTAAGAATCCAATCAAAAAATGAGCATGGCTTCAGCGAGCATCATAGTGGTGACTCCACTGGGACTAAAGAGACTTTGCTCTAAAAAGCGTGTTGGTTAAGTTCTTTATGATTGGGTTTTATTAATTAATCCTGTCTCTTTTCTAAATTGTATTTCTTACATTCATCTTAGGGCCTTAGAATTAAGTTAGGCATCCCTTTTTAGCCCCAATACTATCCTTAAGCCCACCTTACATTCACTTAATGTAGGAAGGTGTCAAGGAGATCCACTATCCCAAGTCTAGTACCGAATGACATATAAAATGGTAATCCATCGATCCATTATACTCATGATGAGCTAGACCTATTGGCAGGGACCATGCTTGGGTAGCCGTAAAGTTTCATCACCCTTAACTCAAGCCTATGTAATGATAATAACAACTTTCCCTAGGTTGTATAACCATAATAAGTTTTGCTTGCTATGTGGACCTTTATGTATTAACCAAACTCAAACAAATTAGAAGGGTACTAGCCAAAGGCTGCCATGCCCCGATAGGCCCATCCTGATCTGTATGAGTTATTTAAAATACATAATGGTCAAAACCCATACGCCTATGCTTTTAATTAAAAGAGGTTATACTATCAATCTTCCACCGAGCGCCATACACATTTATTAGGTTCCCTAATAACCCATGGGCTAAGCCCACTTAGGAAAGAGACCACATGACTTTTTATGTGGGAGCAATAAGGTTGGAAGGCTATTTCTATGCTTGTATGTGGTTATGATTGATAGCTAACACACCCATGCATCATTTGTATAATATGCACATGCATCATCATGCATCATTATAATGATTGATTCATGTATTCTTAACAAGTGTTACCATACACCAGATATACCTATAATGCATCATTGTAAAAATTGACTCACTCATTATATGAATCCCTAACATGCACCATGTGCTATATTGTACACTATGCATCAATTAAATTGCATATCATATTAGTCACAGGTATTATCATACCATTCCCGTGCACCATATATATGCCACGTACCATATGTACACCCATGTCATGTATCGTAAGTATACTTAATACACTCATACACCATCCATAATATGTATGCCATGCGTTTCATATATACCTAACACATTTATGAATCATGCATCATGTATATACCATGTGCATGCATCATCATTCATCATTATAACAATTGACTTATGCATCATTGTAAAAATTGACTTATGAATCATATATACCTTTAACATGTATCATGCATCATATGTATACCATACACCATATGCATATTTGAAATGTACCACGCACTACGTATATGCCACGTTTACACTTCATGTATCATATATGTTTCATGCATAGGCATGCATCATATGACCCCAAACATGTGTCATGTATCATATATGTATCATACATTGTATGCATATCTATACCATACATCGTACATATACCTTTCGCTTATGCATCATACATCCTATACGTATCACTTGTCTATTATGCATCATCATGAATCATTCTAACAATTAAGTCACACATCATATGTATGTCATTCATTTGCATCAAGCTCATGCATCATACATCATACTTATACATCGCACCCACACATCATATGCATTCCTTGCTCGTGCATCTCCTGTATATTATACATCATCATACATCATTCTAATCATGAAGTCACGCATCATATGTCTATCATCTATGTGCACTATCCTCGAACATCAAATGCGTAATATATTCACACTCATATGTCATGTATATAATTCATATGCCACACCATATCATGCATCACTCTAACCCTTTATTTTTTCATCCATCATAAAATATTCATATAGGTGGTATAGGGAATCTGATGGTTTCTATGCTAAAGGTAGAGATGGTAGAGTAGACACCACAAAGAAAATATGATGAGTTGGATAGAAGGCTAGATAGAAAGTTCTAGGAGTTTAAGGAGAGGATGTTAGCCTTGATTGGAGGAATGTTCTCATCACCTATTAAACCTCAGCCTATAAATCAAAACACTACTGGGGGCATTCCCTTGATAGGCATTGAGTAGAAAAGGGATAACATACCTGCTTCTGAAGAGGACTTTATAGAAAATAAGGAAGAGAATGAGCCAATTATAGTAGTGAAGAATGAGAACCTTGGGGTAGAAGATGCAGCCCTAAAGAAGTTGGAAGAGTGAATCGAGGTAATGGCCCATCTCGTATCAGCTGAAAGGAGAATCAGCCCTAAAGACAGAGATTTAAACAGTGAAGAGTTGCTACCTTAAAGTTTCAAGATGCTCAATTTGCCTAAGTTTGATCGTACATCAGACCCATCAGCCCATGTGAAGTAATACACATTAGTAATAAAAGGAACTATTTTGACTAAAAAGCAAAAGATTGAGTATTTTTGCCTCAGTCTAACAAGCCTTGCCATCAATTGGTACCATGGGTTAGATTGCAGAACCAAGAAAGATTAGGATCTATTGACATAGGAGTTTATGAAGCAGTTTGATTGTAGCACCAGAATGGAGGTCACTCTCAAAGATCTAGAGCTATTACACCAGAAACATGAAGAGTCCTTCCATAAAATACCTTACCCACTTGAGAAATAGAGTGATGGAGATTAAGCGAAAACCAAACACGCCTGATTAGATCAAACTCTTCATTAGGAATTCAAGTCTATACCTAAGAGTTGGATTGAAAAATAAAGGGGTTTAAAGACTGGGAATCTCTCAAGGACATCGCCATTGAAGTTGAAAGGGAATATTTGGAAAAAAAGGCCCGAGCTGTGAATTCAGAAAGAAGCAACCATAGAAATAAGTAGAATAATAAAGACCCAAATGGAGGCAATGATGAGGTTACAGAAGTTTCAGCCATAAAAATAAAGGGGAATCATTATACCATCATGGGTAAACCACTATCTTGGTGCCTCACTCGTCTCAGTAGACAAAGGAAATTATAACTATTACCAACAAAGTCAGCCATGAGCCAAAGAAAAACTAGACATAAAACTAATTGGTATTATGCTTATCACCAGTATACAGGGCATAAAACTGATTACCGTCATCCCCTGAGAGATCGTATTCAAGATTTAGTTAACACTCAGCAGGCACCGATCCCAAAAAGGAGAATTAAGTCTTCCTTTACAAGCTCTATGTCATCACCAACCTTAGAGGCATCATCCAAATAAAGATGGAGCCTAAATAGTCTTTTTCTTTTATGATGTAATAAGTTTCCTTAAATGAAGATAACTTTTTTCCTTTTGATTGTGTTAATGATATGAACTTTCTTTATATTTGCAATGTCCCATTTATTTGCATCATGCATGATAGTAACCATAATTCATTTCTAGGACATTAATTCAATGAACATTGCTCAACTTGATCTCAAGAAAAATAAAATATTGATTGTATCCATTATGACTTCTGAAGCGAGGTAAATTCATGAGAAAAAAAATAAAAAATAGAGAAAAAATATTATGCCACTGCATGGGGTGTTGAATGCCTTTTTGTAGGAGTTGATGGGAAGCAAGCTATGAAGTACAACTACTATAAACTCGACATGTATTTGCTATTATTCCCTTTTGCAATCATGACTACTATATAAGAAAAGTCTTATATCATGTTCAAAGGCAAGTCTCAGTAGGCTATTGGTTTTCCCACGATGAATCCTAATATCAAGAGGGATACTCTATCTCACCAACCACGCTATCCTCAAAAGCCATTTTTTGAATAATTACTATTGGTTGCTTCGAAAAGTCTAAATTATCACGAAGTCAGAGTGGAATATAGCTTAAGCATATTATCGTTGTAGTCACTATTCATTTGAGCCATAACCAAGAAGACTCCTATTAATTGTGACCCACTTCCACGTTCTCAAGTAGTTCACTCTTGCTTTCATCTCCTTCTCTTAGACCATACCTTTTGATCCTTGAATCAATCAAATGCTTGATTTGATTAAAGGGAACTAATACTATTTATTTATTAGCTTAGCTACCGTTTCGAAAGAATCTAGTCATTTAGTCAGTTCATAACAATATCTATAAAGTAAGGGGCAAAGCTTTTATGATAGCTTCCCCCTCATGTCATATAGTCTTCATTGCTATCCTAATGGGCCAGCGGTTGAATTGAGGAGAGGATCCGGCAATCATACCACCGCGATCGAAAAAGTATGTTCCCTTCAAATAACACACACCGTAGACCACCCTTGGCCTTTTTCATTTTTGATGAAAAACAAATCAAATCTCGATCTCCGAAAGCATTTTCCTTCCCCCGCTATATCTCCCCTCCTTCATCGAGCCTTTTCTTTAATGGTTGGGGGCTAGTAGTCCTATCTATCCACCTCTCCAATCACAATATCTTGAGTACCTATGATGGTGACCACATCTACCGGCATGTGATGTTTGGACATAGAATCGAGTCCTTGTGAATGTGAAGAGCTTGGTGCTCTTATTTTATGATGGTAGGGATGATTGCTCTAGCCCGTAAGCAGTCCCGATCCTCTTTACGAAGTCTAAAGGGTAGAGCACTATTCCCTTATCTCTTTATCGTCTAAGGTTTAATTGACTTCTTCTTTTTTTGGTGGTGTAGTTCCTCACATGTGATTCCCTTCGGTCTATTCCTGGGTTAGGTTAGAGGAAGATCCTAGCGATTACCTTCGTGGATCCAAACATTCTTATAAGGCACATAGGGCTCGCATAGACCCAAAAACCTTAAAGAGGTAGACTGCCCATGGCAAAGTAGGCTCCTTCCAATAAATATAAAGTTAAGTTTAGACCACCAGGGAAGGTTTTTTAGGAAAGCTGGCGCAAACGTAAGGTCACGAGAGTCTTTAAGAGCTAGAGTATGGGAAGGACAAGAGCTATTTCAAACCAGTCAACTCTTTGAGAAATGAGTTTGAAAGCGAAATTAGGGCCCTACATCCATTGGTGGAAGGACCTTCCACTTTCAGTAAGCAGTAAAACTTTATCTTTATTGCTTGTGTAAGCCCCTATTTAGTAAGCATGCTCATTTCATTTCGTTCTAAAGCTTCATTCCCTCTTTCTATGGCCATTTTTAGTAAGTAAACTCTTTAGTCTTATTACTATACATTAATTTTCTCAGCCTCATTAGTTACTAAGGTAATCTCCCTTGAGGGGGAACTTCTTTCATGGGACTACCTAAAGAGACTTCTAATGTTAAAAAAACTATGTAACTTAATGAAAGACTATGGCAGAAAATCCTTAGGCACTTTTAAGCACTCTCAGAAGACTATGACCAATTTTCGATCATAAGGGAAAATTAGCTCTATGTGAAAAAGCTATTTTGCATAAGGTCTAGTTCTTTGGGCACTGGATTAGCGATGGACAACTAAGCAAGAATCGAGATTGATAGGAAGCAAGCAATTGATTAATTGCACATTAGAGAAGGAAAAGTAAAGCAAACAATCAAGAAGGAATGCCATTAAGCGAGAGGAAGCCTCAACCTTAAAAACTATACACAGGCTGAATGCATCAAAGGTTATAAGAATGACATTGACAATGAGGAAATATTGGATATGTGATGAAACTCTTATGACAATGTAAATTTTGGAAAGATACAGAACACAAATAGATGTGTCGACAACCTTAATAATGGTTTTCCTCGTATTGGTGCCAATTTGTAAAATAATGACATAGTTATTAGAAAGTGTATAGAATCCAGCCAAGATCACAGTATAAAACTGAAGCACACTAAAAGAGGCTTGGTCTAAAAGATTATTTAACTTCCAGTGATGAGCGAAAGAATTATGTTGTGGATGACATAATGAAGGTCAATACACCTTATGGTACCAAGTTATTATGACGAGAACATTTCAATAGGAGCATTGAGGGTAAATATATGGATGATATAGTGAGGGTCAATATACCTTATGGTGCTTAGCTATTATCCCAAAAGCTTTTCAGTAGGAGCATCGACTACATGGACATTTAGGTGTGCCAACAATTCACGCACTTACAAAAAAAGAGAAAAAGCCCTGTGGGTCAAAAACCAAAAAACAAAAGTGGCCTTGCTAAAATTGGGCACCCCGTTAGGGTGAAAACCAAAAAAGGTGCCCTAGGCAAAAATTAGGGGTTAAAATAAAATGTTCAATTAAGAAAACCCAAAAGGGATGATTGACAATGGGAATTGAATGCACATAAAGTTTTGCTTCTTAAGAGTAAATGGAATTAGTGTTTTTGCATTGCATGTATGGTTACGATTATTGTTATTGCATACAATGCACAGAGATGAGAATGCATGCATCAAGTTAAGCATAACTATGATTAACCAGTTAAGAGAAACCTAGGACACATATAAGGACATGTGCTAAAGTGCAAATCAGGAGTGTAGGCCCTCAAACAAAAAAAATTAAAACAAAAAAATAAAATAAAAAAGAAAAAGGCCATTAGAGATGAAATCATAACTGGCTCTCTAAGCAAAATTTAGGCCAAAGGATAGGGTGAAAACCTGGAAATAGGCAGTATATTCTAAAAAAGGAAAATAAAAAAGCTACTGAAATGGATTGGGCCCATTCTAGGCAAAAGTTAGGCACAAGGTTATGTGAAAATCCCTAACGGGACACATTTTCCACTAAGAAAAGCTAATATGAAAACCTACAAGGGGCGTACTACCTTTAAATAATAACCTGAAGTAGTAAAGGGTTATTGAACAGAAATGCAATAGGATCAGATCGTCACTTTTCCCTAACCCGCTTGGATGAATAGATTTCCCTGCATTTTGCATGCCCATACATCCCATTGTACATAGCTATTTTGCATTCATTTCACGAGCATAACTCTTTACATACATTCCATTCTTTACACATATCTTATACACAATAATCCTTTGTACATACTCTTGCACCTATAAAAAAAGAAAAAAAGAGTAAGTACAAATAGGTTTCTCAAGTGAAGATTGACATACCAAACTCCTTCAATCAATGCCGCAAGCATTCAGTTCAATCATCACCCCACAATAGGGGGTAAGCCAATAGGCCTCTGTTCATAGAATGCTCACAAGAGTTGGCACAATTTTCACTCACTTCAAAGTGCAAGATGATATTTTGTATACTCGTGTCAAAAGCAGCTAGGTAATATTCTCCATTGTGACTGATAAAATGGCAAGCTAACTAAGTGTTTTTTGTGCAAGCCTGTAGGTCTCAACCATGTACCATTAAGTCTTTTTTAAAACATTTCGAGGCTCTTAGCGAGCATTAAGTCTTTAAGTCCTTTTTCAAGATATTTCGAGTCTGTTAGCGAGCATTAAGTCTTTAAGTCCTTTTCTAAGGCATTTCAAGTCTCTTAGCGAGCATTAAGTCCTTAAGTCCTTTTTTAAGACATTTCGAGTCTCATGGCAAGCATTAAGTCTTTAAGTCCTTTTTTTAAGGCATTTCAAGTCTCTTAGCAAGCATTAAGTCTTTAAGTCCCTTTTCAAGAAATTTTGAGTCTCATAGCGAGCATTAAGTCTTTAAGTCCTTTTACAAGACATTTTGAGTCTCTTGGCAAACATAAAGTCTTTAAATCCTTTTTCAAGGCATTTCGAGTCTCTTAGAGAGCATTGAACATTAAGTCCTTTATCGAGGCATTTTGAGTCTCTGAAGCAACAAAGTCCTTTCTACAAGCAATAAAGTCTTTTTTTACAGATGATGAAGTCCTTTTTATAGGCGTTGTGCTAGAGGCAATTACTAGAGGATGGCCATCCTGCTCAAGACAAATATAAATCTCTATAAGGTTAGTATTTTCTTCCAGTTGCAGCAGCACACTAACATCAAGTCCTTTTCACAGGTACCAAAGTCCTCCTAAGAGGCATTTAACCCATCTGTGATGGTTCAATATGCTGACAAGAAGGCATTAATGAAGACAACTCATCCTGATTTTGCATGCTAATAAGCAGACACTAATTGGTCTTCATCAAGTTATCTCAATTTTGAATACCCCAAGTGATAATCAGATACATTCAAACTACATTAATTCTTCATGCCTTAGGTGCTAATCAGTCTTTATCAAGTCATCTCGATTCTACATGCCCTAGGCGCTAATTAGACGCATTCAAATAACCTAATTTTGCATACCCTAAGCGCTAATAAGAGTTAATCAACTCATCCCATTTCTACATGCCCCATACACCAATCGAATAGTCAATCTAGGGTTAACACATCGACAAACTGATATTAATTATCCGAACCGGGGTTAATAGATCGACAAGCTAATGTTAACTAATCAAACCATGGTTAATGCATCAATAAGTTGATGATAACTACTCGATCAAGAGACTCACTACCTCAGAAGGTACGTGTTTTAACCAACCAAGAGATTCACTACCTTAGGTACACGTCTTTATCCCTTTACTTTGAATTTTGGCTCACTTTGGCACCATTGCACTAGCTCATTAAAATTAGGGGCAGCTGTAGACACCGTGACCCAAGGTTACCCGATGATGAGGAAATAGCATCTTGTTGACAACATATTTGGATCTCGAAGCTCTAACTATGAATTTCTCACATTTTCTGAAAGATTTTCATGATTTTCTAAATATTTCCAAGTGTTTAACAAAATATGCATAAAGACCTTCAGTGTTTTGGACCTTCACTGTTTATCACCTGAGGGGTGCCTATCTGAGGGCCCCTCTCTCTTATATAGGCCAAACAAAAGAGCATTTTGGAAGATTTCATGTTTAGCACTGAGGGGCAGCTGCCTCTCATTGAAGGACCCTATCTATGGCTTGAAATCCTAAATTTCCACATTTTTCTAGAATTCAAAAAGGCAATTTTATCTCAAATCCCGAATTTTTAGGGTTTTATCTCCAGATTTGGGAGGTTTTGAGTTGGAATCCAACTAAAACTCTTGCTTAGGTATAAAATCTAAAATCTAGGGTTCTGAAAAAAAAAAGAAGGAATCACTTTCTTTAGGGAGCCACTTTTAGAAAAGGAGAAGACTTAATTTCTTTCTCTTTCTAAAACTTTTGCTCTATCAATCCTTGCTTGAAACACACACGCACAATGAATTTCATTACTTTCTTTTGAAAATGGTGATCACAAATCGGAGTAGGGATCTGGACTATAAGAGTTCCAGAGTCAGAATAACTCCTAAGGGTAATATTCTAGACTTATTATCATTTTCTCTCTCTATAATTTATTTTGCATGATCATGTGGTTGTTTGATGTTATTTAATTGGTTTTAATCATTGTATTGAGTGATATTGTAAGGACTCGAAATAGGTTCTAGGAGAATTCAAGGGTATTATCATGGTAATAATGTCTAATTTAGCATAATTGGATGATTCATGACAAGTTTAGGTGTGAGGAATAAAGGTTTTAAGTGATAGAGAGTAAAATAGTTATTTTATCTTATATGTAATTGGAACAAATTATAATTAATTGATCAATTACAATACAAGAAAGATAGTTAGGGTAAATTTATAAATTAAAAGAGTGTATGCTTACATGGATTTAGCGACGGCGATTTCCGTCACTGAAAATATCCAATTTTTTATTATAATTTTTTTATATTTGAATTAATTAAACTTTATAATTAATTTGTAATTATATTTTATACATAAATTACATTATTTAATATTATCTTTATTTATATTTGGTACAAATATAAAATTTGATTTTAAATTTTCCAAAAACTGAAAAATACACATTTATTGTATTAGTATGAAATTATTATTATTATTATTATTATTATTATTATTATTATTATTTAATTTATTCAACTTTTATTCGTTGAAAAAAGAACATATGATTTTTATGTAACAAATAATAATAATTTTTTTCATACTAATACAATAAATGTGTATTTTTTTTTTATTTTTTGAAAATTTAGAATCAAATTTTATATTTGTACCAAATATAAATAAAGATAATATTAAATAATTTAATTTATGTATAAAATATAATTATAAATTAATTATAAATTTTAATTAATTCAAATATAAAAATTATAATAAGAAATTGGATATTTTTAGTGACAGAAATTTTCGTCGCTAAATCCATGTAAGCATCCGCTCTGTTAGAATTGGTCCACCTAGACATCCAGTCAGCTTTTTCCGTCTAAATTAACAATTTAATTAACGGAGTTCCAACATTGAAAGGTACATCAAAGTTGAGTATCTAAATTGTAAGGTTTTAAAATTTATTACAAACATTGAAAAGGAGTTAATAGTTAGGGCCTCTTTTGTAATTAACCTTAATAAGTATAAGGAGTAAGTGTATCAGGACCGAAAAACCCGAGATAGGGGACCCAGCGGGCAATGTAACCTGAGACCAAGACATGAAAGTACAAGTTAAGCAAAGTCTAGTAGTACAGTTTGAGGAGAAATTGAGATCAAATAGGTCTTCAATGACAAATAAAAGAAAATTTCATAGGTCTACCTAGGGTTGACCAATACTTTAACCGAGAGATTGAGGGGCCTAGAGATCTTTGATTGCTCCCATATTTCATACACATTATATAAATAATGTAAAGAGACTCAAGGAACTAAAAAATAGTAATTCTAACAATTCTGAAATTTTGGGCTTCGGACCGGCTACGTAGGCTGTCGAGGCCGAAAGTATACTGAAACGATATCAAAATAAGATAAAATTTTATCCATATATTCTTGAATATATAAGGACATGTGGTAAAAAATTTTAGGGCAATATGATATTGGAAACGAAAATTCATATTTCATGGTGCAAAACCAAGATCGGGTCATTTAGAGGGTCAAACCTGAGAATTTGACAATAAGAAGATACATGGGTCATTAATATAAATTCATGATCAAGTGTGAGTGAGCCTAGACCATTAGGATGATCCTAACTTAGTGTATGGGTAACAAGTGATAAAAATTAAGGCCCTTGGATTCAATAGTGAATGAATGAATCTTGGCCATTCCTTTTGCATATAAATAGGCCATAAGATAGAGACTAAAAATATCTAAAATTCCTTCAAAAATATATACATTTTCCCCCTTCTTTTCTTCAAAATATAACCCCCATTTATTGCCCTCTCCTCCATTTCTTTTCTTCATCTCAAGCTTTCTCTCCCTAAACCACAAGCCTAGTTGCAATCTAATACTCATAAATTCATCCTCTTTAATTTGTAAAAGGATTTTTATCAAAATGAGGCCAAGAAATTAGGAATTTGTGATAAGAATCCTAAGATGAAATTTTGTGATTTCATGAGTTTTAGGTGGAATTTGAAGGGAAAATTGCATAGGCATGTAGAATTGGGCTAGATAATTATAGTAATGGCTTTAAATAACTTGATAACATGAATTAATCTTGTGTTTCTCTCCCTTTCAAATTCGGCCCAAAGAAGAAAATAAAGAGGAAGGAAGAAGCCAAAAAGGAAAGGAAAGGAAAAGGAAGAATAAGTGGAAATTAAGCCTAATTGGGGTTAGTGGACAAAAATTACATTTAATTTCACTAATTTAGTTGAATTTTTCGTGATTTTTACATTATATAAATATGCTAAATTGCATGAAATGATGAAATAAATTAAATTAATGTGATATAATGTTAATTGGAGTCATTAGAAATTTAATTGAGTAAAGAAACTAAATTAAAAGTGAGTGAGGCTAAGTTGGCTGAATATGGTACCTTAAGGTACCTCAAAGTAATTTGATCTTTAATTGACTATTTAATGACAATTAAATAAATTAAGGTATGAGAAATGTAAATGAGGAAATTGGAGTGAAAAACAATGAATGTACATTAATGTATGTAAGTGTACATAATGATGAAATTTTATGAATCTTAAGAATTTTAGGGTAAATTAAGTGTATTACACCATAATGATGCTTGAGAGGAAAATGGAAATGTGTTTGGCATAAAAAGGAAGGATAAAACAATGTGTAAGTGTGGGACCTTTAAGTGGCCGAATGGTATATATGTGGATAATGGCATGTTTTGATTATATTTTTGTATTAATGTGTGTATAATTACGAAATGTACAAGTAATGAGCTTGAATGAATAGAAATGGAATCATGACAATGTTAACATAATGTGTTTATTATGTATAACAGCATAAAAATAATTTAAAGTATGAAAATGTAATGATTCATTATGCCTTAGTGCTAAATGGATAACCTAGGACCCTAGAATAGTATGGCTAGCCATAGGAACACTTACCCCGTGGTGTTTTGTATACGGTATTGTTTTCATACTGTTACTATACTGAAAAAGTGAGAATATATTATTAGCCAGCCGATTACACTGACACACTAGGGAGTAGCATCATACCTTAGTGGTACGATTACTCCCGCCTACTAGATTTGCTCATCCGCTTATTCGGTTCATGTGAAAAAGGGCATTTATAGCTTTTAAAATATTAAAAATGTGAATAGGAATTAAATAAGATGAAAAATGAAGTATATATGTTCAATAAGGGCAAAAATGTTATTACACGATTAATTAAGGGTAAAATAGTCAATCAATGGTGAAAATGTGATTAAAATGATCAAGAAGGGTAATTTGATTAAAAAGGGTAAAATAGTAATTAATGAAAGTCACAGGGACCAAACGGTAATTTTCCATCTAATAAAAAAAATTCTAAGGACTAAAATGTAATTTATGCAATTAAAAGGAAATAAAAATGAAAGGAAGTCAACTGAGTCAAATTTGGGATTAAATTGATTAACTGGAAGAAAAGTCAATGGAAAAAGTCAAAATTGGGTCAAAATTAAAAAAGTCAAACTTCAGGGGTACCATTGTAATTTTCCACTTAAATTAGAGAAATTGTGAAATTAAGTATAAAAGAAAATATTTGAGCTAATTAGGAGAAAATTTTACGACAAGGAGAATAAATTTGGAATTTATGAAGATTGAAAATGTATTTAAATTATTAATGAATTTATTGATTTAAATATATAGGTTATATTAAGTGAAATTTTATGTAAATGTATTCACCACTAAGCAACTATGTTGCTTAGTGTGTAGTTTACTGTGATTGTGCGCAAGGATAGGTGTAGCCAGCTAGCATCGAAGACCAACAGTGGCATGTACATAGTAGAAGAATTTTTGTTATCTTTTTGGGTTGTAAAAATTTTGCATAATTCTCAAAGTATCTTATGAAGTTTATTTGTAATAACTTATAACTGTAGTAGATTTAACGGTTGGTGTGCTTGAAGCGATACCTTTATTTGACTGCATGATGAATTATATCGAAGTGTTGTGTTGATTGATTGAAGTTTGGGAGTGGGAGGGATGGTTTTGGGAGTGTAATTCGAATATTGCAGGTTTGGACACTGTGAATATTAAGCCGTCATGCTGCCAAATTTTCTTAAATTAGATAATAAATTAACTGTAGTAGAAATATCAATAAAATAATATGAACTCGGTAATTGTGTAAAAGGCGTTACATATTGAGCCTTTATTCAAGCATATTGAATGCGTGCTCATTTCATTGTTACACACATTAAAATGACCCATTAACCCAAAATGGTTTTGCCTTCCCCTTAAGAAGATGAAACTATGGAAAAGTTGATTTTACATTTTAAAAATAAGGGAGATAAATTTCTACCAAACTTTGTATGAATTTCATTCATAGAAATTTGGGTTTGTTAAATGGAATAAACCTGGAAGGAAAAAAGAAATAAAGCAAAGAAAGAAAAGGAAATTAAAAAAAACACTTGAAGTCCAAGACAATAATGAAAGAAAAGGGAGACCTTAAGTTAACACCCTTCGAATAGCCTTAACAAATCAGAGATCATCAAGGCCAAATGTGATAATGCGTTAATTTTTTGAAAATTACCATAGCCAAATGCAAAAGTGCTTCGATAATGAGCAAATGAGTAAAGAATGGTCCTCTCACCAATTAAGAAAACATAAAGGTCATTTTTCTCTAGCAACTTGACATTTTTTTGATAACCATTTACCCAAGTCTAATGTCACAACCAATGTAAGACCTTATTTTGGGTTCAATCTCATCCAACCTAGCGGTGATGACTTTCTAGTAAGGTTTGATATGTAAGAAGAGGCATATGGTGTTTCTTAAGCTTCAAGCGAGAAGCCATGAATGCATTTATGCATTCGAGTTGAATCTCATCCCTAACTTTACATCAAAAGTTTACTTTCAAAAGACAAAAATTCCATTTTGGCTTTCAACACACATACACAGAAGTCACTTGGTATGCATTATGCTTATTTGCTGGTTCAGTAGACCTCGGTATTAATATGCCTACTCTCTTATTCCCTCATTGAGAATGACCCCTTAATTTCTCTTGTTGAGATTAAATTTATTAAGAATGCGGTATTTTCAACTTATTCAAGGATGAAGAAAATTCAAATTTAAAGTATTTGATGAGTTATAGTTACTTTAAATTTTAGACACTTCTTAGCAAGCAACTCTTTGCACACATCACACATGTGGCACTCGTCGCACATAACTCATATACATAATTGTGCACCCATATAGGAATTTTATACATAACTGCATGTATATAATTTCTCTTTACACACTCACATGAACAATTTCTTGCAAGGAAAATGTAAATGGATTTCACACTTCAAAGACAACTTCAGGCAATGGTCAATCAGACTAGGACAGAGTCCTCATTGAAAAAGTGGGGTCATCTACGCATGTTATACTGGAAGTAATTTCAAGGTAATGACTATCTTGCTCAAAGACAAAATGAAATCCATAAAAATGAAATCTTTCATGGAGCAAGACTGTCGACACATACACTCTTGTTGGAGCAATCAGGTAAGACACTTTATCCTTAAATACACACATCACAATAAACGTATGTAAAACTCAAACTCTTTAAATGTACAAAACATTAAATTCCTCAAATGTACAAAAATTCAAAAACTCAAATCCAAATGTACAGGGCTCTTTTAAATACACCAAAAATACAAATGTACAAATATACAAATTTCATAAATTCCCAACACACAAAAAATTTGAAGGCCTTGAAATGCACCTGATTGTACACAAATCCAATATACATCTCAAAATGCACTCAAGCTGTACAAACAAAAACAATACACAAAAAAACCTCAACTTTTTCAAGTAAAGTGCAAATAGACTCCCTAGAGGGCAAACTAGTAGGCTTCCACTTGTAGAATGATCGCAAAAGCTAGGACGATATTTGCTCACCTCAAAATTTGAGATGATATTTTGTCTATTCACATTAGGAATAGCCAGGTAATATCCCATATATGAATGATAAAATAGCAAGCCAACTAAAGTGCTTTTTGTGTAGGCTCGCAGGTCTCAGCCATGTACCCTTAAGTCCTTTTCCAAGGCATTCCCAGTCTCTTAATGAGCATAAGTCCTTTTTCCAAGGCATTCTTAGTCTCTTAATGACCACCAAGGCATTCTTAGCCTCTTAAAGAGCATTATGTCATTTTTCCAAGGCATTCGCAGTCTCTTAATGAACATAAGACCTTTTTGCAAAGCATTCTCACTCTCTTAATGAGTATTGTCAAAACTTCAAGGTATTTCCAATCTCTTAACGAGCATTAACACATTTTTCCAAGGCATTCCCAATCTCTTGACAAATATTGTCAAGACCATTTTTTCAAGGTATTCCCAGTCTCTTAACGAGAATCAAGACCTTTTTCCAAGGCATTCACAGTCTCTTAATGAGCATTGTTAAGTCCTTTCTTAAGGAATTTCGAGTCTCTTAATGAGCATTATGACCTTTTTAGGCATTTCAAAATCTCTTCGAAGAAAATCACATTCAGAATATCTTTAGAGCAAAACCAAAATTCGCAGTCTCTTTAAAGTAAACCAAAATTCAAATTCTCTTCAAAGCGAACCAAATCCAAAGTCTCTTCAGAGCAAAACAAACAAATATGAATTCCTCTTTGAGAGGCATTTTCTACAGATGGCTAGGTCACGAGCTTGAAGTGAAGATTGTGTGGTGCAGTTTTGGTCGGCAAGCTTATATGGATCGCCTTATCACCAAACCTTTGCAGTTAAAGAGATAGCCACTTCAAGTACGCATCTTTATTTCTTTACTATGAACTTTGACTAATCTAAGCACTAGTGCACTAACCTTCCCAAAGTTAGAGGCATTGTAGACACTGGGTTCTAAGGCGGCTCCTAATTAGAGTCACCTAATGAGGAAGTAGTTTCTCATAAATAGATCAGGAATACAAATGCCAAGCTTTCTCCTAGATTTTATGTTTTTAAAAGGCTTTTTAAGCTCTCTTGTGGGTTTTAAATATTTAAAAATTCTTTTTTTGGTGTTTTTCCTTTTTTTCCTTGGCCTGGAAAGTTAAAATGGATTTCACGGGTTAAAAAAAGGTCAACGATCAAAGTCAAAGGCCATGAGTCACTCCCTTGACTCACGAGTCAAGGCTATGACTCCTTCCTTTGACTCACGAGTCAAAGCTGTGACTCCCTCCTTGAACCTATTCTGCATGCGAAACAGGGAAAAAAAAAAGATAAAAAAAAATCTAATTTTAAACTGATCTAAAGATGTCCTGATCCAAAATTAATTGTTTTGAAAGGGATATTTAACCAAAAAAGGGGCTCTTGTCTCCCTCCTGCTCTCTCTCACGGTTTCTCTCTCTCCTAAAAACTCACTCTGTTCTTCATAAAAAACACACACATAGAAGAGCAAAAATAGAGAAAAAGCCATAAAGCACTTGTTCATTGTTCTTTGATGGAACTAACACTGAAGTTATCATTCTTGAGTCTCCAAAACCTATAAATCTAGTGTTTAATTCAAGTTTATTATGTAAATAATCATTTTTTTTAATTTATTCCTTGATTTTTCTTAATATGTTATATATTAAATTTAAGCTTGTAAATTTATTGTTAATTGATTTTTGTGTTTATTTCATTCATTAAATCATATTAACCAATTAAAACCGTGTTCGAATTGGGTAAAAAAATTAATTTGAAGGTTACTATTCATTGTCTTCTTCCTTGAATTTAAGTTTTGATTTTTATATTTCTTAGTTTAATTTTAATTTTTTATAATTAGACCATGTTTTTTTATATGTTTTAATGAGTTTTTATGGCTTTTTTAGGCTTTAAAATGGTTAAATTTGAGTTTTTGGTAAATTCTATTTGGTTTTAATGTCTTTCAACATCGGTTCAAAGGCTAAAATTATTTTTTAGGCTGAGACACGACCTAGAGTCGGATCGAGTCACGACCTTGGCCCATGACTCAGCCTGACTCGGGCGTGATCACCCCTGGCCATTCTCCCTTTAGGCGTCACTTGGGCTTGGCGCGCGCCTTGCATCGCCAATCTCCAGTCACACCTGCTGCTTTCATTATTACTTATTTTATTAATTAATATCTACTGTAGATTGGCCCAACATCTCACTTTTAATTAATTGTAATTCATTTGCTTTTGGTTTCTTGCTCTTTGAATTAACTATTCACGTTTCGTCATTTAGTTTTTTTACTTTTATTATATTATTTCATTTATTTATTATTTGTTTGTTATTGTTTATCATTTAACCTTTTAGCTTAGTTTTTTTAATTTATTTATTATTCATTTGTTAATTATCCTTGTATATTTGTTAATTTGTTCTTCATTTAATTTATAATATATTTTATATATTGTATATTTTATATATTTTTTATTGCTTTTTGTATTGTTATCAATAATATAATTTTTTATGGTATTGTTTAATTTATCAATATTATATCATCAATATTCTTTTTAATGTATTCTATATTATTTTGCATTTGAACTTGTTAATTAGCATTTGTGATTTATTTTTATTTATATATTCATATTATTTAATTCCCTTTTAGTTCTATTACTTTATTATTGCTAATATTTTTATTATAGTTAAGTTTACTTTAAATTATGTTAAATCTTATTTTTCTTTATTTGTATGTTTAATCCATTTTATTTATTAATTCATGCTATTATATATTTACTTAATTATTTTATTTAAATGCTTCAGTATGCGCGTGCCAATAAATGTTGCATGAATTTCGGATTGCATCATACATTTTACTAGCTTTGCCTATTTGATTATTTAGGATTAATTGCTATATTAATTTATTTGAATTATTTATTTATTTATTTATGTATTATCTACTATTTGATTTAGTTTTCTTTTTTCTGACATATTTTAACATACACATCACCATTTCGGGTCGGATTAGAGAACAAGGTGGATCAAATTAGGTTAGATTTTATTTTCTCATTTATTATTATTTTGGGCCTATATAATTTTCCCTTTATTTTCCTTTATTTATTGCAAAAATGTAATAATAAAGGCTTTTCCATGCACTTAAAAATCACACAAAACTGCTTTTACTAATTAATTAGATTTTTCTAATAAAATGAATCAATATCCTATTTTATTCCAAAAATCACATAAAATAATTTTATAAATATCCATGAGTGAACCAATGTTCCAATTCAATAAATAGCCTGATTTATGTATGTCCTTTTTCCTTGTATTATTATTATTTTATGCCTTTCTTATTTATTACGAATAATGTAATAAATTATTTTTCGAACGTTAATCTAAAAACTCATCAAATAATTTTATACAAGTTTAAGTGGAATTTTTATATAATAAAGGGACCAATGTCTCAATTTTTACCCACAAAAATGACATATAAAATTAGAGATTTTTCTTTATAAATATATGTGATTTTCTACCTTAAAATTAGTCAAGGAGATTTTTTTCCAAAGCCATATGGGCTCAATGCCCTCATTTTTATCCAAAACATGCCCGAAACTTAACCTTTTATAAATATACATACGAGGACCAATGTCCTCATCCAAATGGACATTCTAAATTAATTTTTCGATTTATGTATGATTGCATTTATTCTTATATTCTTTATTACTTTTTGTGCTATCTTTTTACAGCTTTCAAAATGTATGCTTTACAGCTTTCTAATATGCTTGGATGTGCTTTACTTTTCCAGCATGATAACTCATGTCAGAAAAGAGATAAAATAAATTAATCATAAAACTCATTTATGTAACATAAAACTCATTTATGTGACGCTAATCAAATGTATAAATAAGAGTGAGGTCCAAAACTATTTTCGGTTTTGACCTCATAAGGTTAGAACTCATTTTTTTAATATTTTATTAGGTGGCGACTCTGTGATACTTGTCTTGTGGTGCCTAACAGATGCTCTCATAGGTTGATTATCAATAATAGATGGGAATAAAACCCTATCTATTGCGGAGGGACTAGCCTTCACAAGTCAAGTAGACCTTGATCAAGTCTCAAGCTCTAAAAGTGGGTTTTTGAGAACATAACAGATGCTTACAGGATTCAGTGTGCATCACAATCATTAGAGAATATCTTATGCATCTACCGATGTTGTGACCACAATAGGTAGGTAAGCCTTTGAGTTTGTATCTGGCCATAGTGGATAGTTCAGTAGGGCTATGATAGCTCAAAAAGATGACTTTGAGATAGAGTACGCAATTTACTATCTCAATAAAAGGTTTTTTCCAGATAAAGCTAAGTATATAGAAGTTAAAAAGATTTGTCTAGCAGTCATCTGGGCTTCAAAGAAACCGAGGCATTACTTCCATTTCTATAGAGTACAAGTTATAGCTAAATAGAATCCTTATAGTTATTTGCAGGAAGCACCCTCACTCTTAGGGAAGATAGATAGGTGGTTAATCATTCTACAGGAGTTTGACATCAAATATATCACTAAAAATTATTAAAGGTAGAGCTGCAGCAGAATTCTTAGCTAACCAACCACTGAAAGGAGAAAAGAAAACCTATAAGTTTTCTAATGAGAATATCGTGGCTATAACATTATAGGGTTGGCAAATGTACTTTGATGGGGCTATGAATAATAAATGAGCTAGAGTCAAAGTAATTCTAATAATGTTAGAGGGGCAAAAGCTACCTTTAGCCAAGAAATTGAGATACAAAGCTATAAATAATGAGGACGAATATAAAGCTTGCATCTTTTGATTAGAAGGCTTGCTGGCCATAGGAGCAAAATCTATAGAAGTATTCAGAGATTCTTCTTTGGTAGTTTATCAAGTCAAAGGTGAATGGTCACTAAAAGAAGAACGATTCTTGCCTTACCTTAAGTGTTTAAAAGATTTGAGCTATCAGTTCAAGGTTTGCACCTTTGGATATAAGCCTAGAGATGAGAACCAGTTGGCAGATGCCTTAACAATTTTGGTATCAATATGGGATAATCTGAAGGGAGTAAGTATAAAGCCAATTTTATTCTCAAGTTCTGACAAGCCATACTTTGAGGTTGAGCAAGTGATGGATATTCAGGTGGATGATGGGAAACCTTGGTACTATAACATCCAAAATTACTTAGAGAGATTAACATTTCTAGAGGAGGCCACCTAAAAGGATTAAAGAATGATACGCAAGCTGTCATCTCTGTTTATTATTGTAAGTGAAGTGCTTTATAAGAGGCAACCTGATGGAATTCAACTTAGGTGTTTGAATAAGGAGGCTAAGAAGGCCATGGAAGTGGTGCATATAGGGGTATGTGGAGCACATATAAACGAGTTAGCCTTAGCAAAGAAGATTATGTGCTAAGGATTATTTTTCTTACAATGGACATTGATTGTTATGAATATGTCAAATCATGCTAGTTATGCCAATAATACGCAGACTTAAAATACTTGCCAGTTTTTTAGCTGTGTAATCTTACTTCGCTTTGGCCGTTCATCGTATAGGGTATAGACATCATAGGTATGATCCATCCGCTAGCCTTGAATGGAGACAGATTCATTATAGTTGCCATTAATTACTTCACCATGTGGGTAGAAGCAGATCCTTTAAGAAGGTGGATGCTAGGGACATAACTAAGGTTATCGAAAAGAATATGATATGTAGGTATGGTTTACCTCACCATATAGTGTTAGACAATGGGTTACAGTCCTCTGGTGAAACCAAGCAGGTGCTCAAAAAAGTAGGGTGTTCAACATTATAGGTCCTCTCCTTATATACCTTAGGCCAATAGGGCAGTTAAAACAACCAACAATAATGTAAAAGGATTTTAGTAAAGATGGTTCGAACATATAAAGATTGGGCCGATAAGCTACCTTTTACATTATGGGGTTATAGAACTACAACCAAATCTTCATTAGGGGATAGCCCATTCTCTCTAGTGTATGGGACAGAAGTTGTATTGCTAGTGGAAATTGAGCATCAATTTTTGAGAGTGATCTTATAAGCCAAACTGCCAGAGATAGAATGGGCCAGACAAATGTTATTATAGCTTCATATACTAGATAGGGATAGGATACTTTCACAACCAGATTTACCAAAAGAGATTAGCTCACCTATTTAGGAAAAAGGTTAGAAAGCATCCTTTGAAAGTAGGAGACTTAATGTTCAAATAGGTGAGATCCGAGATTCCAGGCTTTTTAAGCTAAAAAAAGTCATTGTCTAAAGAAGTCATTATTCTAACTGATAGTGATGGCAATGAGTTCAGGAAGCCGGTGAATGTTAACAGATTGAAAAGGTTCCATAGTTGAGATTCAAAACAGAAAAAGAAGAGAATAAGAGCCCTTTGGGTTAAAAATAAAAAAATGGCAACCTTACTAAAATTGGGAGCCCCATCAAGGTAAAAATCAAAAAAAGGCATATTGAGCAAAAATTAGGGGTTGAGAGAAAATAATCAATTAAGAAAACCCAAAAAGGCTGATTAATGACAGGAATTATGATCCTTTTGAGATTTCATTTCAAGATTAAGTGATATATGTCATTAAGATGATTTTGAATAATGATCTTGTGTACTAAAATCAGAATGAAAAGTCACATTTGTATCCAAAATATTATTAATGTATTCAAAAGTAATCCTTTTCTTTTCATGTGTTCAAACTTTAAAAGTTCTAATGAAAGCAAACCATAATCCATAATAATATCTAATCTAGTATATCTATATCACATTGCTCTCTCCCTCTAGGTGTTTAAAATGACATTCCTATTGTCAACAGCTAGACTCGTGACCCACTGCTTATATGTAATGGGAGTAGTGAAGTCAATGGCACTGATCTCAGGAATGATAGTTTTTACAAAAAGACTGGTTTAGATCCTTCGATAGTAGCTTGTAAGAAAAGGAGTAGAGAGTAGACCACCACGGAAACCCAGAGGACACCTGACAATGTCTTGAGGGTCCCCATATTGGCAAGAACATCAAATAGTGATGTAAAAGGTGGCTCGATCTAATCAACACAGAGGGATGCATCCAGAAGGTTCATCCCAAACTACAGAAGATATGGGTAACCTAAGGCACCTGAAATGGTATCACCATCTACTAGGTGAGCCAACTAGACAACTCCCTTATGGGTAGAATAAAACTCGTACTATTTATGCCTAAGGTTATAATGTCTCAGTGGATAAGTGTTTATGGCTTTGGCTTGAAAATGAGGCTCTAACAGTAGCTTTAGCTTCTCATGTAGCCACACCTGAAAAAAAAAGAAGAAAAGCTATTGGGTTGAGTTAGATTCATCTTAAGCAAAAATAAGGTAAGAAAATACATGAGAATCCAAAGGGACTCACTTTTCAACAAGAAAAGCTAGTGTGAAAACCCACAAGGGGCACACTACCTTTAAAATAATAACATATCTGGAGCAACATGGGACTGCCAATAAGACGAACAGCAGGGTTAGTATAAATGGCATCTAAGCCAAAAAGTGTCTTTGTAAAGACCACGAAAAATGGGGTACGTCCTCTTTGCGCACCATCCATAACACTGAGAAGTCCATAATCTCCAGTCAAGTCATTCGAGCATACTAGCAAACATCGAGCAAAACAACACAACAAAATCACACTAGTCTGAAAGGTAGGCACATCATCAAAATCATTCAAAACATCAATCAGTCACTCCAATGAAAATGTCCTCCCTCAAGGTATTAAACTCTTGGCTTTATAAGGTAGAAAACCCAAAGCCTGAGTTACCTCTCTAGGATAATTAAGGACAATAAAAGGTAAACAAGGTTAAGTACTAAGTGCAAATCTCACACCAACAATCTCAACGAATTCTTTAGGCAGAGGACACAATTCCTGATGAGTAAACCTAAAGATGTGGAACCTCAAGTCCCAGTACCAGATGGCAAATAAAATTAGAGTCCTGTCCAACTTCACTCTCCTAAAAAATCTCAAATTCGAATATGGGATCAAAATTAGGTCTTATTGGGTTTTCGGGTCATCTAACAGTCTATGTAATTTTGTCATAACCAAGGTCAATATGGTAAAAATATTCAAGTGGTCTAAACACAAAAGTAAATAAAAGAAAAATAAATAAAAAACTACAATTGAAAATTAGAAAGAAAGAGATGAAAAAAATACCTAGTGGAGAGCCTGAAAGAAGGAGGCTAAAAGACACAAAGACCAAGAAAAAATCAAGCTATTTATAGAAAAGGTGTGACAGATGCTCATCCCTTGAGAAGCAAGCCATAGCCAACCTGTCTATCACCTCTGGATGGCCCAAGTGAATCTTTTTTGCATGTCCCATACATTATACGTACATTCTTTGCATTATCCTTGTTTTCATTTTGCAGGAAGTTCAAAGAGCCCATTATTAGTATAGAATCTCCTAGGAGGTTTTAAAATTTAGAGAATTCAAAAAAATATGGGAGTATTTTGAAAAAAAAAGAAACAACAACAACAACAACAATAACAATAATAATAATAATAATAATAATAATAATAATAATAATAATAATAATAATAAGAGTATATATATGTGTGCATAAAATAATAATATGTAAGTAATCTGATGTAATAATGAAAAAATAAAAAATAATAATAATAACAAAAGAAAAAATAAAAAATAAAAAAAGAAGGGTTGACAGACGTAATGTATAGGCCGGCCGTCTATCCCTAGCGATAGATGCCCTACCCATTTGTTGCTCAAAATTTTGAAAAAGGGGCCTTTTCTTCTTCTCATTCCTCTCTCTTCTCCCATAATCGCCATTGACAGCATTTTTGAGTTCTTTTTCTTTGGTTTTTTTGTTCTTTCTCCTCCATTTTTGGTCTATTTTGTGCACCATCAGTGTTGGATTGCTCCTAGGATCATTGTGCACTTCAAAGTGTCTTTAATTTGAGTTTTCTTCTAGTATTTCTGACATTTATTTTCGTCCACTTCCCAAGTAAGTGTCAGATTTAACTTCTTTCTTTTCTTTTGTTCGTTATTATTTTCATTTAGTTTTGATATTTAAATAATGTATAGGCTCAATTTTCTTATATTTCATGTGTTTGATGCATGCTTAGTTCACTGCCTAGTGAATTATTTGGCTTGAACCTATAAATATTGCATTGGCAGTATGTGAGTACACAAAAAAGAACATGTAAAAATGCAATGTGTAGACCCTTAATACAATTTAATAATGTTGAATAATTTTAGATTTGTAAATTAGCCACATTAGCATATTGTGATTAGCTATGCACCATTGTAGATTAATCTTAGAAATTGTAGATATGCCTTATAGACACAATGCAATTAAGATTAACAATGCATCAATGGAGATTAATAGAAGATTAATTTAACATATTGTAATTAAAATCACTTGTGAAATGAATAAAAAAAAACAAAACAATAAACTTTTGCTTTGCTGCTTTGAACACTGGTGCAAAATTATTTTTTGAGTTGAAATGCTTGGTGCCCACTGATAATCTATGTTGTTGCCTTTAAAATGTATTTTTTGTGTAAGGGGGCAGGCATATTCCTAGCTAAAATGTTGCTAAAAGTCCATTAAATTTTTGTAGATTTTAAAATGCCTTGATTGACATACATGTTTGCTAGACTACCCACTGATGGGCTTAAGATGTTGAAAATTATTATTTTAGTAGTTGACACACATTTTCATGCGGGTTGGCTAGGTCTAGTTTAAGCCGACATGCTGCCGAAATTTTGCCAAAAATTTGTAAGAATATAATTTTAGCTTACTTGCAACAAAATTTAATTTTGAAAAAACTAACACTTAACTTTTGCAAGATGTCATGCAGAGATGCACAAGCTACACTAGCTCCACCTAGCCTAAGGTAGATAACCCCTCAATGGGCTGAGAGATATTTGGTTTGCTGTGTTAGGCTTTCCTTTTATCTCCATTACCTGATTTCTCCATCTATTGAGGTACTCATGAAAAGACTCATCACATTTCTGTTAAGGTTTATCAAGGTAACCTCTATCCTAGTACTGCAGTCACACTATTTAAGAAACTCCTCAGTTAGCAAATCCTAGTTCTCATTGGTACGCTTATCCAATCTATGATACCAATCAATCGCAGGCCCTATTAAACTCAGACAAAAATATTCCACTTTCTACTTCTTGGTCAAGGTGGTTCATTTCATAATAAATGTGTACTATTTAACATATGCCAAAGGATCTAAAGTACCATCAAATCTTGGTAGGTCATGTATCTTGAACCTCTAGGGCAATGGTTTTTCCCCATCCAATGTTTGGTGTTGAGAAAGCAACCATTCCACCAATCATAGCCAACAACCTATCCTCAAACTCCTGAAGACGTCTGTCTAGTCTTCAATTTAACTCGTACCTTGTCATCGAAGGCCCTGCAATAGAAGCAGCTAATATTTCCCTTAAAGATGGAAACCTCCCTACCTCATCAATAACTCTTTTAGTCTTATTCAACTGTTTGTTATCCATTTTAACCTTATTTCTTAACTGCTTAGACTTAACTTTGAGCTGACTTTCAAATCCAACACTTAAGCGACTATCTGACCCTCCCTCTAGACCACCTAGATAAATCCATGATGACTGTAAGAATCAAATGTTAGCAGTGATGCATGAGCATGATATATATATAATGCATCGATGCAATGAATGCTTTCGTTAGGCATCAATCACAATCACACATAAGCACAACTATAACCTTCCAATCTTATTACTCCCTCATAAGAGGTCGTGCAGTCTCTTTCCTAGGTGGGCTTAGCCCACGAGTCAACAGGATACCCGATGGATGGATATGGTGCATGGTGAAAACCCGATAGCATAATCTCTTTAAATTAAAAGTGCAAGTGTATAGGTTTTGATCGTTATCTATTTTGACTAACTCATACAAGTAAGGTAGAGCCCATCAAGGCATGACGGTCTTTGACTGCTACTCTCCTGACTTGTTTAAGTCAGGCCAATACATGAAGGTCCACATAGTAGGAAAAATTTATTATGGTTATGTAACCTAGAGAAGTTCCTATTGTCATTACATGGGCTTTAGTCAAGGGTGATGTAACTTTAGGCCAACCCAAGCATGGTCACTGCCAAAGGTCTATCTCATCATGAGCATAACGATCGATGGGTCATCATTTTATATACCATTTGGTACTAGACTTGGGCTGGTGGGTCTCTTTGATGCCTCCCTACATTGAGTAAACGTAGGGCATGCTTCAAGATAGAATTGGGGCTAAAAGGGCTGCCTAACTTAATTATAAGGCTCTAAGATGTATACAATTTTGAAAAGAGATAGGATTAATAGAAAAACCAATTATAATATAACTTAACCAAGGTAATTTTAAAAGTAAGATCTCTATAGTCCGTAATAGAGTCGCCACTATGACACGTGCCAAAGCCACACACATTTTTGGGTTCACTCTTGGAGGCCCGCTTTTGGGGTCCAAGACTGAACGAGGCTCACTATAACTCAAAAATTGGCCACTTCATAGTAAAAAGGGATTTAGGCCCAATTTATTATCGATGGTTAACTCCTGAAGGTGTCTACTATGGGCTTACAAAAGCAGAAGTCATGGAATTACCACCCAATAGAATGTTGGGAAATAAATCTTAACCTTTCTAATGCCCAAATAGAGATTGGTGTTTTAGACATCGCTCTTACTTAGCATCTCGATTATATGTTGTCTTATAAATGGGTTTCAAACATTAATCCACTCTCCTCTCTCACACGATACATTTATGGAGAATTTAATACATCAATCAAATAGAAAAAGCGGTAAATCAAGTGAGTAAATAAAATAATAAATCTAACTACATAAGTTATTACAAAGGCAAGTCATCCAGCAAAAAAATAAAGAACATACATAAATTAGGGTTTTTATTTAAGTTGGGAACGATAGTTCCCTCATGCACATTTTACAAAAAACCTCTCTTTATTGATTGTGTGATTTTTTGTTAGAAAATTAGACATTGGTCCATTTTATTAAGAAAAATTCCAAATTAATTAGTAGAAATGATTTTAAGTGTCTTTTCCATTTAACGTGCAGAAAAAAATAATTTTATTACTATCTATTACATCCCCAAATAAATACATCCAAAGTAAACGAAATCAAACATGAATAAAGCAAAGTAATAAATAAAAGAAATGCAAAAATAAAAGTAAATAAACAAATGCACATCAATTCAATCGCTCACACAAAACCATAAAACCAAATCAATTAGCATTGTAAAGAATATACAATAAAAAAAGTAAATAAGATACATAATAATATTATAAAAAATTAAGCATGCATACAGAAGAAAAAAATTTACAAAAAGACACAAAAAATGAATTAATACACCAAATATCAATAAAACAACATAAATAACAATAAAAGGACCTAAACCACATAAAAAAAGTAAGCCTAAATCTAGCCATGGACGCCCCTAGACAGGTGACGAATGCCCTTGACCAAAGAGGGACAGGACGAGAAGAAAACACCATGACGTCTCATCTATCGCATTGACAGATGGCCATCTGTGGTGCTTTCATCCCATCTGTCACTCGAAGGACAAATACAAAAAGCTAAAACTCAACACAAAATCACCAATGCCTCAAATAAACCCTAAGCATATAATTATATGGATCTAAGCTATGCAAAACCTAAGATACTAGTCCTAAATCACATTTTAATTATATAATAGCAAGATTAATACCTAAAACAACATCTTAACACAGGGTGCAAAAAATGCATTCATGGAGAAAATCATGTCAAAATAAAATTATTTTGGGACACATATGGATCCACGTTAACATGGCATTCAATTAAACATACAAATCTGAATAAATAATATACAAGAAACACATTTAATATTGTTAAACAGCATATACAAAAGTAATGAATTAAGAGAGAGAAAGAGAGAGGGAAACCGACAATATTACCCTTAAGAGATATTCTGATTTTATATGCCTTGAAGTCTAGATCTTTGCTCCGATCTTAGTTTTCTTGTTTAAGAAAATAAACAATTTTTGTGTGTTTTTCATTGGATCAAAAGAGTGTGTGGAATCCTTAGTTTCAAAGAGAGAAGAATTGGTTTTCTTCCTCTCTAAGAACTTTGTTCTTCTTTTTCAAAAAAAGATCCCCCTTAAAAACCCTAATTTTTATCTTTTGTACATGGGGAGGACATTCCAACTCTAACTCTCCAAGTATAAACGGATTAATCCTTCAAAATTCGGGCTAATTCCCTCTAAAATCCTATCTTTCCATTTAAAAAAAATGTGGGAAATCTGGGAATGCAACCACAGACAGTCACCCTTAAGGACAGAGGTCGGCCCCTCACATAAAAGCTTTAAATTTATAAAAATATCCTTAATCTAACTAGACAGGAGGAAAGTGATCATAGAAGATAGTCCCTCACATGACAGATAGTCGTCTGTCATAACTAAAGGCCAAAATCAAGGTTTGTAGTGCTTTTTTGCTAAAACCTCCAAAAACACTTGGAAAATCATAAAATTTTCATGAAAAATGCAAAAAAAATCCAAATAGGAGCCTCGAGATCCATATTCTTTATTAGAAATATATTATTTCCTTATCATCGGGTAACCCTGATCTAGGCTACCTCGGGTCACGGTGTCTATAGCTAGATTCGAGGGTAGATGAAAGAACGTTTGGCCAACCACTCTAGAAGGATATTTTTGTAGACATGCAAGCTACTCTAAGGATGAGGATGGTTGAGCCAATGTAAGGGCACGAGGAGCAGTACAGATTATTAACCATTCCTAAGATGAGGCAGAGATATGGCCTAGATCCCATTGTGCCAAAGCCACTAATAAAGAAAAAGGATTAGGATCAGGCTCAGCCACCTCAGGTACATCCAGCACTGACAGTTCAACATGATAACCAGCAAGAGGAGCCATATAAGGCTTATAGGGCAGGCATAAACTCTGACTTTGAGATAGATATCTAGGTAGATCTCGATGAGCTTCTTGGTCGATCACCTCGTGCTCCAGTGCATCCATGGTCGCCTATTAGGCCACGATTATCACCAACTAGGAGGTTTGAGAGATATTCACCATATGGCCATCCTGAAGCTTCCACCTCTACCTCTGCTAGGATATATGACCACCCTGGGGCATACACATCCACCGCTCCATCACCAACCCAATCAACATCAACACCATTACCTAGTGATATCACAAAGAAGCTGTCTACTATGGAGGAGGCCACTAGGAGGCAGGATCAGACTCTATAGGCAGTATTAACCTTGGTACAGTCATTGCAAACTCAACATCAAGCTGATCTATAGGGTATTAGGGTAGACCTAGTAGCTGTTGGCCAGAGATTTGATGTGACTTTACAGACGCTTGATGAGTCCTTCACTTAGATCAAACAACAGGGAGATTGCATCAAGATAGAGGTCCCTAGAGGGAGGAAAGTCTTGACTAAGACTGACGATCAACTGAGGAGGTATATTAGGAACTTGAGAGATAATTTAATGAGACCTCTAAAGCAGCACTCTAGGGCAGTCTTAGGGATAGGGCAGAGTTTAGAGCACCTGGTTAAGGTGATAGCATAGATTTTACTACCATTGTCCACCGCCCTACCTTGATTTAAGTTTATATTCAAATAATAGGGTGAGCAACCACTAACACCACCTTAGGTAGTGGTACCGCCTACACCTTTAAGGCCTTTAGCTTTTTGTCCTCCATCTGGACCAGCTTACAGCATAGAACCAGGACCCTTTCAATAGTTTGTTTTGTATTTAGGGAGTTTTTGAAACTTTTAGATGTTTTTATGTATATAAAAATTATTATGACATGTATGTATTTAAGTTTCATTTATGTTTGATATGCTTGAAATAGAAATATATTATAAGATTGACAACTGGATGCAAGATCAAAGTAATAACATGGTAATTGAAAAAGATAAAATGGTAAAAAAAATAAATCAACCATAATTGACAACAAGATCAAATCCAATGAACAAAACACTAATATCACACCCTTTTCACAAGTACTCAAAATCCTATCAAGAGGTAAACATCCCCACATTCTACAGAATTTAAAGGAGGCATGTCTTTTATTTACAGATTAGGAGAGAATAACACTCATACTAAACTAGATTAGAAGGATAAAATGTTTGTGAATGGGGAATAATAGCCACACTAAACTAGATCAAAAGGATAAAGCATTTGTCAATGGAATAGATAAGAATCTTTGGTAGTTCTTCTTACTTGGTCATGGTTTCAAAACACCCATGAAACTACAAAAAGTCACTTGAATAGGTTGAAATCAAAAAAGACACCCATAAGGCTACAAGAAGCCACCTTAACAAGTTGAAATCAAAAGAGATATGTAACAAAGAGAAGTGCAGATATTTTCTAATTCTGGAAGGATTTAAAGGAGATGGTAAGAAGTCACACCTATCTCCCTTGGACAAGGAAATTATTGAATTGATGGAAAATCTCACTAGTGATTGATCCATATGGTTGAAGATAAAGTGAAAGACTTCACTAATAATTGATCCACATGGCTAAAACCATGACCATAGTATAAAACTAAAGCGCACTGAAGAGAGATAGTCTAAAAGGTTATTTTAACTTTCAATGATAAGGGAAAGATTCATGTTATAGTGTCTTCAAGATAGACCTATAATTTAAAAGGTTATTTTAACTTTCAATATGATGAGGGAAAAATTATGTTATAGTGTCTTTAAGGAAAACCTACACATATAGAGCAGGCCTATGAACACATGTCGACAGTGATTCTTTACAAATGCATATTTGCTAAAAATTCTTCAATAAGAATATTGATTCAAAGGGACAAACACCCCTACAGGTAGTGTCAACCACCCCAACTATAAGATTAGGCATGCCTATAGATGGCACTACAAAAAAAAACCTGAATTAGCAACGAAATTTAGTGATGGAGTTAATTAGCAACGGATTAGCGATTGTTTTCCAGATTAGTCGTGAAAACTATTTTTTTCAATTTGGTGATATGTTTAGTGACTAAATAGCGACGGATTAGGAGAAACATTTGCTAATTATTGGTGCGAAATAATGGCGCCCTTTTATGCGACGGAATTAGCAATGAAATAATAGTCGCTAAACACTGTTTAAATTTTTTGTTCATGAAAATATTTTCATGACTGAATTTCAGTCGCTAAGGGAAGTGAAAAAGTTAGCGACGGTATAGCAATTGTAATTGTGTCGCTAATTTAGACGCTATTTAAAAAAAATTCTAATAAGTTCCTAGACTTAAATACTTTTTTCTCTCTCTATTATAAACTTTATTTCTCTCTTTCTCTCTCTCAGTTAGAAAGCCCCAAATCATGAAAACCTCCCAAATAAAAAACCCTAATTCCCAATAATTGACTTTCTCCGATCCACTAAATTGACTTTCTTGTTTTTTCTGATGGTTTCTCATCGATTTTGCTTTTAATAACTGAGACGAAGCACGTGATAGAGTTTTCTCTCACTCACCTGCATCGGCAATCCCGGATGAGGGCGCGTCTGGTTGGGATCTGGAGTCATTGGTTTATAGCAATATTAGATCTGGAGGTTTTTCGGTTGTTTCAAATTTAAACCTTGTTATTAGGTCATAGGATATCAGATCTGGAGTTTCTTAGTTGTTTCAACTAGATGATGTGCAAGGTCCTGCATGGGTAATTTGCTTTATGTTTCCTTTGCTATTTTTTTCCTAAATAATCTCTTTATATTTTTATGCGTTGGTTGCTCAATTTGTTGCTGTGTATTGTTTCATTATTATTAATTTTTTTCTTTTTAAAATAAAAGAAAAAAAATGATATATAATTTGTTAACTCTATCAAAGAGTACAACATGAAGCTCGCTTTGGCTTTTCTCAAGAAAGCTAAGGAAATATGTGCCAGTCGTGGGGTATTTTCTCTATTTCCTACTTATTCATATTATGGTGTTCTTATTGGTTTGCTCATAATTTTATTTACTATTTTAAACAGGTGAATGCAAAGATAATCACAGAGATCGGTGTCATGTTCTTGTCATAAGGAAACCATAACAAGCATGACTTTGTATCCCTGCTTCTTGACAGGTTATTTGACATTATTCAGATGTAGATTATCTCTTGCACGGAATTTGTAGTTTCATATGAAAATGCTCTCAAACCTGGATTTTTTGTAATTCTGTGTCTGTTAATTAAGTCATAACAATAAATTATTTGTGTTTTCATTCCATATCTCATTACCCATTTCTAATTGTTCTTTGATATTTGTACATGCATTTTAATATTCAGGCCTACTGGTATTTAGAGTGGCATCTTGATGTGTTGATATTATGGGCCTTAGCTAAAACTGGTGAGTTATCAAAAGCAGAAGAGTTATTAAAAGGCTTTAGCTGTCTACGATGCATGTTTTTTAGATTTATTTGTTTTAAAAATGAAATAGTATATTACTTAAAAATGGCATAAAGATTCATGAGTAAAGCTAAAATCCCTAAGATGGTTTCTTATTCGATGATGTAAATATCCTTCTTATGCTTATTACCCTTAATAGTTATCTATATTTACTTGTTTGTATGTGTTGTAGTGGAGCAAGTTTTGGGAGTTGGAATAACCACATTGGCCCAAATTATTTTGTTTTGGTGTCCAACTTAGCTTTAGATTGTTGTCTTACTTCTGGGATGTTGTAACTATTATTTACGTAAAAATTTTGTATGGACATTACTTTGTCATGTTGTAACTAAATTTTGTATATAGAAACAGATATATTTTTCATTTATTCCAACTTTATGTATATGTTTATATTGAGCTGAATATATCTCAATCTTTCCCTTTGCTTGGTAATGAAGTCGGTCATTTGAATTATTAATTCTCCGTGTGTAAGCATCTTATACACTCTTTGGGGATATATGAGCATTACAGTTTTGGTATAATGCAATCTAAATCCTATTTAAGGGGGTGATTTTAATTGAGTAAAATTTGCACATCATCCACAATTTGCAGCATCTTTTATGTCCACCATGTGTACATTAAAATTTTTCTAAAAAAATATATTGATTTATCTCTCTATTTTAGTCTCTGTATTGCTGCAATAAGGCTTTCTTGAGTGTTCCCAAGTGTTATTCTCCATCAACTATGGTATCATAGTCCTGGTTTTTTTATTAATAGGCATACAGCTTATGACAACTATCGAGAATGCAGTGAGTTTATATGAAATCAATTTGCAAGATTGGTCTTAATCGATAGTTTAGTCTTTTAGTTTTACTCATTTTAGATGTACTATAATTGAGGTTTTCCTAGCATTTGTTGTTTGGATTTTTAGTTTGCTCACATATGGCAACTGGCAGCATTAGCCTGAAGGGTTCCTAATTTTATTTGAGGATTGTACAAGAAATTGAGATTTTTTTTGGTTAATTGAAAAGTTGCAAAAGTAGATATATTATGTTTGCCCCGTTAGTGGCCTAGGATATCTAATTATTTTAGGCAAGTTTTATTAATACAAAATAGACAACATGACCTGATATAACAAAAATATAACATTTTTTGCTAATTTCTTAGTTTTCGACTTTAAGTATAAGCAACTTCAAGTTAACAAGAAAAGATAAATTTAATACTATTGGCAAAAATGAATCAATGATATCATCTAACCTTATAATATAAAATTTATTCATTTACAAATGGAGTTACTTTTACTATTAAACTATGCTGATGTGTTTTCTAATTTTAATTAAATAAACAAGGCTCAAAATCTTTTCTTGTCTTTGACAAATATATAGGTGTTGGAAACTTTGGCACCTTTAAATCAAGCAATCCACTCTCCACGTGCCATCACACAGGTAAATATTAGAAATTAATATTATTTTGGTTAAGATTTGAATTATGCCTTGCAATTTTGTTTTAGTTATATCCACAGTTTTGTTGATATCTTTTGTTCTGTTTTTGCTTATTTCATGATATCTTTTGTTCTGTTTTTGCTTATTTAATTAGAGAATTAAATTGGCTTTTGATTGTCTACATGCCAAGGTATTTCATCAAAATAACTTGAATTAAATTGGCTTTAAATGAAATGGCAGTCATGATTCTAGCATATTTCTAAATGAATTTTTTTAAATAAAAAAAATTTTATTTTGTAAATGTAATATAAATATGACATCTAGCTGTAGAACTGATTCCCCTCAAGGGTTAGTATAATCATAATTATTACAAATACAAAACTGACAGTAGGGAGAAAGTTAAGCTAATAGATTTAACGGAATAGCAATAAAAGAAAATATATCAAATTAGTATTGGCATCAAATTTAGCAGATCCTGGTGTCCTAGGGAAAGGAATTGCATCTCTTATATTTTTTATTCCAGTTGCAAATTGCACTAGCCTTTCAAATCCTAGTCCAAACGTAGCTTGTGGAACTAAAACACTGTCACAATAAGATATATTAGATGCCAAACTATTTGATATTCCATTCATGATGGTGGAATTGATTCAATATCGTTGCATTTTCTTCCATTCACCAATCAGTCCAGTGGCAAGGATGAGACTGTCAGAACTCCTTCTGTGCATCCTGTTCTCAGTACATGCCAAGCAACAACTCCTCACCGCTATGTGGTTTTGTTACGTTATCAGATTCATTTGGATACTCATGGATTATAGGAGTGACCTCCATGCAAGAATGTATTGTGCTAGAGATGAAAACTTGAAATTTATTGCTGCCCATACATGTTGAGTTGGAGAAAAAAACCCAGAGCTCCGAAGAATGGAGAGGAGGAAATACTCCAGACATCATAAGCAAAGAACTTCTTATTAAACCTAAGGCGGTTCTTGTTCCACAGGCCTCACCAAATCTTCGCTCTGTTCCTACTGATTCTAGTGAAGGCTGTTTGATTCTTCATTAGTATTTCAAGCTCTTCCATGAAAATTATGTTGAATATGCCCATAAGGTAAGAGTATCACCATCTACATTTAAATGTCACCTTTCTGCTGGTTTAGTTCATTTTCTTCATAATAGAACCTGTTGTTTCTCTTCACAACCTGTTAGGAATCTATATAGCTTAGGGTGAGTTGGTTAAGAATTAGTTATTGTATCATTTTAATAATGCATGCTTTCTATTTCGATTGGTTTATCATTTTCTATTGGTGTGGTTTCTTAGGATCTCTTATCTCATTAAAAAAGGGATTAGCATTACTTTTCCCATTTAAATGAACTATTTGTTGGTAAGAAATTACTAAAGGAGTTTCAATGGATTTGCTATTGAGCTCTCTGATTCTAAGGCAAAAAAAAAGTTAGCTAGTAAGTTCTTGAAACATGCACTGCTTTTGCTGCTAAGTAAATACCATATTGATGCTCTCAACCAAATCTCTTATATAGAGTTGAATTAAGTAGTCTTAGTTTTCCCAAGCAGAACTTACCAACTTCAAACTATAAGATCTTGGAGCTTTTATTAGTTAGAGTTGAATGAAGATGATGATTGTCATATTTGTGCATATCCTATCTAGATTTTGTCAAAATTTTTTTTCAGAGATCATTAAACGTAAAATTTCTGTAGTATACCTTGAATTTGGCTAGAGATTATTGTAATTGAACTTTTCAATTTTTTTTGCTCGTCTGATTGAGTCCCCGAACATTTATTTCAATGCATACTAGGTCCAAACACGATTGAATGGAAAATTAATGATTATTGTTTAAATAATGGGTATCAAATAATAATATTATTATAGATATTCCATTTAATCAATCAAATTTGTACTTAATGTAGGATAAAATAAAAATTTATTGACCCAATAAGTAAAATAAAAGTTAAAGGATTAAGTAGAAAAATTTACATGTTAAGGACCCGAAAATGCTTCTTTCCAATGATTACTTATGCTTGTGTCATGAATACTTTTTGCAATATCTTTGTCACGAATACTTGTTGCAATATCTTTGCTATCTTCTCAATTGAAGATAAATCAACAATGTATTTGGAACTCTAAAAATAAATAAACTAGATTAGTAAGGAATGATTACATAATATAACAAGTCAGCTAGTAAATCATGTACAGTGTGATTTTATTTAACATGTGTCTGGGTTACTGATGGTGGAAAAGCTTTTTTCTTTAGCTAGTGCGTAGAGTTTAATTTTCTTCCTTTTTGGTCTCAACAGATTTATCTTCTGGATATTCATATATTCTACACTGTCATATCTGCCATCTGGGGGTTCTTGCTTGGAGCGAGAGACCGCCTTGGTGAAGTAAGTGATTTTATTACACTTCTACCTTTTCCATTTCTTTCTTTTATGGCTAGATTCTTTCTTTTTCTTTGTTTTTTCTACCTGCAACCAAGATCTTTCTGCCTGCTTGCAAGTGTTTGCTTGTTATTTTGTGTCAGTGGCCAATGATTTTATAATGCTTTGATTTTATTTCTGTTTTCCTTGATTTGTGGTATGAAGGCATTCTTTTGTGTCATATCTTCATATTAGATCTCTGGAAGCTGTACACCAACTGTTTGAGGAGTTCCCTGGTACTTTTATGAATACTCTTCATGTTCCACTTTGCAACAGGCAAGGTTTTCTTTGTAAATGACCACAAACATCATATCATGGTCCTTGCTATTTTATTTATTTATTTATTTATTTATTTTGTGATGTTCCTCATGTTTTGAAACAAGTACCACCAATTGGCCTCTCCGTCCCCTTCTCCTCTTTTTTTTTTTTGTGCTTGTGCTATTTTGCTCTTTCTCCTTTTTCTTTTTGTGCTCGTGCTATTTTGCTCTTTAACTAGCATGTGACAATAATTTCTTTTTGTAGGACTTCTGAATGCTCTTCTAGTTAGGTGAGTACATCAAAAACTACTGTTGTTATTATTATTATTGTTATTGTAAAAACTCATAATAACTAGATTTAGATCATGCTTGATTCTTGATGATACTTGAGCATGTGGTATATAATTATGGAGTATGATAAAGGACAAAGAATAACTATTATGTATTTGATCAGTTATTCTCTTCTAGTAGGTACACCAGAAACCTTAAAAAAAAACTATCTACACTTGAACTAGAAATTACTATTGTAGAACATTTTGGGATTGTGGTAATTGCAAGGATTATAAAAACTGGATGATCTAAATAAGTTCGAGATAAAAAGTTATATATACTATTTTTCGACGAGAAAAGGTTCTTGAGGCCTCTACATCAGATCCCTCCTCTTGAAGAATACCTGCTGTTGATTTTACATATTATCATAAATGTCTTTGCCTTAAATTTCTAGGTGGATAATTGCATCCTTCTAGTAAGTTAACCTTTGTGTGCTTTAAATGTCATAGTTTTTCATACATGGGAATGGATGTGTTTGAAAATATATGCTGGGGAAGATTGCATGTAATAAATAATCCTTACCCCAGCTCGTTAATCATGAATTTGTTCAATTAAGAGGCCTTTCTTGTTTGTTGTAACTGGCACTTGTATGTTTTGAAAAGGAAAAGTGTGACAAATTCATTATCTTTAGCTGCACAAGATGATCATCCATATAATGATTCTCCATCTGCTCATGGTGGTGGTTCTACTTCCCAGTGATATTAGCTGCAATATATGTTTGATCATTATTTTATTTAGACGATAATGTTGACGCTAATTAGTACAATAATATTTACTATTTTATTGTTTCATGAGATTGTTTGAGGATAATATTATGTAATGTTTCAAATTATTTTCTATATATATGTATTTTGGAACATATTCTGATTTGGAATAAATATATGTTTGTATGTATGAGATCATTGTTATGTACAGGTTGAAAATAAATAAATAACGATCATTATATATAGGATTAAAATTTTAAAATACAGCAAAAGAAAAAATTTAAATATGCAATATTTAGCAAGAGGCAAATCTGTCGCTAATATGTAATAGATATAATTTAAGAAATAATTAGCGACAAATATTTCGTCGCTAGCTTTTACAGTAAATTTATAATTAGCGATGAAAAATATAGTCGCTAAATATTATTATTATAATTCTGTGACTAATTATGAATATAAATTAGTGACGAAAAAAAAAATGGTGAGGACCAAATGTTTTCTCGCTAAATTAGCAACTAATTTTGAATGCTAATGGTGAGGACCAAATGTTTTCTCGCTAAATTAGCAACTAATTTTGAATGCTGTCGCTAATATATTCGCAATTAGGCTTTTAGCGACTGTTCATCGGGGCGTCGCTAATTTATTTTAGCGACGAAAATTTGGTAATTAGCGTCGCTAATTAAAAGTTTTTGTGTAGTGTGGCACCAACCAATCATTCTATAGTTTCATTTGATTCTACATGCTGATAAACTGGCGCTAATCAAATACAACAATCTTATTTGGTTCTGCATGTCGATAAGAAGGCACTAATTAGATACAATTAATTCATCTCAATTATGTATGCTAACAAACTGGCACTAATCAAACAGTCAACCAAGATTTAACACATTAATAAACTAATTGTAACTACACAACCAAGGGTTGATACATTAACAAATAAATGATAACTACCCAACCAAAGGTTAACACGTCAACAAGCTAGCGGTAACTACCCAACTAAGAGACGAACTACCTCAAATGGCACGTATTTTAAAATAACCAATCAGAGATCTGCTACCTCAAGTACGTGTCTTTTTCCTTCACTTTAAATTTTAGCTCACATTGGCACTAGTGCACCAGTTCTCCAAAATTGGAGGCAACTGTAAATATCGTAACTTGAGACAACCTAGATCAATATTATCTGATGATGACAAAATAGTATATTTCTAATGACAAGTATGAATCTCAAAACTTCAACCTCAATTTCCACAATTTCATAGAAACTTTATGGTTTTCTAAGTGTTTTTTGAAAGGTTTTAGCAAAAGACCATCAAAAGCCTTATTTTTTACCCTTGTCAATGATAGACGGACCTCTGTTATAAGGGGGACAATCATCTATGGCCACCTCCCTCTAGTCTAGGTTAGATCAGAGTCATTTCTATAAATTCTAGGGAATCATGTAAGAAACGGTCGTATGTCAATGACAAATGCTTATCTATATGGGTATTTTTAGATTTTTCACGTTTTCTAGTTTTGAAAATCAAAGATAAGATGATTTGATTTGATTGCAAATTGTAGGGGGATTTAATCCTTCCATATCAAGAGAATTAGAGTTAAAGTAAGTCTTCAACTACTTTCTAGATATAAAAGGCCAAAATTAAGGTTTTTTTTGGAGAAGGGATAGGATTTTGAAAAAAAAAAAAGAACAGGCCTTTTGAGAGAGAGAAATCAATTCTCTTCTCTTGAAAACCAAGGTTCAATATAGATTTCATTCACCAAAAAGACACATAAAAAAACTTTTTTGTTTCTTTGAATACAAATATTAAGGATTGGAGTGGAGACTGACGTTTCTAATCTCACAGAATCAGAATATCCTGAGGGTAGTATTCTAAGGCAAACTTTCTCTCTCTAGTTCATGTCACCATCATGTAATTATGTTGTTCTATTCGAATATGTATAATTTCGAGATGCCATGATGATTTAGGGTTGTCAAACATATTAGGATAACATGCTAGGGTTTATTCTTCTCCATGAAAGCATACTTAATTTCTTATGTTAAAATTTTTCTTTGCACGATATTTATTGTTATTATTTGGTTAAAAGTATGTTTTAAATATCATGGTTAGATTTGGAATGTGTTAGGATCGTATAATTGCTTATTTAGGGTTTTAGTAATGTTTTCCATGCCTTATTGTAAAATTTGCTCTTTTATGTCTGTCTTTCGAGTGATAAACAGGAAGAAAGCATCACAAACACCCGTCTGTCAATGTGACAGATCGTATGTGGTGATGCTTTCTCCTCATCTCGTCCCTCCTCTAGGTTGGGGCATCCATCGACTCCTAGAGGCATCCATGGCTTGATTTATTCTCATTTTTAATGTATTTTTAATCCATTTTTTTTATCTAGATTTGAGCCATTTTCTTAGTATTTATTTTTAATTCATTTTTGTGTCTATATGTGCATATTTTCAGTTTTGTATGCTTGTTTATAATTTTGGAATGATTATTCTGTTTATTATTTTAAGTCATTTTAATACTTATTTTCTTTTAATATGCTAATTAGTTGGTTTCTTGTGTTTTGTGTGAGCAAATTATTTTATGCATTTATAGAGTTTTCGAGAGGTGATTATACATCGGGAGTCGTGCCCCAATCGATTCTTTCACTCTCTCTCTCTCTTTTATTTTACATTTAGATTATTTTATTTAATACTACCTTATTTATTTAACTTTATTTATTTTGTTTACTTTTGGACATATATTTTTTTTGGGATGTAATAATGTAGTAAAAAGCATTTTTTGGCATGTTAACTTAATTAAATCGCTTAAAAGGTTTATCCCTAATTAATTGGATTTTTCTTAATAAAATGGACCAATATCCAATTTTAACCTAAAATCACACCACAAAAGGAAGCCTTGTTTTCCTTAAAAATTGGGATAACTCATCTTGCATTTTCATTAAAATTAAACAAAGGCTCTCCATCTTTTTTGTAAAAAAACATATGTGAGGGAACTAATGTTCCTAAAAATTGAATTAACTTCCCATTTTATGTATGTCATTTCATCTTTGTACATTACTCTTTTCTTTAAGAATGAGGTTCTTATGTAATAATTTAAGTGGAATTTTCTATTTTGATTTATCACTTTCTTTGAAATGCTTGAAATGTTTATTTAATTTTATCATAATGCATCATGTGAGAACTGAGATAGTAGACTAATGGTAAAAACTTGACTATAAGAAAAACACCTAACCAAGATGCAAACTAAGAGTCATATCCCAAACACCATTCTCTATTTGGGCATCAAAAGTTTGAGAATCATTTCCCAACATTCTATTGGGTGGTGATTCCATGATACCTACCTCTTTGAGCCTACTTTAGATGCCTTCATAGGTTGACCATCAATAATAGAATGGGCCTAAAACCCTTTCTATTATGAAGTGGTTCATTTATGAGATATAGTAAGCCTCGACCCGATCTTGGACTCTAAAAATGGGCCTCCGAGAATCAAGTTGGAATTAAGCAGGCTTCAGCATGCATCACACTTTTAACTTGTGAGAAATCAAATAGACATAACCATACCTAGTATATTCATCTATAGATGTGATAAAGTAGTAGGCCTCATGGCTTGTCCTCAGATTCATTAGATCACATACGTCAAAATAAACTAACTGTAATGGAAATTTGGAACTATTTTCTTTTTTAAATAGTTTTTTTAGTAGTTTTTCTTTTAGGCAATGTTCACAAGTAGGCAATTTAACGTTAGTTAAATCACTTAATAAACCCACTTTGGCTAACCGACTCATTCAGTCTTGCCCAATGTAGTATATTCTAGCATGTTATAATTTCATATTATTCTCATAACCATGTGAAGAAGAAGAAATTAAAGAAAAACTAGATCTATTTATCAAGTCAGGATTGATATTAATAACAATAAAATCATTTGAAATAAAACTATGACCATAATAAACATCATCAAAGCACAAGCATACACTGCTATCCTTTAAAATGTAAACCAAAACCAAGTTCAATTAAAGGAGTGATAGAAATTAACCCAAAAAATGCATCTTAATCCTTTGTTATATGGTCTGTTGCTCTTGAATCTATCATCCATAAAGGATAAAATTTATAACTAAATACACATATTTCATTCACTTTTAAGTTTGAACAATGTTCCTTCCTTGGACATAGTGTATTGTTTTTGCATAGTATTCTTTTTATTGGCAATGGAAATATTTTAGTCTTGAAATGTTCATTTCCTTTTTGCCTTTGGACTCTTTTTTTTTCACTTTTTGCTTTTTAGGCTCTCAAGCCTTTTCCTTATCCTAAATTTTGAAGCTTCTTTTATTGTTTTAGTTAGAACTCATTCCAGTAGAATGAGACTATGCAATATACACTTTGGCATCGACCTTAATCACTGCCAGATGGTCCTCTTCAAGCTTCAAGCAACATCTCTAAATGTCATTATACTATCTATAACACCATATACCTAATCCAATATTAAAATAAGATACAAAATGCCACACATGAGCTTAGATTTATAAAATGCCAAATTACAAAATTTCCTATTTAAATAATTATAAATTTAAGAAATACTATTCATTGTACAAAAATTTTGGCAAAATTTTCCTGATATTTTTTTAAAAACCTCCTACATGAAATCCTCTATCCATTTCTATTTCAATTTATCCTACCATCCATCTCCATTTCAAACTCCAATCACAAAAAAAAAATTGCATATGAAGTGCTATGGGCTTCCTTTATGATGTTTTTTTTCAACTCATCATCATTAGGAATACAAATTCTATCCTAGTAATGCAAGTACCAATTCTCCTTAATTGCATATTCACTATCCTTCCCTTATTAGATTTGCTTAAAAATAGTGACTGGCTTTTCATCTTGCTTCTATGCTTCCTTAACTTGCTATACCAATTTTAGTCTAAGTCTCAACTCGGCTATAATGGTCCTATCACTTGCCATAGAGAATCTAGCATTTATAGCTCTTAAAGTTGACAATAATTCCCTTCTTAGAGCATCAACTACTACATTTGCTTTACCTGGATGATAATCAATAATACAGTTATAATCTTTGATCAATTCTATCCATCTTCTTTACCTTAATTTCTATTCTTTCTATGTAGGAAAATATTTGAGGATTTTGTAATATGTGTAAATATAGCATTTCTCTTCATATAAATAATGCCTCTAAATTTTCAAAGCAAAGACTATGGCAGTTAACTCTAGATCGTGGGTTGAGTAATTCCCTTCATAAGCCATAAGTTGCCTAAAATCATATGTAATTACCTTTCCCTCTTGCATGAGTACAAAGCTAAGCCCATTATGTGAGGCATCACTATAAATCACAAAGTATTTACCAAATACAAGTTGTATGAGAATAGGTGCTTCAGTCAACATGGCCTTTAGCTTCTCAAAACTTTTTTGGCATTTATCACTCCACACAAGTTTTGTATTCTTTTGAAGTAACTTAATCATAGATGCTGCAATTATAGAAAAGCCCTTAAAAAAAATTCTATAATATCTTGTCAAACCTAGGAAACTTCTGATTTCTGTAGCATTCCTAGGTGGCTTTCATTATAAAATAGATTTTATCTTTTTAGGATCAACTCTAACCCCATCGATCGATATGATATGACCAAGTAAAGAAACTTTATCAAGCCAAAATTTACATTTTCTGAATTTTGCATAAAGCTATTTATCTCTCAAAGCCTGCAAAACAATATTTAAATGCTCATTACGCTCATTTTAGTCTTTAGAATAAATTAAGATATCATCAATGAAGACTACTAAAAAATGATCTAAGTAATGATAGAAAATATGATTCATAAGATCTATAAATGTTATCAGAGCATTTGTTAATCCAAAAGGCATCACTACAAATTTATAATACCTATATATCTTTCTAAAACTTATCTTGTGGACATATGCTTCCTTTACTCATAACTGATAATACCTTGATTTTAGGTCGAACTTAAAGAAAACACCTGCACCCTTAAGCTAATCAAATGATTCATCTATTCTAGGTAGTGGATATTTATTCTTAATAGTCAATTTATTCGATTGCCTATAATCCACATAAAACCTAAGAGACCCATCTTTCTTCTAGATAAATAACACTAGTGCGCCCTAGGGAGATATACTAAGGTGTATGAAACCCTTCTCAAGAGGCTCTTACAACTGGATTTTCAATTCTTTAAGTTCTATAGGTGCCATCTGATACGGTGTAATAGAAATTGGCATTGTACCAGGCAACACATCAATAGAAAATTACACTTCTCTTTCTAGTGGTAACCTTGGCAACTCCAGAAAAACATCCTAAAAATCACTTATAGTTGGTATATCTTGAACTTTAGGATCATTCTTTCTAGCTTCAAGAACACAAGCCAAGTAGGCTACACACCCCCTTCTAATAAATCTTTAAGTTGTTGTTGCTGATATGATATTTGAGAGAAAATTTACCTCTCACTAACAACTGTGATTTCATCATTGTTAACTATCCCAAGAGTAATTCTTTTAAGATGACAATTCACCATTACATGGTGTCTAAACAGCCAATCCATACGAAAAATTACATCAAATTCACAAAAAGTTAATTCAATCAAATAACCAGGAAACTCATAGCCTTGTATTTTTTAAAAGACAATTCTTGTAGACCTCATTCACTACTACACTATAACCCAATGGATTTGTAACTATAATATGATGCTCAAGAATGTCATTGTACTATTTGAAATTCAACAAATCCCTTATTTTCGTCTTTTTCTTCTTATGAACTAACTAAAATGAATGAATTTTTTTACCTTTTTAAGTTTTTAGTTTAAGATATTTTTTCTTGATAAATAATAATAACAAATGTATTAATATTAATAATGTATTGATATTAATAAATAATAGTGTCAGATCATTTTCATTTGGTATACACACAAATCTTTACTTTGTTAGCAATTCAAAATTTTGTCAAATAAAATTTATCATTAACCAATCCAATTTTGAATTTTTTAAGGGTAGTCTATTTCTCCACTTACAAAAAATAAAAAAAAAATTCTACTTAATTAAAAGTAAAAAAATCCCATTGATTTTTTTTTTACATTTAATTGATACATGATTGCGTTTCTCTTTTGATTCTTTAATCTGATAGAATTATTGAGACAATTGAAAAGGGTATTTCCTTGTTCCAGGATCTTTTAGCTTTGTCTTAAATCATTGAGTTTAGACATTACTTCAGTAATCTTTAATCATTTCAAAATGGCCACAACATACCATTTTTAATGATTTTATTGTATCAAAGAATCAGACTAATGATTGATTCCTGCATGATGCACTTTATGTTTTTAATCAAAATGATTTATTTGATATTCCAATGAAAAACTTTATTTCTTAAAAAGATTTAATCATTTACCCTCGCAATGAAAAATTCGAGAAAGAATATGCATTCTCGTAATTTATAGTCAACAGTTATTTAAAAGTTAAAAAATCGAATTATCAAATTACAAAACATTTTTTTTAATTGGATCAATGCTTTCAATCAAATAAATATAAGTAAGGGATTTATAGAAAAAGATAGAAAAGTATATTTCTAATAGTAACTAAATCTTCAATGTTTTCTTTGTTTTGTATAGTCTAGATTGAAGTAAAATAAGTATTAAACTATGACGTTGGTTTACTATAGACATCAACTTTTATTTTAGCTCGATAAAAACAAAATGATTTTCCTTAGGGTTCTCTCAAATAGAAATATCTTGATTATGAATTAACTACTATGAGTCTACTTCCTATACTTAGCATAAGTTATTTAATAATATACTTAGTACAATTTATAATTTGAATATTATAAGATTATTTATTATAATTTAATATTTCTAATATTATATTCTAATATAGTTACTTACTTTATATCAATTTTATTTATAATCTTTTCTAATCTATTTTCATAGATCTATGTTATCCACATAGCAGCTCATTTAGGAGGAATTGAACAAAATGGGCCCTTTTAACTCAATGGTAGAGTAATGCCAAGGTAAGGCTTAAGTCATCGGTTCAAATCCAATAAGGGGCTTTGGCCTTTTTGTGGTAGTATTCCTATTTGAAGAAGGACTATAAATTGATATTTGTAACAACAAAAGTAAGAAACTCTATAACTAGAATTAATTCTAAAATTCAAAAATTATTGTAAATTAACATTAGATTAGAGTTTAGAATGATTTATTTTATAATATTCTAATTTATAATTATTTTATAATTATATCTTTATAATATATTTTGTTTTATAAGATATAATATTTTTCTTATATTCTATATTATACTTTTTTAGAATATATTTTTTCTATATTATTCTATACTATAATACTCAACATTCCCTTAACAAAGGGTTGTTTTAATTAAACTAAGAAGGAGGAAGTAAGAAAGTAAGTTAGTATACTGATTCCTCATCCTTAAATCAGTCATTTCCATGTCAGGTCAATACGGTCATGAAGAAACAATTTAATTTTTTTATCTCTTAATTTACGTGTAATGGATTTGACTGGACCAATACATGAATTTCTTTTAGTTTTTCTAGGATTAGCCATTACAATTGGTAGAAATACTAAGCCCACTAAAGGCACAAAAATAGAGGGTAAATTATTGAGAATTGTCATAGAATGGGCACCTCGATTTAATATTTGTACCTGTTATTTGTTCTTCTAATAATTATATTGATTATATTAATTAGTATATTAATATAATATTATATTAACTTTCTATTATTCTTATATATTTTTAATTAATTAATTCTATTTTTATTAATTAATTATTACCATTATAGTTTTTTATTAGTAATTTTTAGAAAGATATCTTAAATCATTAAAATTCATATATAATAGAATTATACAAAGAATATCTAAGTGAAGATACCTAATTAGAATAAAATAAAATGCAAAAAATGTAAAACTAATTAAATGACTTATTCATATTTTTACATGAAATATATGATAATCCATTTATTTGTTATTCGTCTTTATATTCTTTTTTTTCTTGTCTTGTGACATTATTTTTAATTTTACTTTTTTAATAATTTAATAATAAAAAAAAGAGTTTTTCCACTTATAAATTACCTAAACCTGAAGATGCTTCAAAATCTTTTCAATTGCTCATTTGAGAATGACGATCATTGGCTCTAGAATCGAATCATTTCCTTATATCTGAAAAGAACTTCTAGATTAATAGGAAGGAAGCTTAATCAAAATGAATCAGAATTTTTCTTCTATGATTGATCGATATAAACATCAACAACTCTAAATTAGATTAGTTTTTCCTCAACAAATAAGTGTTTGGGCCAATAAAATCCCACCTAATAGAGAGATTTCTGGAGAGGAGACAAAGCCCTACACTTTTCATTACAAAATCAATAAACCTAAAAATGTTGGATTATTTTGTTCACAAAATTTTGGGTCTTCCTTTTCATTTCTGATTATTCGATAATTTCTACAAGCACAAATTCCACTATATGAAGTATGTGTTCATGTATGTCCGATAGATCTAACTGCTGTTGATTAGAAATTGGAAATTGACATTCGAAAGGAACGGTTACTAAATTACAGTATTGTTTTTGGAATCTATATAATTTGTGGCAACTATGTTGAGTATTGTCCAACAAATTATTTATCAATGACTGAAGAATATGAGCTCTCTACTTATGATCATTATAAATTAAATTATAATCAAATTGCATTGGGTATTTTACCAATGTCAGTAGTTAACGATCAGTATTGCTCCTTTATTTTTTTAGTTTTTATTTTACTAATTTAGTTTATTTAGTTCAGTAATTTAGAAATATATATTGGCTTTACATAATACATAAAATAAATAAAATTTATTTACTTCATTTATAGGTTAGTTTAGAGAAGTAAGAAGCCCCCTTTGACATCTCTTCATCTACAAAGAATTCTCAATATGAAAACATAGAGACAAAGGACTGATATTTGAACAGGAAATGAGTGGATCTATAGGGTCCGAAATAAATTGGCTTATTCAAAAAAAGCCTTGTTCTTTGAAAGATCTATATAGAATTAGAGATTGATAGAAAAGCAAGGATATAAGCCAATGTGAATAGAAAAAAGAAAATTTCTATTCTAGTTTTATCATCAACTATAGGTTTGAATCTAAGAGAAATTTTAGAGAATGTGTGGCACCCTAAAATTTTCTTGGCGCCTATTACATCATGATTGTATCTACTATTCTGATATTTAAATTCAATATATGTTAAATTAGAATAGTAACTTTGCTTTCTCTTTCATTTTCATATTTATTTTTCTTTTTGACATGGTTACTAGACACTTATAGGGAAGCACATTATAATACTTGTATGCTTTGATCCGGAATCTTATTAAAAATGGGGCATCCTAAATTGATAATAGTATGCATAATGCAAATAATCTATGTAGCTTCAACGTCTCTTGGTTAATGAAATTTTTTAAAAAAAGCCTATTCTTTTGTATCTCATATAGGTTTCACAGTTATAAGAATTTTTTCTATAATTGATATGGGACTCAATGGAGCTACTTTCCAAATTATATCACATGGATTTATTAGCACTACACTTTTTCCTTGGCAAGAATAGGTTATGATAGAATATGTTCTGTTTACCTTAAAAAAATAGGTAGGATGGCCACCTCAATGCCAAAAATATTCATAACCTTCAGTATCTTATCACTAGTTTCCCTTGCATTACCGAGCATGAGTGTTTTTTGAGAAATTGATAGTATTTTTTGGAATAATTATGGGCCAAAAATATCTTTTAATGTCCAAAATATTAATTATTGGTATAATGGCAATTGGAATGATATTAACTCCTATTTATTCATTATTCATGTTATGCCAGATGTTCTATGGATACAAATTGTTTAATGGCACAAACTCTAAAAGCAAGTTGGTCACTCTAACTACTGATATTAGAACCAAATAGAATAAGCTTACTACAATTTCAATTAAATCAAAATTCCAATCCAAACTCAAGCGTAGATTGATGCTTTGTTCAAATGTCTATAAATACTGCATATTTGATTCATCCATAAATCTATTTTCTTCCTTATAAGTTTTAATCTTAATACAAATGCTAGTTTTATTGTTCATATGTTATGATATGAATATATGACACTAATTATTTATGTATGGATGATGAGATTCTATTGATATAGAGTCAATTCTAATAGACTTATTAGAGGGTCCTATTGGCATGCATCCAATAGGAATTGAACCTATGAATTTGCCAATTATGAGTTAGGCACTTTAACTATTCAGCTATGGATGCTCAGCAGGGATCCATACACATGATGAATAACCAAATTCCAATTGAAATAAAATATTTAGGATAAATCAATGCAATTTAGAAGGATTCAATTAAAAGACATCAATTCAAGTCCTAAATTTTTGAATTGAGAGAGATACTCAGAGAGATCAAGAATTCTCACTATTTCTTAGATTCATAGACTCGATTCAATTTAGTGGGATTTTTCATTCACATTTTTTCCATTAAAAACATTTTATAAAACTCTTTAACTCTTGAATTTGGAGTATCTTACTTTCACGTAATTCATAGGGTTCAACAAGAAATTAATATTTCATGGTGCATAACTTTTTGAAGTATTTCCCATACAATTGGCTCTTTTTCTTGAATTTTACTCTTAGCAACTCCTATGTTCAAAGCAACATGCTTTCTAATTAGATCATGAATTATAAATATCTGGAAAAGCTCTATTGTTATTTCGTGAGGCAATCCACATTGATGTAATGAAAGTGAGGGGCCTGAAACAAGATCCACACAAGGAAAAGCACATGCCATTCATTGGTTATTAGGGGCATCCTAAAAATGTCCAAATCCACACAAGGAAAAACACTTGCCATTTGTTGGTTATTAGGGGCATCCCAAAAACATTCAAGTTGAAATATGGCTTTCAAATTAAGTTTTGAATTGGTGGATGCTGCCAAAAGGAGTGGTGATGCCATATGCAAAAAGAAAAAGACTCATAAAATGGCAGAGGCAAATAAAGCTTTTGCACATTTTCATTAAAAAAAAATACCTAATTGAGATGTGATATGATAGCCATTTTTTTCTTTTTGATCTCATATTACATAAATTTTGCAAATGCTCAGGAAAAATGGGGGACTTATTTTTATAAGAAAAGGAAAATCTTATCTATCAAATTGTTGTACATTTGAATTTTAATTAGAGATTTTATGCACACAAAAAAATGCAAGTGTCCTTTAATTCCATATACATCTGATTAAATATGTATTATCATTATGTATTAGAATAAAATAAACATTATTTAGTACACTAACAATAAATAGTAGAAGAAGAATTTTAAATGCGAGATTTAAAAACATATCTATTAGTGACACCGGCAATAAGTACTCTATGGTTTGTGTCTTTAGCAGGTATATTGATAAAGATCAATCATTTTTCCCAGATGGGTTGACATTCCCTTTTTTTCATTCTAGTCATCAATACGTAGGGAGGGAGCAGCATCCTAGTCATCACAGGCCCACATGGCATATGCATAAGCTGGAGTATAGGTATTTAGTCTCTCAATGTTTTTTTATGTGGCTCTCTTACTACCAGTACTAAACTAGCTCCTTTACCTCTATCTTTTCCCTAAGAAACTATAAAAATTGATCTTTTTTCTTGACTAGCTGTCAAATACTATCTACCCGGGCAGTCTCTCTAAAAATGCTCCGTAGATCCACATCGCAAGCATGCTCCAATTTTTTTCCAACACTATCCTTCATGCTTCTTCCCACAATGCCCGTATAGAGCAATCTCTCTCTGTCCAAACCTACTTGCTGTACTAACCATAGATGAGGCCGACTGTCCCAACTTAATAAATGATCTTTGAATCTACTCTAATCTTCTCACCTTTTAAATAAATATACTCCCAAACAGGAAAGGAAAAAAATTCCTACCAAACTAGGAAAATAAAATAAAAATTCCTAAAGTAATTTTAACTCTTAAAAATACTGTCTTTTGTCTCCTAAATTAAGGTTTTAACAATCCTAAATATTAGCTAGGGTAGAAGTGGCAGCTAGGTCAAAATTGCACAAGAGTCATGCTAAAATCATAACTCCACTATCAAATCCTTTGGACAAGGCTTGCACTTTAGCCTTGGGTATGGCAACTTCCAAAATTTTCTTCCATAAGCTCTTTGCTCTTAAAATGCTCTAAAAAATCATTGCTTCTCTAAATCATTTCCAATTGGCCTCAAAAGTATAACTTCTTCAAAATTAGCTCCTACAGGCAGCAAATAAATAAACCAATGAAAAGTCCCTAAAACTGACTTAAAAGAACACAAAATGATAAGCAAAAATTAATTAAATATATGCATTTTTAGCGACTTAACAAATTCCCCCACACTTGTCCCATGCCTATCCTCAAGCATTAGTCAAACAACACAATCAATCTCTTCAAAAATATTCTCATCCTCAAACAAAACACAATCCTAAAAGCTTCAACCTCATTAAAAAGCAAGGCAAATCAGAGAATGGCATTCAAAATAATTTCCTACAAATCCATATCATAGCATGGGTTCCTCAACATCTTTTTCAAACCAGAAATGACAAGGATAAAAAATTTTAAACATGCAAGAGTTTAGGTTTTAGCTTAAAATTAAATCATTGCAAAAAGATAAATTGCCAAACCAGAAGAGACATCATACACACAAATTTTCATAGCCAAGGGAATTAAGCTACCAAAACTTTTTATTTTTGGCATCATTTTTACTTTTGATGCTTTTATTATTATTATTATTATTATTATTATTATTATTATTATTATTATTATTATTATATATTTCTTAAGAAAGACTAGGATTGCTTATAAGGAATATAGAGATCCTTTTACGTGAGGGCACCCGATTCTGACGCGCACACACCCAGTTACGTAAACCATATAAATCCAAATGGCTACTAGCTCTACTCATGTCCAAATTTTTAATGGACAATGAAGTAAAATTTTATTTGCCAATCTTTCATTTTTTTTTAAATTCTGGTAACTAGATTCCCAAACCATAAGCACATAAAAATTACTTGATGTCTCAACTAGTTTTAACAATTACCTAATGTACAAAGATTCCAAATTACATTTCATGCAAAATTTATTTTGCCTATTAAATCAATGCATCACCACACAATAAATCAACCACATAGCACTTCTATATCAAACCTCTCCCCTACACTTTCTCCTCACATTGTTCTCAATGTGAAATTATCACACAATCGTGGGGTAAAGGGCATTAAAATACAAAAATAAAAAGAAAGAAAAAATATTGCCCTGGTGGAGGAAGAGCATTCCAACCTATCATTGATGTGAAAGATAAGGTGGGGTGAACCCCCACATGCTGAAAATAGGCTAAAAGATTTGCTTATAGCTGGTTGATAGTGGTGGATAGAGTGGTGATAGCGGATTTAATGTGCTTAATACATGTTTGTATGGCAATGGGCATGATTTTCCAAAGAGCAGAGGCATTGGCTTATAAGGATGCTTTTGGAGCTTTCTTTTTTGTATTCTTCTTGAAAATTATGTCCTTAGCTAAAGCACCTGCATCCACAAAAGAAATGGTACCTTTTCTCGCAATAATGCAATAAGTGCAGTTATCCAAAAACATTAAATCCATAGAGGTAAGGAACAAGCAATATGCATTTGTGTATTAGCCACATCAAACAACCTAACCTGAAAAGCTAAGCATGTAATCAAAGACCCTAAATAAAGATTCTTAGGTCATAAACAAAGTTTATCCAATTTTATTGCAAGCCATTATCCTAAATTTACCTTTTTTCCATGAATCATGCACTACAAAAATAACAATTCAGCCTTGGTAACAATAGTACTATCATCATTGTGGGCAGAATAATTAATGGCCAAAAAATGATGAATAACTCTCAAAGTTACACTTTGGATATAGATGCTTTAGACTTTCCAAGCAAAAATTCAATATCAAGCATGCTAGTTAGTTCCTTATAAGTAGCTAAAGCATCAAAATCAGTTGGATTATTACATAACATATCTAAATAAGCACTGGTTTTAGATTCATCCTTAGTGACAAATCCCAAATCAATATTAAACGCAGTGATGGAAAAATATTGAAAAGTACCACGTATTTAACAAGTCAAAATGAATAGGAAAGCCAAATTAAAATTGGGTCCATGGTGATCAAATTTAAATGAACTATAAAATTCTTTAACCAAAGCATCATACATAGGAAAATTGATCATGAAAAAGGATCGCCAACCAATGCCATCAATTAAATCAAATATCTCATCCAATAGTCCTACAGCACACAGAACAGATTCATCAAAAGACCTATCAGGCACAATATCTAAATTTTCAAGAAAATATTACCTATTTTTATGGACTTCATCATCAAATTGAAGGTTACCTCCTAGCTCGTGCATGGCTAGAGGAAATCAACTCTTTCCCGTTGTTAAACAAGCCAATTTTTTTTGGTTGCTTGGTTATAATTGGCTCGTCGTCATTGTTTGGTTCATCATCTGAGGTACTTTCATCTGCTAAACTAACCTGCACTTGGCCAAACTCATAAGTAATGGGATTTTTACCTTTTTTTTGCATTGGAAATGGCCATTGACTGCCAAATATGGTGCGACATCGCATTTGGTAAGCCTAAACGATGGGATTTGTAGTGGCATGCTTATGGAGGCTGTCAATGCGTGGCTACCAGCTGGCTACGGCTGCTAGCATGCATCACTGGCACTATGGCTGGCTGCGATTGCTACAACACCTATTGCTGGCTCGTACAGGCTAGCTGCAACTGCTGTGGCATTTGTGGCTAGCTCCTGTAGGCTAGCTGTGATTACTACGGCACCTGTGACTTGACCTACTACGGGTTGCTGCGGTGCCTACTTGCTAGCAAAACGTCTCGCATGAGGTGGTGTATAGTGCTTCCGATGGGGCATGGTGGCGGTGGGACTAGATCTGTAATTTTAGGATAAGAATGTGGTTAGGGTTTTGATGGGGAAGATGAGTTAATAGTGAAAGATAAAAAAGAAAATAACTTAAGTTAAAATGAAAAAGTAAATAAATTAGGTGAGGTAAAAAAAATTGAAATGGGATAAAAATTAAAACTTATTAAAATTTTAAAAAGCCCACCAAAATAGAAATGAACTCAAATTATTTTAAACCCATCCACCATTAAAGCCCAAAATTTTGCTCTAAAATTCCTAAAAACCCAACCTGTAAAACTCAGTGCTTGCCAAATTCAAATTCACGTGCTCCCTATTTTTTTAATAAAATAAATAAATAAATAAAACTTTATTTTAATCTTGCCACCATAAATCTAACTAGCTGCTCATATCACCTATAAAAATAAAAATAAAAAATAGTTAAAACAAGGGAAACAAACAAAACAAAAATGCCCCTAAAACTTCAAACTGAAAAATGAAAGTCTAAATGTTGTTTTTAAGGTTCGAAATGGCCAATTTTAAAGCCCTTGTGACAAGTGTCTATCTCAAAATGAGCTTTTCGAAAACATATTATAATAAGCAATCAGACACCTGTAGCAAAAGTTATGATCAAAACAGTTCGAGCCGTAATAAAAACAACACTAACAACAACACTTGGCCCATTTCGAGTGCTACATATACTGCAAGACCAATTCATTAGCATCAAGACTTATTAAAATAGGCAAAAGGTAGTAAAACATAAAAAAACAAAAAGTACTAAAATTTAAATCTAAACAGGAACAGAATAGCCTTGGGCAAGGCTGATCATTAGGTTACCTCCCAGTAGCCCCTCTCTTTAATATCTTTTGGCCAGACATTCCTAAAATCAATTCTCCTCTTCAGGTATGGAAAGCTAAGACTCCACATTGCCTTATGCTAAAAATCCTTCATAAAATTGTTTTAGGCAATGTCCATTGACTTTAAAAATCTTGCCATTTTCCATAATTTGAATTTCTACTGCAGCATGAGAAAATATATTAGTAACAATTAAAGGTCCTATCCATCTAGACCTTAATTTCCCTAAAAATAATTTCAAACATGTATGAAAAAGTAAAAATTTCTGTTCTATTTGAAATTCTTTCCTAGAAATCATTTTATCATGGAACCTCTTTGTTTTCTCTTTATAAATTTTTGAGCTCTTATATGCCTCATTCTTTAACTCTTCCAGCTCCTACAACTCTAATTTGCGATTGTCACCCACTGCATCTAATGCGATGTTACATCGTTTAATGGCCCAAAATGCTCGGTGCTCTAACTCCACTGGCAAGTGACATGGTCTGCCATACACTAGTTGATATAGGGACATACCTGTAGGTGTCTTATAGGTAGTCCTATAGACCCATAAAGCATCCTCTAACTTCAAACTCCAATCTTTTCAAGTTGAATTTACCTTCTTTTCCTATATAGACTTAACCCCTCTATTAGAAATTTCAGCTTGGCCACTAGTTTGGGGGTGGTAAGCTGTCAATAAGCGATGTGTGACTCCATATTTCTTCAATAGGGCATCCATTATTTTGTTACAAAATGTGTCCCTTTATGACTTATGAGCACTTTTGGAGTGCTAAACCTGCAAAATATACTATTTTTGCAAAAATTCACAATAGTTTTGGCATCATCGGTCTTTGTGGCTTTAGCCTCAACCCATTTAGAAATGTGATCTATTGCAAGTAAAATATAAGTACTGCCAAAAGAAGAAGGAAAAGGACCCATGAAATCAATACTCCACACATCAAATATTTCACATACCAATATAAATGTGAGTGGCATTTGATCTCTGTGTCCTAAGTTACCTATTCTTTGACACTTGTCGCATGACTTACAGTATAAATAAGAATCACAAAATAAATTAGGCCAAAACAAACTGCATTCTAAAACTTTTCAGGCTATTCTCTTGGGACCAAAATGACCTCCACATGCCTCGGAGTGATAGAATTTTAGTATGGATTACACATCATCGTCGGGAACACATTGTCTAATAATGTGGTCGAAGTAGTACTTCCACAAATATGGTTCATCCCATGTGAAGTATTTGGCATCTCTCTTTAATTTTTCCTTCTCAAACCTAAAAAAACTCTTCAGGGACAACACTTGTAACTATGTCAGCATACCAAGGGTTGATGGTATTTACAACAAATAAATGTTCATCAGGAAATTTATCATTTAAGGGCGATACTTCCTCATTCAACAATAATCTACTGAGGTGATCTGCTACTAAATTTTTAGACCCCTTTTTGTCTTTAATTTCAAGATCAAATTCTCGCAATAAGAAAATCCATCAAATTAGGCAAGGTTTGGCTTTTTTCTTATTCAACTAGTACCTGAATGCTATATGGTCAGAAAAAACAATCACTTTAGTACCCAATAAATATTTTCAAAATTTTTCTAAAGTAAAAACAACAGCTAAGAGTTCTTTTTTCGTTATGGAATAATTGCTTTGGGCATTATCCAGTGTTCTTAAAGCATAATAAATCACGTGCGAAATTTTTCCAATTTGTTGATCAAGAATAACCCCTATAGCATGGTTACTGGCGTCGCACATTATTTCAAAAAGGAAATCCCAGTTGAGATGCTGGATTTTGGGTGTAGAAATCAGCTTTTCCATCAGTTCATCAAATGCATCTTTACAAGCTTGATTAAATTCAAATGCCACATCCTTTTGCAACAATTTGCATAATGGTTGGGTGATCTTGGAGAAGTCTTTGATAAAGCGTCTATAAAAACCTGCATGTCTAAGAAAAGAATGAACTTTTCACACACTAGCAAGGTAAGAAAGAGATTAAATAACATCAATTTTAGCCTTGTCTACCTCTATTCTGTTTGAAGACACTATATGACCCAAAATCAACCCCCATTCTACCATAAAATGGCATGTTTCATAATTAAGAACCAAATTAGACTCTAAACATCTCTTTAAAATCTTGATTAAATTAGATAGACATTCATGCAAAGAGTTATCATAAACTATAAAATCATCCATAAATACTTTTATTATTTTCTCAACATAATCTAAAAAGATGCTTACCATACACTGTTGAAAAGTCACTAAAGCATTGCAAAGTCCACATGGCATCCTTCTATGAGCGAATATGCCAAAAGGGCAAGTGAAGGTGGTTTTTTCTTGATCCTCGGGTGCCATCGGTATTTGATAAAAACTTGTATAACCATCAAGACAATAGCAGTAAGATTTTCTAGCAAGCCTTTCCAACATTTGACCAATAAAAGAAAGTGGAAATGGTCTTTTCTAGTAGAGGCATTCAACTTCCTGTAGTTTATACAAACCCTCCACCCATTTTGAACTCGGATGGGTATAAATTAGCCATTGTCATTCTCCACTACTATGATTCCCATCTTTTTAGGTGTGACTTAGACTGGACTCACCCAATTGTTATCTGAAATGGGGTATATAACTTGTGCATCCAGCATTTTTTGTATTTCCTTCTTCACAACTTTCATCATTGGTGGGTTCAAACATCTTTGTGTTTGTCTATTGGGCTTGACATCCTCTTCTAAATGAATCCTATGCATACAAGTGAAGGGAATTATGCCTTCTATATCAGTAATGGTCTATCCAGTTGCCTCATAAACTATGGACCAATAGTTTTTCTTCCTTAGAATTTAGCTTATTAGAGATAATCACTGATAAGTGTGAAATATATATAGCTTTTAATTTGTTTTTAGTTAAATTATTTAGTTGTTTTGGTTTTATTTAGGTTAATTTAGAGTTAATTTGTATTATTTATGATTTTAAGGTTAATTCTGTGTTTTGGTTGATTTTCAGGGTTAATTTGATATAAAAGGACTTAAAATATAAAAAGGGCAAAGTTTTGGGTTAAAAGTGCAATTATGCAGAATTGATGCAAGAAAAGTTAACGTCCAGTCCAGAGCCCTGAAACGTGACCACGTGAATTCTTGAAGAGCTTCATACGTGGCCACGTGAAGAACAAAGCTAGTAAAAACGTGGCCATGTGAGGAAAAGAGAAGGAAAAAATAGAGAGAACCCATGGCCATGTGAAAGGGAAGTTGAAGAAAGTAAGTGGAACACGTGACCACGTGGATTCCCAGTGAAGGACCACACGTGGCCACGTGTGGAAGAAGTCTTATATGGGACGTGCCCACGTGTGAGGAAGAAGGCAAAGAGGCGTGGCCACGTGATCAATTCTCCCATGCTGCGAAGGATTTACGAACTTCCTATTTTGAGCAGAAATTACTTTTTATTTGATGTTCAGAGTTTAAGAAGGAATCCATGTCTTCTTTTGCCTATAAATAGTAGTCCAAAACACAGAAGGGAGGAGAAAATCATCATTCATCATCATCAAGCCTTAGAATTAGTTTTAAGCTTTCTGTGTTTTAGTTTTTACATTCGTTGTTTTTACAATTTTTCCAAAACGTTGTTTTTAGTTTTTAAGAATGTCTTGTGAGTATTTTTCTTTACTTTTGCTAAAGGATACTTGAATCCTTGACTTGTATTGACATGACTTGAGTTTGTTCTTAAATTTCAATACAATTTGATTATTTCTTGGTTCTTAAAATAGTCTTGTCTTTTCTCAATATTGAATTGATTATTAACTTGATTAAGAATTGGTTAATTAATTGGTTTAAGTTGAGTAATGATTTGCATGCTCTTAGGTTGATTTAGTTGGATTAATACATGGTTATAATCTGAATAAGCTATAATTATGTGTTAATTTGAGTGAGTTAAGATTAAGAAAAAGGTAACCAAGAATAGGTGAAAGTTAATTCTCTTGAAAAAGGTTTTAATAGACATCTAGGAAACTTGATTCAGTTCTTTATGCTAAGTTTTGAATTGTTCTGAATAAGGGAATTTAATACTTGGAATAATAATCTTGAACAAAGTTATTTGGGTTTAATAAACTGAATTTTCCATGATCACTTGTATGTTTTTGTTTAATTAAGTCATAGCAATACTTGTTAAGGTGGATAGTCCTTTAGTGAAAGTTATTTTTATCATTGATTTTTAACTCATTCAATTTACTTGTTTTCAAATCGATCTCTTATTTACTTTGGTCTTTGCAATCGTTTTAACTTAGTTTTCAAATCATCACAACTTTGGGATTTCTCTTCTCTCTTTACACACAAAATTGGTTTTAAAATTGAAATAGCACATGCAAGCACAAGTTTCCCTTGGGTTCGATATTTTGGGTCATAATCTTATTTCCCTATATTACTAGCCGATCTAGTACACTTGCTAGACACCGATCAATCACTGGTAGTGTTTTCTCCTCTCCCAAGTAAGCATATTTTAAATGGTCAAACAGCACTATAAGCTCCAGTTTAGGTCTCTACAAAATAAATGTAAAAGCTTTTTGTTAGTACTAGGTAATTCCAAAGGGTTAGGTGCATTTACCACTGGTTTAAGGCTTCAAACTCTACCACTACTTCTTGTAACTCTTATTGTATATTCAGCTCCTCCTCAAGTGCTTCAATTATGTTCCTATGAACATTTTCATCTATATCAACCTGTAACTTATTAGTTTCACTCATTTCAAACACTTTTTGAGTCAATGGTACAATGATATTAATTAAACAAACATATGACATCTCATATGGATATTTTATAGCATCAAACACATTAAATTGCTCTAATTCACCATCAAATTCCATAGTACGAGTACCCTTATACACATCAATTTTAATCCTAGCTATTTGAAGAAATGGCCTACCTAGTAAAATATCAAATAACTCTAAAGATTTGTCATCATCCTCCATATCAATAACATAGAAATTAGCAGGAAAAATCAAACTATTGACATAAACTAACACATCTTCCAATAATCCATTGGGATAAACAATAGACCAATTTGCTAATTGAATAACTATTTCTGTTTTTTTCTAAAGCTCCAACATTTAAAGAGGCATAAATAGACTTAGATATGACATTTATAGACGCACTTAAATCACACATAGCTCTCTTAATACTCAAATTACCAATTTTACAAGAAATAGCAACTATACCTTTATCTTTGCATTTTTTAGGCATTTTTCTTTAAATAACAGCAGAAATATTTTCATTCACAGTAATTTTCTCATATCTAACCTATTTTTTCTTGCTAGTACAAAGTTCTTTGAGAAATTTTTCATATTTAGTTATTTGTTTAATAGCATCAATTAAAGGAATATTTACCTCAACCTTGCGAAAAGTCTCAAAGATGTCTTTTTCCTCTTCGTCCTTCTTTAATTTAGCTAACCTTTCAAAAAATGAGGGCTGTAAAATTAAAACAAGGAGTTGTTATGAATTTTTACCTATGTGCTATTCTTTTTGCTCAACTTCTGCCTTTTTCTCCACTTCCCTTGCCTTTTTCTCATTATCTCCCTTGGGCAATGGTTGTTCCAGCTCTTTTTTACTCCTTAGAATAATTGCACTCGCATTTTACCTCAAGTTCTCTATGGTTTGTGAAGGCAACCTTCCTTGAGACTATTTTACTCAAAGATTGTGCTATTTGGCTTATTTGTTTTTTCAAGTTTTGAAACCTTGAATCTATTTTCTCTGCATGTTGCTGAAGACCTTTCAAATTAGTTGCTAAAGAATGAACAATGTCCTTAAGAGACATACCTTGCTTAGGAGCTGGTTGAGGGGGTTGTTGTGGTGGTCTTGGGTGGAATTGTTGTTGTGAATTCTGCTGCCTTGCTCCATAACTAAAGTTAGGATGATCATGCTACCCCAAATTATATGTATTCGAATATAAATCATACTTTCTATGGGGATGTCCAGCAAATTCGTCTAATGTGTTCACCTATTCTTGCAAGTCATCTTGTAGTGTGGGGCACATATCAATAGTATGTCCAGCATAGGCACAAATTCCACGTACTTGAATTGGGAACTTTTACTTGCGGCCATATTTTGAACAAGAAGAGTTAGATTATTAAGTTTTTCTTTAAGGAAAGAAGATTGTACCTCATTTACTCTTCTTGTATGTCTTGGTATCTCCTAAATTGTTGGGATGTGGCTGTCATATTCTAGATCAATTCCTAAGCTTGTGTGGGAGTTCTATTGTTGAGGCTTCCACCACTTATTGCATCAATCATTTTCCTCTCCATACTCAACATTCCCTTATAAAAATACCGAATAAGGGATTGATATGTTATGCCATGTTGGGGACAGCTTGCACATAACCTTTGAACCTTTCCCAATAATCATGAAGTGATTCTATATCTTTTTGATAATCCCACTAATTTCCCTACAAATTACAGCAACTCTAGATGCTGGAAAAAATTTATTTAAGAACAATCTTACCATGTCAGTCTATGTTTTGATAGTTCCAAATGGAAAATTCAATAACCGGTCCTTTGTTGAGTCAGCTATGGAGAAAAGAAAGGCCCTCAATTTCACTTGTTCCTCGATAACTCCATATGGCTTTATTTTGGAGCAAACGACATGGAATTCCTTTAGATGTTTGTAAGGATCTTCATTCTCCAAGCCATGAAAAGTGGGCAATAGATGAATCAACCCCAATTTTAACTCAAAAGTAGTGTCCACTGCTGGATATGTAATGAACAGGGGCTACTGGTCCAATGGTGGCATATATAGCTCCCTTAAAATTATTTTCGCCGTATTTTCCTCTATTATTTCAGTTGGAAATTCAGTAAAATTAGCTAAGTCTTCTTCTTGCTGCTATTTGGAAGAAGTTCCAGCAAGTTCTTTTTTATCTTTGTCTCCTTCCTTAGTCTCCGGGCTATTTTCTCGATTTTTGAATCAAATAAAAGTTCTCCCAAAATTTTAGACCTGGTCATTAACAAATTAAATCAAGTCAAACTAGTCCTCGGCAATGGCACTAAAATTTGATAGGTGTCAAAGCCACCAAAAATAAATACCAAACTTATCCTAAACAAATAAATTGCAAATAGGGCAAGAAAGGGTCGAATCCATAGAGACTAAAACTGAAATAATTATAAACAACCAAGTTTTTAACAAATAAAAATAAAAAGGGGATTTTTATAAACTAAAAATTAAAAATAATAAACTAAAATAAATAAATAAAGAAGCAAAAAATTAATTAAGATGAAATCAATAGACAGTAAATTCTAGTTAAAAATATTCGCAGCATAAGATTAATTCAACTAATCTTCAACGAAAAAATAATTTTTAAAATCAAACAATGGATAGTTATAGCCGTCAGCTTTGCACTCCAAACCTAATCTTTCTGTATTAATGAATTAACTAAGTGAGACTGTAATTAATTTCTAGCCAATAAACAACCCTTTAACAAGTGAAAGAATTTAATTTATTGAAAGCATTAAGAATTAGAAAGACCTGACCTAAGCCAATCAATATACAAGCAAAATCAATTTAGACCAAATCATGCATTTACTTAACATAACAGCCCTTATAAGTAAGCTACACTGATCGCTACTTATTATTGACTTCACTAAACAATTACGGATCTAGCAAATTCAATTAGCAATATATTACTTAACTAAATGCACAACGAGCTCAAATTGCACACCTAATAAATAATAATCGAGATATGGTTTCCCTAATCTACAGTAAATAACATGAACACTGAATGAAAATAAGGATAAAAATTAAGCACAACAATCTCACAGTGAAAGAAATCCAAGCCTTGAATTAATCTTTAACTAAAAATAATAATTTAGTTACTCATGGCCATAAAGAATTCACAAAGTAAAAGTTAAAAATTAATAACTACTTTCTGTTATAGAGATGTAGTTATATAGATTGTTGGAGGAAGAAGATCATCAAATATGATCTTCTCACCTCTTAAATAAATATACTCCCAAACAGGAAAGGAAAGAGAGTCCTACCAAACTAGGAAAATAAAATAAAAATTCCTAAAGTAATTTTAAACTCCTAAAAATGTTGCCTTTTATATCCTAAATTAAGGTTTTAACAATCCTAAATATCAGTTAGGGTAGAAGTGGCGGTTAGGTCAAAATCACACAAGAGTCTTACCAAAATCGTAACTCTACTGGGCAACTCCCTTGGGCAAGGCAACTTTCAGAATTTTCTTCCATTAGCTCTTTACTCCTAAAATGCTCCAAATGCTTTTCTAGATCATCTCCAATTGGCCTCAAAAGTATAACTTCTTCAAAATCAGCTCTTATAGTCAGGAAAATAAATAAACCAATGAAAAGTCCCTAAAACTGACTTAAAAGAACACAAAATTATAAGCAAAAATTAAGTAAATATATACATTTTTAGTGACTTAACATTAATGTATAATGAAACAAGGAATTTCTTGATATCATTGTGTAAACCTGCCTTTAACCTCTTACACTTATCGGCCTCTGTAAGAATAAATCGTTTAGCATATATACTTAATCTAGCAAACTCTTTTTCATATTCTAACACTGTTCTGAATCCTTGCTTCAAATGAAGAAATGCATCCCTCATCTCCTACATATTTCTCTCTAAACTGGGACAAAAATTACTCCTAAGTGATATCCTGTGATGCAACAAACCTTTTTATGGACTCTCACCATTGGTTCCATTCTTTTGAATTTGATTTCATTCTTCACTCTATAATATACAAAAATAGTGGATCTACATTAGAGTCACATCATATTCACATATAACTTTCACTTGGCATGTACACAAATCACTTTTCTCTTAGTTACTTGATTATAAGTTCAAAATTGCCTAAATAAAACTCTGATACCACTAAATGTAACAACTTATACCCGGTCCAATATTAGAACTAGATACAAAATGCCACACACTAGCCTAACTCTATAAAATAATGAATTACAAAATTTCCTATTTAAATACTTATAAATTTAAAAAAATACTATTCGTTTTACAAAAATTTTGGTAGAGTTTCCCCTATAATTGTTTAAAACTTTTTGCATGAAATCCTCCATACACTTCTATTTCAATCTACCCTATCATCCATCTCCATTTCAAACTCCAATCACATAACAATTTGCCCATTCTCCATGATTTATAACTCATCTTAATCAAAATTAAAACATAACCACATTTAATATTCCACATATATCTAGTTTGTAATTTTACATACTCAATTTCAAAATATATTTTACAATAACCACTCATACATATATAAAATTTGTTGTATCACTATATGGTGTACATGCCATAATTTCCAAAAGAAAACAAAAGTAACACTTTAGTGCATCCATCTCAAAATCTTTCACTCTTCTTTCTATGACTTAGATTTTCCAATAGATCCACTTTCACTTCTCCTCAAAACCTACTCGCAAAAAGAAAACCACGCACTAAGCTATATGCTTAGTGGTGTTCTAGCGATTCCATTTTTTTACACAAGTTAAACTAATTAACCATAATATGATTAATACTCACTATTTCTTAAAACAATTATCTTCATTTATTTTCAAGTATAAAAAAGCATTAAAATTAAAATTTAAGCAATGTAATTTCTTATATTAATTCATGTTTTGCTACTATTTGTCTAATTAATTTTACAACTTACCACTAACCAACTACTTCCAATTTGAATTTTTAAACTATTAATTAGGTATTTATTTATTTTTATGTACTTGTCCCAAGTAAAATCCAACAAAGTTGTGTTGAGCAAAATAGGTAGAATTTCAATATGGAACCGAGTTCTTGAAACCATGAGTATATATATATATATATATATATATATATATATATAAGTGTTCAAAGCTCTCAGAGCCATTTAGTCCACGAGTCTAATTAAATATTCTACACTAAAACAAAGCTCTCAGAACCATTCAGTTTGGTTTCAACTTTAATGATGCAGTACTATTAATTTTTTCCCTAATTGGTATGCCAACCTTATCACTTTTTCTCAGTTCCTAACCATTTTTACTGAGGGCAAATATAATAAATTTCAATTTACAAAATAATCATGTAATATCATTTATGTTTATGGGATTGAACTCGTATATCATATTTGTTTCACATATAAATTCAAAATTCTTAACCTTCTTCCATCATTCCTTTTATTTCAAGATTTTACATAATTTATATTCTCTTTTAAGCATTAGAATAAACATTCTATCTATGTACCTTAAATTTGGTCGAGCTAATTAAATGCCACAATTAAGGTGCTAATTAAATGCCATAAGGAGGCTATCTTCTCAAATTCATTACAATTAATCTTAATCATAACCAATATGGTGAAATGTGCAAGAACACTATTAATTCTTACTTCACAAATAATTTGACCAAGACTAATTCTAATATATTCACATCCATTTCTTTCTTTTAGATACTATACTAGTTTTTAAACTCTTCTAAAATACAAATATCAAATCATTCAAACAATTTAAACAAGTTCGCTAAAATTTAAGGATTTACTTAGTATATACCAATTTAAGTAAATTCAAAACATAAGTCCAAAATTAAAATTAGTCACATCTACAACCTAAACTAACATCCAATTAAATAGTTTTGACACCAATTCTATAAAATCCTAATTTATACTCAAAATCCTAGCTTGCATAAATGTCTAAATTTAAAGAAAACTGAACTTGCTTGAACTAATTTGCGGTCAATTTCTCCAATTATACGCTCCAAAAACTTCAATTCATATTCAATTCTCCATCTCTTTGTAAAGACCACACTAATCTATCCAGATTCCTCTTACTTATCTTAATATTTTTCATAAACAGTACATATAATACTGACGATATGTTCATCTGTCATACAATTGGTTATACTTTGACTTTATAATACATACATTAGAACAAGTTACATAAACATATACTTTGTTACATCATAATCATAAATTTGAGTTAATAATTATAGAACATGTTCATTACATTATTTTATAAGATTTACACAAATCAAAAAGATAAAAGCAATACAATTTAGACATCCTAACTTCTCTTCCTAGCTAGTGTTGGCCTTATCCCTGAAGTAACGACCTACCTTAAACCTACACGGATAAACACTCGTGCTAAGCTATAAAGTTTAGTGGGGAACAATAACTATATGAACAACCACTCACAGTGATTGTTTTCAAGCACACAATAAACATTATTGATATCAAGATATTATAATCAACATGCAAGGATTACAATATAAATTACAATCTCATATTTAATCTTATAACATTACTGTATAATGATAAAAGATAATATACTCAACAAATCTTGTCAACATTACACATATATTGTTCATTATATATTGTGAAATTGCTTGCTAAAGTCTTGTAGGTGTGGATAAAGGGTGATACTGTGTTGTAGTACCCGAAGGTACAAAAGGATACCTGTAATGACTATACTGAATTAACCTGATTACTGTTATTAATTACATTTCATTAAGACATAATATTAAGTAGATTATTGGAAGCAATAACTATATCATTTAATCATAATAATAAAAGATGTCAAACTATGTATGCATGTCATTCATTGTATAAACTGCCTGCTTAAATTCCTGTGGGTGTGAATAATGAGTGTTGTGGATACCCGAAGGTATCAAACATATAAATACCCGAAGGTATTAAATCTGTGGACCCAACCGGGGTCAGAACTGTGGTCTCATTTAGAGACATTTTGTGGATCCATATAGGTCAGACTATAGCAGCTGCGACTGTAACCCTATAGGCATGACTATCTATCCATAACCAACTTTCAATCCAGGCATTATTTATTTTATATATTACCGTGTCATTTCTTGTGCTTAAGTTATCATATAGAAAGATTGTACGTGTAAATATCCATTGTAATCAAGATAGTATAATTTAACTATTAGCATATTATTTTCGTAATGCAAAATGTGTATACACATAGGCATTATTCATAGTAATTAATGTAAATCATGCATACTTATAAACTAACTTTGATAAAAGTTCATATATATTTATGTTTATCATTCCTATATGCTTGTATTTTAAGGTTTATTATGTCCGGTTATGAAAGTAACACACAGGAGTAGCCTACTATAGTGAAAAAAGAAGAAAAATAGGCAAGTATAGGGGACAAGCACTTCTTTTCATGCTTACAAAAATAGTGGCGCTCACGACAGTCGGTGATGGCCCAAATTAATGTTCTACTGCTCACAAAATCCTATAAACTTGTTATGAAATTCAATTTGTACATCATTTTAGGCATACCAAACAACTTTTTCTGACAAAATTGTCTTCTAAAAAGTTTTAGCCCTATGTTTATAGTTTCTAAAACATTAAAAATCATCTCAATCTGACCAGTAAATCCTAAGATATGCCAATAAATCACAAGCTGTTCAGAAAAATAGGGTAACAGCCATAACCAATTTTCAACACAAATTTTCACAATCATGCAGTGAAAATCAGTTTTCAGTCTCTTCTAACAAAATCAAGATATATGTGTCTAGTTTATATACCAAATGAAATTTCTCCATTTGATAAGTATAACTCAAGTTATGGCTAAAAGAGTACGGACTGGTCCCTTAATTCTTAAAACAAATTTTTACATTTTTCAACAAAACTTGCATCTTTCATCCCTAACCCACTTCCAAGCTTAAGATCAACACATAAATTATATAATAGCAATAGTATAGACATCAAGCATACACACACCCAATCATACAAGTTCCCATACCTTGTTTAGGCTCTACCAATCTTTCTCTCTTCCTTATCTTCCTCCTTCTTCCTTTCTCTCTCTCTTGTTCTTCATCCTAGGTTGCTACAAAACCCTCCTCTCTACCATCTACAGCATTTCTTTTCTTAGAGCATAATTTTATTTGATTTTTCGTAGACTTGAATAAAAGAGAAAAACAAAATAAACTAAGCAAAACTTTCTTTTGCTTTGTGGCCAAGTATGTCCAGCCAACTAAAAGAAGAAACCAGATTTTTCTCCTCTCTTTCTAGCCATCCACTTGTTTCATTCCTATTGGTGGCTCACAAAAATCTTGGAAAAGTTTTATTTTAATCCCTCTCTATATTATGTCTCTTAATTTGGTCTCTCATTTTTCACAATTCACATTTTTACCACAAAACTTTAACTTTTCAATTAAATCTCTAATTTGTAATTTTCCTTAATTAGTCACATAATCAATCTCTGTCTCATGTGAAATGATTATCTACCCCTCTTAGGGTACCATTAGGGGTATTACAATTCTCTCCCCTTAAAAGAATTTCGTCCTCAAAATTCATATATGTAACCTTTACGTATACCTATCTCTACTATTTCTATACTTCTAACGGTTCTCTATTTACTCCATATACATTTATGTATTGTATCACACTTAAATTCACTATAACTTCATCTCTTTATAACTACAACACTCTCTTAATTCTTTCTTTAACTTGATTTGCTTTTCTTATAACTATATCTCTAAATAAAGATGGCCTAATCATATAATCATATCATTACTATGCTCAAGGTATATCCTGTCAGTTTCTTTTTTCAGTCGGGGCCAAGTACACGTTATATGATATTGTGCAAAGAGTGAATGATGCTTTATGTAGACAATGAGGTGCAGATATGCAATGCACATGTTTTGCCCACTCTCCCATTATGAAATATTTTATCAACTGCCCATGACTGTTAAGGAAACACTGACAGGTTTACAAAGCGTAGCAATTAACCTTAAATTTTCCCATATCAACTCCACATATATATGTATATATATACTGTCATATCTTAACTTAATAATTCATTCTATAAACATAACCTTTAATATACATGTACTTAACTTTTATACCTTTCTCATAAGCCATATTGAAATAATCTCAATACCTATCCTTAACTTTTCAATCCGAATCTAGAATCTCATTTTTATACTGTCATATACATATACATATTCCATTATCAAAATCTATCAATATTCGACTAGCATATTCACTATCATTTAATAAATACTTACCATCATCATATTCACTGCTAACTTAATTCATCACTATCATAGAGCTTCTTAATAAACTTGTAAACTCATAATACTCTATTTAAGATTTAACAGTGTTCTAGTGTTTAAGTGGATGGGTACACATAAAGAGAAAGGAACATATAACGGTGCACTGTAAAAAGAATAAGGTCATAAATGACCAAGCAAAGAAATGTTGTAATCCATATACGGTCAGGCAAAACAAGAAACTGAGGGCTATACATATCTATATCCGGTCGGCAATAAGGGGCTAAAATTCATATGTCCAATCGGTAAAAAAGAATTGAAAATCATATATTCAATCGGTTAAAGAGAAATTAAAACAAAACCATATACCCGATCGGTCGAAGAGGAACTAAATACCATATACCTGATTGGATCGGGAAAACAATGTTGAAATTCAAACCCAATCGGTAAAGCAATGCTGAAAATCATACCCGATCGGGAAAATAAGAAAGGCCAGATGGAACATAAACGATCGTGCAAAGAAAAACAAAGGTCATGCATGGTTGGGTAAAGAAAAAGGGAATAATAAATATGCTATGAGAGGTTGCACAAGGAAAAAGAGGAGGCTATAAGTGGCTATCCTTTAAGGCTCGGCACTCACTTAGCTGACAAATCCAGATATCACTATTAAGCCCCTCTATCATCACCACTAATATTTTTATCCTAATATACTATAAAAGGAATGGAGTCACCTGGACTCGAATTCCTAGGGTCATTAATTTCTTTAGTTTCCCTTCCCAATTCCTTTCAAACTATACATCTTTAAGCTATACTGAAACAAGATAGGGACAAGCTACATTAAGCCAATGTTGGAATTTTATCGGTTACATGCATCTCATAAATAAGCGGAATTTAAAATTTTTAACCAGTATATCTAATCTTGCCATGAATTCACAATATGCATATTAATGAGAATAAGAAAAATCACCTTTGATTTTTGTTGTACAGTTGATTTTCCTTCGCATCGGGTTGTCGCAAACCACAATGTCCAAAATCGAACGCCTCTAATGAGTAATCCACACTAGAGAATGATAGAATAAACCAACAATTGGGAGAGAACAAGGGGCTGGCCGAAAATCCCTTGAGCTAGTAAAGGGAAGTGGCGGATAGGGTTTTTGGAAGAGAGAAAAACTATTTCTCTTAATTGTTCACTTAAACCTAATTTCCACATCATTTGGATTTTTATAGTTAGGTTAAAAATCCAACTTCATAATGGGATTAGGCTCTTTAAAATTTTTGGAGAATTATTAATTGGGCTTCTGGAATTATTTGGGCTTAATTAAATCCAATTTAAGCCTTTTCAAAAAAGACTATGCACAAAACCCACAAACTAGGCCCTTTATACATATACTTGGATTTAATTATCCAAATGAATTCCAAATCCAACCAAATTAAATATGTAGTCTCCACAACACTTATGTAACATATTTAATTTAATTTGGTCCAAGAAATAGGCCTCTAAGGCCTTCTATTTGGAGTTGGCGTGTGGCCCTTCTTCTGGAGGGCTTCTATGCCAACTTCATTTCTCTGGCCCTTTATAATTCCTCCAATGGACCTATTAATTATTATATCAATCCTATAACACTTATAGTTCAATAATAATCAATTATAAAATACGTTATTTCAATTAGGTTCAATTTTACAGAACATTTCTCAAAAGTTTCGCGAATAATTTTACTTGATCATAATTAATTAAACTCTTTAATTAATTATTATCTTATTCACTTCTCTATCCCCATAATAATATCAAATATTATTATCCTTATCATTTACCATTTTATCCTTTTTCTCTATATGTGTGTGACCTATTGGGTTCCTGTCCATATTGGCAGTATAATGTGTAATTGTGAGTTCTATTCAAAACTCACATGATTTAAACTCCTTTAAATCATTTTATCAATCCCTATTGATATTCTTGCTACATCATTATACAAGTCATGATTGGCCTCTTGCTAGGCATCATGACTACCCAAATGTTAGGAAAGTCAAGTGGTTTGACTATACCTTTCCATAGAAACAGTTACCATGCAATTACTCCTTTTACCACTCTTATCTTAATTAGATTCTGAGTATGGATTTCTATCAACACATATAAATCTAATTATGTATATTATATTAATTTAACCATTATTCCCAAAATGCCCTCTATGGATCTCTATCCATCTTGGCATATTACTCTGGCTAGAAATTCTCTGAACAAGGCAATTATAGAATCATGCAAGATAACTTCCCTTATTAAATCTGGGACGGTGAATCCTTTTTCAATCACTTAACTATCTTCAAGTAGGTCATGATATACCCAATCTCCTAACTAATTTCACTCCCAGTTGGAAGTAATCAGTTATGCAGTCAAAATATACCACTTACTACTTAAGATAACTTTGGTGATCTCAAGTCTAAGGATACTTGCACAACCGTTATGAAGAGATTCCTCACTGACATAGATTTAATATCCATGTGAGGATTCTCTTTGTAGGTCTCCAATGAACTTGTTCTTCTAACAAGCATCCATATGTTAGCTTTGATTATCTTTCATAATCACAGTTATGAGAACCACTGCTTGAACCATTCAAGAAGCATAACATGTGCTAGTCTGTCCAAATTAACAATGCCCTATCTTGTTAATTCTATGACTAGGGATATTTAGATATTAATACATTTGCATGCAATAGATATCTCACATCATGAACACTTTCATGATTGCCTTCGCACTGTGTTTATAATATCTAGGACTTCATTTATTAATTTAAGATTTACAAACTCTTGTATTTAAAAATAGCATTAATAAATTAATGATGCCTTTTATTGAGGATATAAATTCATACATATGAAAAACATTCCTATTACATGGGCTCTAGGGCATACTCTGTAACAGCCAACACCTGAGAAAAATCTTTTATAACTGCTTATTTCTATACTCTTATTGGCTAGAACCACCTAAACCAAGGCGCTCTGATATCAAAAATGTAAGGACCACACTAATGTATCCAGATTCCTGTTACTTTTCATATTATTTTTCATAAATAGTACATATAATACTAATAATATGTTCATCTGTCATACAATTGGTTATACTTTGACTTTATAATACATACATTAGAATAAGTTACATAAACATATACTTTGTTACATCATAATCATAAATTTGAGTTAATAATTACAGAACATGTTCATTACATTATTTTATAAGATTTACACAAATCAAAAAGATAAAAGCAATACAATTTAGACATCCTAACTTCTCTTTCTAGCTGGGGTTGGCCTTGTCCCTGAAGCAATGACCTACCTTGAACCTACACGGATAAACACCCGTGCTAAGCTATAAAGCTTAGTGAGGAACAATAACTATATGAACAACCACTCACAGTGATTGTTTCCAAGCACATAATAAATATTATTGATATTAAGATATTATAATCAACATGCCAGGATTACAATATAAATTCACATCTCATATTTAATCTTATAAAATTATTGTATAATGATAAAAGATAATATACTCAAAAATTCTTGTCAACATTATACATATATTGTTCATTAGATACTGTGAAATTGCCTGCTAAAGTCCTGTGGGTGTGGATAAAGGGTGATATTGTGTTGTAGTACCCGAAGGTACGAAAGGATACTTGTAATGACTATACTAAATTAACCTAATTACTGTTACTAATTACATTTCATTAAGACATAATATTAAGTACATTATTAGAAGCAATAACTATATCATTTAATCATAATAATAAAAGATGCCAAACTATGTATGCATGTCATTCATTGTATAAATTGCCTGCTTAAATTCCTGTGGGTGTGGATAATGGGTGTTGTGGATACCCAAAGGTATCAAACATATAAATACCCAAAGTTATTAAATATGTGGACCTAACTGGGGTCAGAACTGTGGTCTCATTTAGAGACATACTGTGGACCTATACGAGTGAGACTATAATAGCTATGACTATAACCCTACAGGCATGCCTATCTATCCACAACTAACTTCCAATCTAGGCATTATTTATTTCATATATTACCATGTCATTTATTGTGCTTAAGTTATCATATTTCATCATATAGAAAGATTGTACATGTAAATATCCATTGTAATCAAGATAGTATAATTTAACTATTAGTATATTATTTCGGTAATGCAAAATCTGTATACACATAGGCATTATTCATAGTAATTAATGTAAATCATGCGTACTCATAAACTAACTTTGATAAAATTTCATATATATTTATGTTTATCATTCATATATACTTGTATTTTAAGGTCTATTATGTCTAGTTATGAAAGAAACACATAAAGGTAACCTACTATAGTGGAAAAAGAAGAAAAATAGGCAAGTATAAGGGACAAGCACTTGTTGTCGAGCTCGTGATAGTCGGCAACCCAAATGAATGTTCTGCTGCTCACAAAATCCTATAAACTGGTTATGAAATTCAACTTGTACATCAATTTAGGGATACCAAACAACATTTTCTAGTTACAAAGGTTTAGACCTATGTTTCTAGTTTCTAAAACATCAAAAATCATCATAATCTGACTTGTAAATCCTAAGATATGCCAAGAAAATGACAAGCTGTTCCCAAAAATAGGGTAACAGTCATAACTAGATTTCAACACAAATTTTCACTATCATGCATTGAAAATCAGTTTTTGGTCTCTTCCAACAAAATCAAGATATATATGTCTAGTTTATATACCAACTATAATTTCTCCATTTGAATGACTATAACTCAAGTTATGGCTAAAAGAGTACGGACAGGTCCCTTGATTCTTAAAATAGATTTCTACATTTTTCAACAAAACTTGCATCTTTCATCCCTAACCCACTTCCAAGCTTAAGATCAACACATAAAATATATAATAGGAACAATATAGACATCTCTCATGTCAAGACATCAATCATACACACACCCAATCATGCAAGTTCTCATACCTTGTTTAGGCTCCACCAATCTTTTTCTCTTCCTTATCTTCATCCTTCTTCCTTTCTCTCTCTCTTGTTCTTCATCCTAGGTTGCTGCAAAACCCTCCTCTCTACCATCTACAGCTTTTCTTTTCTTAGAGCATAATTTTATTTGATTTTTCGTAGACTTGAGGATAAGAGAAAAATAAAATAAAATAAGCAAAACTTTCTTTTGCTTTATGGCCAAGTATGGCCGGCCAACTAAAAGAAAAAACCAGATTTTTCTCCTCTCTTTCCATCCATCCACTTGTTTCATTCCTATTGGTGGCTCACAAAAATCTTGGCAAAGTTTTATTTTAATCCCTTTCTATATTATGTCTCTTAATTTGGTCTCTCATTTTTCACAATTCATATTTCTACCACAAAATTTTTACTTTAACTTTTCAATTAAATCCCTAATTTGTAATTTCCCTTAATTAGTCATATAATCAACCTCTGTCTCATGTGAAATGATCATTTACCCCTCTTAGGGTACCATTAGGGGTATTACAATTCTCTCCCCCTAAAATAATTTCGTCCTCAAAATTCATATATGTAACCTTTACGTATATCTATCTCTACTATTTTTATACTTCTATCGGTAATCATATATCTATCTCACTTGTCTTACATTCTATACTGTCTCTATTGGCTCTATTGGTTCTCTATTTACTCCATATACATTTATGTACTGTATCACATTTAAATTCATTCTAACTTCATCTCTTTATAACTATAACACTCTATTAATTCTGTCTTTAACTTGATTCGCTTTTCTTATAACTATATCTCCAAATAAAGATGGCCTAATCATATAATCATATCATTACTATGCTCAAGGTATATCCTGTCAGTTTCGTTTTTCAGTTGGGGCCAAGTACACGTCATATGATGTTGTGCAAAGAGTGAACGATGCTTTATGTATGCAATGAGGTACAGATATGCAATGCACATGTTTTGCCCACTCTCCTATTATGAAATATTTCATCAACTGCCCATGACTGTTAAGGAAACACTGACAGGTTTACAGAGCGTAGCAATTAACCTTAAATTTTCCCACATCAACTTCACATATATATTTATATATATATTGTCATATATTAGCTTAATAATTCATTCTATAAACATAACCTTTAATATACATGTACTTAACCTTTATACCTTTCTCGTAAGCCATATTGAAATAATCTCTATACCTATCCTTAACTTTTCAATCCGAACCTAGAATCTCATTTCTATACCGTCATATACATATACATAGTCCATTATCAAAATCTATCAATATTTGACTAGCATATTCACTATCATTTAATAAATATTTACCATTACCATATTCACTACTAACTTAATTCATCACTATCATAGAGCTTCTTAATAAACTTGTAAACTTATAATACTATGTTCATGATTTAACAGTGTTCTAGTGTTTAAGTGGATGGGTACACATAAAGAGAAAGGAACATATAACGGTGCACTGTAAGAAGAATAAGGTCATAAATGACCAAGCAAAGAAATGTTGTAATCCATATACGGTTAGGCAAAACAAGAAACTGAGGGCTATACATATTTATAACCGGTCGGCAATGAAGGGCTGAAATTCATATGTCCGATTGGTGAAGAACTGAAAATCATATATTCAATCGGTTAAAGAGAAATTAAAACAAAACCATATACCCGATCGGTCGAAGAGGAACTAAATACCATATACCCTATCAGATCAGGAAAATAATGTTGAAATTCAAACCCGATCGGTAAAGCAATGCTAAAAATCATACTCGATCGAAAAAATAAGAAAGCTAGATGAAACATAAGCGATCATGCAAAGAAAAACAAAGGATATGTATGATCGGGTAAAGAAAAAGGGAAGAATAAATATGCTATGAGAGGTTGCACAAGGAAAAATAGAAGGCTATAAATGGCCGTCCTTTAACGCTCGACACTCACTTAGCTAACAAATCCAGATATCGCTATTAAGCCCCTCTATCATCACCGCTAACATTTTTATCCTGAGATACTATAAAAGGAATGGAATCACCTAGACTTGAATTCCTAAGGTCATTAATTTTCTTAGTCTCCCTTCCTAATTCCTTTCAGACTATACATCTTTAAGCTATACTGAAACAAGATAGGGACAAGCTATATTAAGCCAACACCTGACAAAAATCTTTTATAACTGCTTATTTCTATACTCTTATTGGCCAAAACCGCCTAAACCAAGGCCCTCCGATACCAAAAATGTAAGGACCACACTAATCTATCTAGATTCCTATTACTTATCTTAATATTTTTCATAAACAGTACATATAAAACTAATGATATGTTCATCTGTCATATAATTGGTTATACTTCGACTTTGTAATACATACATTAGAACAAGTTACATAAAATACTTTGTTACATCATAATCATACATTTGAGTTAATAATTACAGAACATGTTCATTACATTATTTTATAAGATTTAAACAAATCAAAAAGATAAAAGCAATACAATTTAGACATCCTAACTTCTCTTTCTAGCTGGTTTTGGCCTTGTCCCTAAAGCAACGACCTACCTTGAACCTGCACGGATAAACACTAGTGCTAAGCTATAAAGCTTAGTGGGGAACAATAACTATATGAACAACCACTCACAGTGATTATTTCCAAGCACATAATAAACATTATTGATATTAAGATATTATAATCAACATGCCAGGGCTACAATATAAATTCACATCTATTATTTAATCTTATAACATTACTGTATAATGATAAAAGATAATATACTCAACAAGTCTTGTCAACATTACACATGTATTGTTCATTATATACTGTGAAATTACTTGCTAAAGTCCTGTGGATGTGGATAAAGGGTGATATTGTGTTGTTGTACCTGAAGGTACGAAAGGATACCTGTAATGACTATACTGAATTAACCTAATTACTGTTACTAATTACATTTCATTAAGACATAATATTAAGTACATTATTAGAAGCAATAACTGTATCATTTAATCATAATAATAAAAGATGTCAAAGTATGTATGCATGTCATTCATTGTATAAACTGTCTGCTTAAATTCTTATGGGTGTGGATAATGGGTGTTGTGGATATCCGAAGGTATCAAACATATAAATACCCGTATGTATTAAATCTATGGACCAAATCAGGGTCAAAACTGTGGTCTCATTTAGAGACATACTGTGGACTTATAAGGGTCAGACTATAGCAGCTGTGACTGTGACAGGCATACCTATCTATCCATAACCAACTTCCAATCCAGGCATTATTTATTTCATATATTACCGTGTCATTTCTTATGCTTAAGTTATCATATTTCATCATATAAAAAGATTGTACATGTAAATATCCATTGTAATCAAGATAGTATAATTTAACTATTAGCATATTATTTCGGTAATGCAAAATGTGTATACACATAGGCATTATTCATAGTAATTAATGTAAATCATGCATACTCATAAACTAACTTTGATAAAATTTCATATATATTTATGTTTATCATTCCTATATGCTTGTATTTTAAGGTCTATTATATCCGGTTATGAAAGCAACACATAGGGGTAGTCTACCATTATAGATTTAATGTTGCTTTTCAGCACTCCCTTTTTGACAACTCTGACCAAAAAGTAAATAATAGATTTCTATAAAATCTATCTCCTATGAACTAGGTAGTTTTCATTAACTCCATCAATTATGGATGGTATTTGAAGGAATCAGTTATCACTTTAATTAAAACTCTATCATCCCTTTATAAATTCACACCACCAATCTAAAAGCACTATTGCATTTGTTCTTACATGTGAACTATATGATGCACTATTGCATCAATATTATCAGCTCGAATCCTCCTAAGCATTTTGGTGTTACAGACCTTTTGCACTCTTGTATTGGTCAAAATAACTCCATAAGGAGTCTGTGGAATCATAGGTGTTCTTACCATCATCATTTATGCTACACATAATAGAAACTAATGGGTTAATACGCACATGTATAAACTTAATTGATCAAAGCTCATTTCAATTGAAAATAAAGACTAATCCAAAAAAAATTCAAATAATTTTGAAAAATATCAAAGACATAAAACACATTTTATCCTATTTTTCAAAAATATTCATATTGAAAAAATTTAAAAGATATTTTCTTATCATCAAAAAATTTATTTAAAATCACCAAAAATCAGAAAAAAAACTTTAAAAAAATTGTTTGTAAAAAATCAACGCTAATTAAGTGGCCAGAGGCAGCCTCATACGGCCCCATACACCGGTGAAAGGCATTTTGATGTGTTCATGCGCAACTATGCATGCCTAATGATCATCTATCACTTGACCCATTGGTCCACGTGCTGCCATGTCAGACCTCTATCTTAACACATGGTAATCCTTGGTTGGTCCACGTGGCATATAGGTGGCATAGTGTTAACACGTGGCATAACCTCAATCATCTACGTGTCAGGCCATGTGTCAGAATGACACATCATACTAACATGTGGCATGACCACTGTCATCCACATGCCTCCCCTCCCATTTGGTCATACGTTAGAATGACATATCACACTGACACAAGGCGTCACGCGTGCAAGCCACATGCCTTGCATATGAGGGCATGTGCATCTGATGCATCGCCTTGTTGGTGGATCCAAGTAGCCAGATTTCAGCCGATTGAGAGTTCTCAGGATCTATGATCTTAATGTTAAGGTCAAAAATTCCAAATTCCTATTTTCAGTTTAGCATTTTAGGCACTTATGTCTACCTCTCGAATCGCAATGTATATTTACACAGTTTATAAAAAATATACACATATATATTATAAACAAAAAAAAATTAGTGTTTTATGTAGTTTAATTAGATCTACTAATTTTACATATAAAATTTTGATCTAATTAAATATCATGCTAGGATGCAAAATTCAACGCTCTGATGCCAATATTGGAAACCATGTGTCATAAACACGAAATTAAATACAACATAGTATGTCATTTAAGAGAGAAATTATATTTACTTTTTATAGCGCAAAATCTTCTAAAAAGTGAAAACAAGGATCTCGTTTTGCATCACTGGCTAAACATTTATTCATGAATAATTGATGCGGGATAAGAGCACGATTCCACAACCTAAGAACCCTTAAAGATATAAAAAAAAAAGTGAGTGAATGGAATTCTTAAATTCTCTCCCAAATTTTTCCAACAATCAACCCATGGATCTAATTTCTCATCCCCTAGTTATAGCATTTTTATACTCCTAAATAGGAAGCTAATAATAAAGATATGCATATTTTTCAAATAGGAATTTAATTAATTAGGATTTGATATGAAACTGTTTTTCTATCTATTCAGATCCGATTTGATATGAATCTCTTCACATTCAATCAAATTTGATTTGATATGAATCTTTTTTCATATCTAGAGATATGAAAATATTCAAAACTCTATCAATAATTAAAAAAAAAAAAGATATAAATTTTTTAGAAAACGTATTACTCTTAAAAATAACCTAATCTCATATATATTAGTAATATGAGAACATTTTAATTTCATTGGATAAAATTTTTTATTTCATTGGATTATATTTATAGAAGTTGTATTTATATTATTTTCAATTGAATTTTAACGTGCAAGTGCAATGTTCGCAAAAGTTAATTAATTTTTTTATAGAGATTTTACAATTTAATTATAATAATTCGAGTTTTTAGAGAATAATTCAATTTTAAATAACTTAATTAAATTGTAAATTTCACTTTGTAAATCATTTATTATTGAAAAACCTTAGTACGAAAATTGTATTAGATGATATCGGTAACGAAATAACAATTTTCTTCAAAATTTGGCAAATAATTGAAAAAGTATTTTGTCTTACATTCTAAAGAGATAAAAGATTATTAAGACATGTGGATGATTATTTATTCTAAAATTTTGAAAATAAAATATGCAATAATTTGAGAAGAAGATTCATTACGTTAAGCAGCCTATAGAGGTGGACAAAGTAATTAAAAAAATATATCCTTTTAAATTTATGTAGATATATGTACGAAAAATTGTTAAACTGACTTAAAAACTATAATTTAAACCAATTTTAGCAGTTAATCAATTTAATTGGATGTGTATATAAACTTTAATTTTTAAAATTATAGTCAATATCTTTGAACTTAAATTTAAGTAGTTGGTTAACTGATATATTCGTAACTTTATATATATATATATATATATATATATGGGAGTAATTTTTTTATGGATTCATATTATATTCTAATATTAGAAAGTAAAAGGCTGATAAGTTAATGTTTATATAACTTTATTTTAGAATACTGTTATTAAATTTGAATGATCTATATTTTATAATTGAAATTTAAAAAATTTATATTTTAATTTGACAGATGAATTGAAGTTTTTAATTTAAAAGTTTATGTTTAATTGTAGTTGGTTAAATGACCATATTTAGATAATTAGCTGCTTATTAATGGACTGGATTTTAATTTTAATTTTAATTTTGAAAAACCCATTTTGGTGAACTGAATTTAAAAATATACTATACAAATCAAAAAGAGGTCTTGTTTCTACTCAAGACTAGCGTTGATTTGAAAAAAAAAATGTGATGTCTGAATAAATTAAGAAATGTTATTGCTAGTATTGGCGAAAAAAAAAACTACTCGAAGTCCTATCATTATGGTAAAGAAAATTGCAGCCTAAGGCCAAGGAAAGGTAAAAGATACACGGCCGCCGAGCCCTTTATTCCCCACTACAAATATCATTTTCAATAGCCATTGGTCCCTTATTAATTTTGAGCAAACCATTGGTCATTTATTAATTATTATTTAGCTAAGAATCAACAATCATACAAGTTCTTTATTTTATTTTCTTTTTGATATTTATCTAAAATCAAGATAATGATCCTTCAACCTCATCACTTTCCTGAAACCATTGTTTGATTGATCGTATCATTAAATCAGAACTCAACTCAATACCTAATAACTTTGATTCATTTTAAATAATTTTAATTATGTATTGAACTTGATTAAACCGAAATAGGTTCATATTTGAATTTTTTTTTTTAAAGAGACTTAAAATTATTCTTCTTTTATTTTGAAAATTTATTTGCAAAATTTTATTTTGTTAGGAATTGGACACCTAACCTTTAAATTTTAAGGAAAAAGAGAGAGAGAAACTTAAAATTAATTTATTTTAGAAAAATTATTACAAAAATTTCATTTTGTTAATAATTGGACATCCAACCTTTAAATTTTGAGGATTAACCTCCTAATGTTTACTTTCCTTACAATTAGGAAAATCTGTTAAGATTTTTCGTTCCAAACTGATAAATTGATGAGTTGATGCTTTATACAGGACTTATATTGCAGAAAATAATTTAAAATATAAATATTTATTAGCTTTTTCCCCAAATAATAAATATTTATTAGTTGATAACAAGAAATGCTATTAAATAGAAGTGTATTTGATACTTAATCAATTAGTGGTATCGTTTCAAAGAAAGTGGTTTCCAATTTGAGAAAAATATAAAATTGTGCCTGTTAGAAAGAAAATTACTCTGTTGAAAAAAAATACATAAAGAGAAATAAAACAAAATATTGAAAATGATAGCTCATAATTTTTTTTCTCGTAATTTTCTGACTATTTTTTTAATTGATTAGTTTTTTATTTGATTCTGTGATTATGAAAGATTGGTGGATATTGACTTATTAACTCTATCTCACCCTATTTTTCAAATTCCGTATATTAACATTAGTTTTAAAATTAATATTCAAATTCAAAAAATGACTATTTAACTATTATTCAAATCAATATTCAAATTCAAAAAATGACCATTAAATTTTAATATAAAAATAATAATTATATTTTTAATCAAAATGTAAAATTTGTCCCAAAAATTTATTTATAAGATCTGATCAACAGTTAAATTGATATTTAATTTAAATTTAAATCAATTAACTATAATGAATTTTAAAAAATAAAATTTACATTTGCATTCTATAAACTAATTAATTATGTATATCAATTTATATTAAATTTTAACCATCAATTTAATAATTTTTCAATTTTTTTTAACCACACACGGAAGGAGTCCTCGTGAAGACTGGAAATTGGACTACAATCTGCCGTGGCAAGCACAGAATTGTAGAGTTTCATGGGACCCACTTTGTGAAAAGAAGTCTCCATCAGCGTGATTTGGTGGCATTTTGTCAAAAGTTGAGCATTAATTGATACGAAAGGCATTTCATCATATGCTAGCATGCTACGGGAACTTTCAACTTGCATAAATATCAATATTATTAAAATTAGATCAAATATAAAATTAAAAAAAATAAAAAAAAAAAGATTTATTTAAATAATTCGGTAAAATTTAATTAATTTTTTATTTTTTTAAAATAATATTATTTTTAAAATTTTTTATAAATATTAAAAAAATATAATTATATAAAATAATAAAAATACATTAAAAAGCATATTTATCATCAAATATTAATCATAAAATAACATTTTAAAGTTATTTAATATTTATAACAAATATTTAAGATACATATAGTATAAAATTGTAAATATTCAAAAATATTCATCAATTATAAATTATAACTTTTATTTTATTTATAATAAATTTATTAAAATTACTTAAATTTTAATTTTTTTGTATTTATATTTATATTTTATTTTTTTTAGTAAAAAACAATGTTATATAGATATTTTATATAAAAAATGATTTTTTTGATTCAAACCGATTTTTTTAGTTTCACCCGATTTCAGATCGATTTTTGACCGATTCCTTACGATTTTTAGCCAATCCAGTTCTTATATATTGAACCATTTAGATACTCTGAAGGTTTGCAGTTAAACCAGTCCAACCGGTTGATCTAGACCAATTTTAATATCACTGATAAATCTAGATAAAAATTAAAAAATAAACATAATATTAGTAAAAGAAAATTATATTTCAGTTCAAAAAATTAATAAATAATATTATAAAATAGATTTAATTTTTATTAAAATTAATATATTTAATTTTAGATAAAAAATAATGTTAAAATATAGAATATAGATATAGAAAAATTTTATTATAAATTTTCAAATAATAATATAAATATATATAAAAATTAACTGATTATTTTATATAAATGTCTATCTATATAAAGAAAAAATGATATATAATTAATATATTTTTAACATATTATACTATATAAGTATATAAGTGATAATTATGAAAAATATATTTTTATAGGCCCAATTAGGTTGGTCCAACAATGCTTGGCAGGACCAAAACCCAGTAGCAAAAAGGCAAAACATGAACTAGAAGACAGCACAGCGAGGCGTGATGTCCTATCGGACTGATGGGATAGCACATTCTGTCAGCCCACTGATACAAGCCAACGCCCATACTCTCCACCTGCTCCCTGTCACATCGCCGCTCACCTGCTCCAATTGCCAGTTATCACTCCCCAAGGTACTTGAGTATTCCTCCAAAGAACTCCTATAAATAGCCTAAAACACAATGGCTCCAGGTATTGAATATCTGAGAATCTCTCTCTAAGCATTCTTTCTCTAAAAGCTACTAACTTAAGTTTCGGAGTGCTAATGCCTGGGTTCGATCGGGCACTCCTTCTTGCAGGTCCATCCGTCCGACCGGCCCTTCAACTGCCAGCTCTACTTCTTACAAGATAAAGACATTTTAGGCTTTATCATTTGGTGCTTTCGTTGAGAGTCATGGAAGATTCAAGATCCAACAAACACACAACTTTTAGAAAATATCATTACAAAAACCAGGACAGATCTAAACCCTCAAGGGTAAGAGAGAGACCTTTCATATCACCAATTAGGGGTAATTCGACCCCAAGTATTGATGATATGGTTGTGAGACTGTCGGAGGACGGCACTGCTTCTATTAGAGATATGCATGTCATTCTTAGTGACCTTGCTAAAAGTGTGGTCCAAACTCTGGGAAGGGACATCATGCCTAAAGCTTCTGAAGGAGGTCATGAAATGGTCTTCATTACCGAAAACGTTAGAAAAAGAAGAAATAGAGAAACTTCCATGGAGGAGTTGCGAACCCGTGATCTCGCCATGCAGGGAGAAAGAGTCATACGAAGCGACGATAAGGGCAAGTGGATAATGTCATCAAGCATAAATGCTCATTGCATCCTCAGTAGACCATCCACCCTACCCGCTGGCGATGATCCATCCCTTATGCATACACCCAACCACGGCTGCTCCTGTAGACCTGAAAGGGAGATTGCTCCTACAATTAGTGGACGAAGGAAAGATAAATGGTTCGCTCGAAAGCTCCGATAATTCGGATTGATGAAACCCAGGAAAGGTGTATTCAAGAGGGATACCGGCAACAGTATCACCTTCCCTTTCTGCAGGAAAATTACAGAGGCTGAGCTACCTTTTAGATGGAGAGATATGGCGATGGATAAATATACAGGTAAAACTGACCCTGCCATTCACCTTGCAAAATTTTTTGACTAAAGTGCAGGTTTACACCTTCGATGAAAGGATTGCCTGTAGAGTTTTTCCAACTACCTTAGGAGACGACGCTTTGAAATGGTTCCTCGAACTCCCCTATGCATCAATCACTTCCTTCAGACAACTCAAAGAGTTGTTCATGACGCGATTCCATGTGCAAACATAAGCATTAAAGTCGGTCAGTGACCTACGCAACCTTTACCAAAGAATCGATGAAAGTCTCAGAGATTACATTATTTGCTTCCAAGCTGTAATGTCGAAAATAGGGGATTTAAGCGTGTAGCTGGCATCAAATGCTTTGACAAAAGGCGTTACGGATCATCCATTTTTCGAATCATTGACAGCAAGGCCACCGATTAGTTTCCCCGACCTAATGGATAGAGTTAGGCAACGCATCCAGTTAGATGATGCTCTTAGATCCAACAGAATTGGGAAGACTAATGTAATGGACAGACTGCAATATCCAGATGGTCAACCATTCGACAGAGCCCCCTTATCGGATCGAGCAAAAGAGAAGCTTAACCGATCGGTCTTCTCGAGGATTACGAAAAGGGGAAAGAAGGACAAACAAAACAAACCTGACCGCCGTAATAATCGATTGGCTGAGACCTCCACTCCCCTCAATGCTGGTTCCTCCCAAATGCCAATGGGCGCCAAGAGAAAACATAGGAAAACTAATCGAACCAAAATGTCCAAACAAGAGGAGAAACAATGGAGACTGCGATAAAAGTCATGAATTATATAACGCTGTCGGACACTCAAAACAACGAACGTTAAAGCTCCTGTAAGTGGTCCAACGATGGAAAAGAGGTGATTGGTTCAAACAAAAACTATCAACATAAAAACCATATTAATACAAACAAATTGAAGAGATTAGCAAATAACGGCAATATCAGGTGCAATTATTATAATTTGAGTTCTTAAAAAGGCATTTGTACTGAATTTAAATGTTCTTTCATTCCCCTGTAATAAGCGCTGGACTGCCAGTCCATCTTAATATTACTTGTTTTACTATTAAAAGATCTATTTTCGAGTTCTTAAAGAGACAGCAATAAAAAAAAGGCTGCAACATGCGAAAAGCTATTGAAACTTCCAACACCATGACGCGTGCAAAATAAGTGTCTCCACAAAGTAAAAAATAACTTAAAAATAGGTACGTATCCAAAACTCACGAATTTAATACTTGTCATTTAAGCAGACTTATTAACTCTCTAGCAAACCAATTTTTGGATCCGATCATTTCGCCATCGGAAGTTCGAGATGAAGGCCCCGTAGCCTGTAGACCTCACCCCGATCGGTCGTTATTTTTTAATCGCCTTAGAGCATATCGAAAAAATCTTTCCTATCATCGGGAGAGTAGGATGAAGGCCCTAGCGCCTATGAACCTCCCCCTGAATAGTCAAAATAGTCCTCGCCGCTCTAGCACAGATCGGTTTTTTAGAAATTCAATTAAAGTAATCACTATTGGTTGAAGACAATACCTATCGAAAATCATTCTAAAAGTTCAAAATTCCATCTAAATGTTTGAATGACACAACTCCATCGCTAGGCTCGATGTCCATCCTGAGCGCAAAATGCGAAAGCTTTTATTTATCGTGAGTTCGTCTACTAGATTCGATATTATTCCTGAACCGAAAATGCAAGATGTCTCCATTCAATCTCCATTGACTTGTTCGCCGAGTTCGACATCTATCCCGAACCTAGAATGCAAAATCTACAATTATGCTCGGCATCACCATCTTAATACTGGTCGAATGATAGAGGTATCTTGACCGAGGCTTTTTAAATAGGTAACTCCCTACAAGCGGATAACTCCCTTGAACTCTTAGGGTAAAAATTTCTTACTCGACACAACTTATCTGCTAGGCTTGATATAGCTAAAAATGCAAAAGTTGGAGTCCATTCACCAGTAGGATAAATACCTTTGCTAGGCTTGATGTTTATCTCAAGCTCGAGATGCGGAGTGCATCCACACCTGTTTTATCTCCATCAATCAATTAGCTAGATTCAGCGTCTATCCTGAATTCAAGATGTGAAAGTCGATAGCTAAGTTAATTAACTCTCTCGAACAAATATCTAATCAGAATAATGTTAAAGACTGAAAATTCATCTGTTGCACTTGATGTAATAAGTTTAAGCCATAACTCTTGGCTAAATAGTTTATCTTGTACATTCGCTCGTATTAAACGGTTATCAATTAAATAGAGTTGTGCACTGCAATGCTTGAAAAACATATTAAAGTTTAGGGAGTATCTTCCTTAGCCGATTTCATACATTCTCCATGGATGATTTACACATTTCTCCTCAGTCAATTTAATATTTTCTTCTTAACTGATCTTATGATGAATACTGCTTGAAATAAGAAATGTAGTCTACAGATGCAACTGAGAGGAAGATCAAATATTATATATGAATAATTCTTACAAAGCGGGGACAAAATCATTACAATGAAAAACTATGCTTCTATGTTTACTATCTCTACACTAGAAGAAGGCCCCGCAGTAGCTTCAGTAAGAGGTTTGGGAGATTTTGTTGTTTCCCCAGAAGCATTCTCTGTCAATGAGAAAGTTGCAGCCTCAAATCTCATCTCTCTACTGACTTTTAGTTGGGACAATGCATGGTCTTGAAGGACTTCACGATCATCGTCGCTAGAGGGAGGATCAGGCAAAATACCCGGATCATCCATCCAAATGAGATCAGCCTCAGGGAAATGCCTGCCGGCCTCATAAATTATCCAAGTCAGCAACCTTCCCTAGGCTTCTCATAGTCAATCCAAGATATCTTCCTTTTGGATCAAAAGTTCTTCCTTAAGCTTCCTTCTCTGCACCCTCTCTTTTTCCAAGGCAGCTTGCAATGAATGCCGCTCCCCACACAGAAGATCATGCTCGAATTCAGCCTTAGAGCATTCAGCAGATAGACGGGTGCACTTGCCCCTCAGTCTGGTCGCCTCTTCTTTGAATTTTTGCCCTAAGGCACTCTCGGCTGTTAGGCGAGCTATATCCCCTTTAAGGTGGTCGACCTCTTTCTGTCGAGCTTTTAAATCTTGAGAACGAAGAGCGAAATCCTTTTTCAGCTTTTTAATTTTCAATCGGGCAAGAAGAGACTCCTTTCTCACGAAATCATATTTGACCTCTACTTTCCTCCTAACCCGATTGGCATCTTTCCATCGTCCTCGACAAAAGTTGGACATGTCGTGCAAGCGCAAATCCTTTTTTATCAACTAAAATTCAGACAAGAAGAAGAAGAAGGGTTGAGTAATCAAGAAGATAACGAATAATGGGAAGAAAGGTCGTTTAGAGTGAACATTTGAAAAAATACCTCCAGACTTTGCTGTTAAAAAAGGATACATTCTCAGGACAGTATGTTGGGATCTCTCATTGCCTTAAAATAACCCTCTTGAAGCATGCCTCGGCATAAAAAGCTCGACACCGCCCTATTTTTAATGGACCAGCCATCCCCAAATTGACTTTTTAGAATTCTTTCCTAGTGATGTAGCACGCCTTTTGGAAATTCTTGCAGCGACGCTTCGAGTGGACTCGTCCCGAAGGGGCTCTTTTGCCCCTTGTGGTAACCCTAGCATCCACAGTAGCCACCAGCTCGACAGCTTTCCTCCTGGCTGCCTCTTCAGCTCTCCTCTGTGCAGTTTCAATTACTAAGGGCGCGTTTGTTTTAGCTGACCCCGTTTGAGGTAGAACTAGATGCTCTTCCTCTGAATCAATTTTGTCCCTCAATGAAGAAATGTCGAAGGGGGCACTGACCCTTTGATAAAGGTTGCACATCAGTAGACACCGAAAGAGGCTGAGGGGGATGGGAGATCGGAGTGCTGGCAAAGGGCATGAAAGCTTGCACTTCTGAAGAAGATACAAGCTTTCTCTTCTTCGACTTTCTCTCTTTCTTGGCTGCATGTTCTGCCTCCATCTTTGCCTTAGCTCGGTCAGCCAATTGCTTAGCAACATCGTCTCGCTTAGCCATCACGCCTGCAGTTGCGTCACAAAAATAAAAGATAAGTACTCTCTCCAGCCGATATAGATTTCATAAACATGCAATGCATGATGTTCAATATGTACTTAATTATGATGCTCATGATCTGAGTCTGAAGTCCCGATCAGATTTCCAAGGAGATAATTAGAATTATATGGTTTTTTGTGTCTTCGACATCACTCCCTACAAAGACCGACCAGACGTTTGGTCTTTCGAAGGCAGCAGCTACATCCGATCAGATTATATATGCAACAAGTCTTATGGCCGGGTCTTGAGACAGAGCATTGATCTCCATCCGTTTGAAAGACCAAGGGCAATTCTGTAGCATTTAGGAATTACAATTTTGAAGGCGTTAAGGGGAAGCCTTGACCCTGTACCCAAGCTCCATGAATGACAAATAAGCCTCTTATTATCTTCACGACTAAGAGGTCCATCGGTCGTCGCCATGGACTTAGGGCAGGCCATCACAAAGATCTCTGTTGAGAAATCATATCGTGAAAAAATCTTAGCCATCCACTCCTACGTGAATTCTGAAGGGCGAGCCACGGTCCCATAACCTTTTAAGCTTCAAGAACCCCCCTATTTATAGACTGATTGTTGCTCGAAACTATCTTTTATGGAAGGGGAGGAATAATGATGATGTTATGAAAAATGAAGAAAAATTAAAAGGCAGGAGTTGTCCATTTACTTGTGCAATATAATATCCTTGGGAGAAAATGCTGAAATCTCCGAATCTTCGAAGAAGTATGAAGCCCAAAAACTTTTTGCGTAGGAAAAAACAAACTTCACAAAGAGAATTTGGTCGAGTTTTTTTAAGAATCGATAAAAGGATGAAGAAGTCGCCCCAAAAATCACCTATTTATAGATTTAAAAACTTCTAGAACTCTCCAAACACCTCAACGATTAAATAACTATCACGCGTCTCCAAATTATTATGGCAGTTCTGAAAAATGAGGCATCACCCTCGGCATACGCATCGGTAATAAATGCATAGCAGCTGAAATGAATAGGCGCGTTTATCAGATTCAAGCCAATTTAAAAGATCCCGCCAAAATAATAAAGCAATACATTGCCCGATAGGACCCGTTGGAGGGGGAACAAGTGATAACTATGAAAAATATATTTTCATAGGCCCAATTAGGTTGGCCCAACAAAGCTTGTCAGGGCCTAAGCCCAGTAGCAAAAAGGCAAAGCATGAGCTGAAAGACAGCACATCGAGGCGTGATGTCCGATCGAACTGATGGGACAACACATCTTGTCAATCCACTGACACAAGCCAATGCCCATACTCTCCACTTTCTCCTTGTCACATCGCTGCTCACCTGCTCCAATTGCCAGTTATCACTCCCCAAGGTACTTGAGTACTCCTTCAAAGAACTCCTATAAATAGCCTAAAATACAATGGCTCCAGGTATTGAATATCTGAGACTCTCTCTCTAAGAATTCTTTCTCTAAAAGCTACTAACTTAAGCTTCGGAGTGTTAACGCTTGGGTCCGACCGGGCACTCCTTCTTGCAGGTCCATCCATCCGAATGGCCCTTCAACTGTCAGCTCTACTTCTTACAAGATAAAGACATTTTAGACTTTATCATTTGGTGCTTTCGTTGAGAGTCATGACAGATTCAAGATCCAACGAGCACACGAGTTTTAGAAAATATCATTACAATAACCAGGATAGATCTAAACCCTCAGGGGTAAGAGAGAGACCTTTTAGATCACCAGTCAGGGGTAATTCCCCCCTATGTATCGATGATATGGTTGTGAGACAGCCGGAGGATGCCTTTGTTTCTATCAGAGATATGTATGTCATTCTTAGTGACCTTGCTAAAAGCGTGGTCCAAACTCTGGGAAGGGACATCATGCCTAAAGCTTCTGAAGGAGGTCATGAAATGATCTTCATGACCGGAGATCAAAATCTACTCTTAACATTATATAATCTTATGTTTAAACTTTAAAGGATATTCCATTTAATATGCACCTACTAATATGTCTTATTGACCATTGAGGTAGAGTTAGAATTCCCATTAAGAGGATAAAATCAGAAAATCTTAATTTTTTTTAAATAAGAGCAATAAAATTTTAATATGTTATAAATAAAGCAAGTATTATGCTAAAGATAAATGAAAGAGTTCGAATACACCCATAACTCCCTATATAAAAGGGAATCTATATCAATATGGTAATTATTCTGATATGAAAGTGATTCATATAAAATAATAATAATAATAATAAATCAGATATCCAAAGAGATATATATCAAATCCTTTAATTATGGTAAATTTTTTATTTGAAAAAAGTAACTTCTTTTTTCATATTATTTCCTTTTAAAAAATAATTTCCTATTTTAAATCATGACTCTGTAAAAAGGCATAAGAAATTTTGAAAAACACATAGAAGTTTTTACACATATCAAAACTCTGTAGAAATTTCCTCTCCCCATATTTTCTATCCAAAGGATATTTAGACTGTGCATTCGAGCTTTTATCCTGCATTGGTTGCACGTGGATAAAGCCTGCCAATGACACAAAATGAGATCTTTCCCTTTCGCTACCTTGATTTCTGTGCTACAAGAGGTAACTCTGGTTCCCTTGTTTTCGATTATATATCTAACATTGGTATTAGAGCTTTGTTTTTGCATTTTAGCATGTGTTTATATTTGATCTCTAATTTATGCATAAATTGGTAGATTCAAATCAGTTACATGAACACCAAATAATTGTTATTTTTAGTGTTCGTGATATATTTTTGCATGTGTGTGTATGTGTGCATGTATGTGTGTGTGTGTACACTAAAAATTGGGTAAAAGTCCATAACACTAAAAATTAGAAGTTGACATTTTTAAATTTTGACCACACCATCAAATTTGTAGACCCCAAAAGCCCCCCATAGGCCAAAATATGGTCGCCAAAAAATGCCTCTAGGGTGGTGCATGGTGTGCACGCACCACATACGCTGAGCATGTGCTAGAGGGTGCATGTTCTACACGTACGTGGCCACCTGTCAAAGTAAAACGTCACACTAACATATGGACCAATAGAGGCACGACATGTGGACTATCACGGTGGTGCTATGTATCAACAAAATTTCAAGATGAAATATCATTTCAACATGTGGACCACTATGGTGGTGCCACGTGTCACCACATATTAGGACGCTATGTCACTCTAGTATGTGGACCACTGAAAGGTTAACACTGGCATGTTGTAGTGCTGCCATATGTACATGACATTTGTTGACACATGGCCCAATCAAGGTCTACCACGTGGCACATTTAAGCCTACTTAGGTGCCACATGGACCAATGAGTGCCTTCAATGTGTTAGGTTGAGGTCTGACATAAAGATATATGGCCTTTTATGGTTGCACCACATGGCAATAGCGTTCTGCCAGTGCGTGATGGTGCGTGTCTGCACGTGGGCATGTAAACAACACCTTCACTAGTGCATGAGGCCTCCTCCAACCACCAAATCAACTCAAATTTTTTTTAAATAATTTTCTCAATTTTTCTAATTTTTTGTTCAATTTAAAAAAAATTAGAACCAAAAATATATATTTTGAATTTTTTCCAAAATTATTTTTTTTAAATTATAGAAAATATATTTTTTGCCTCCTTAAATTTTCAAATTTGTTTGAAAATTATTTATGTGGATTTATCCTTATTTTAGATTGAAATGAATTTCAATCATATGTGTTTGTATATGAGTGTACTGTCTATTTATTTTCTATTATTTGTAACAAAAATGGTGATGATAAGGATACCCTTGATTCCACAGACTCCTCATGGTATTTAGAGGCTAAGATGGTTCTTAAAAATGGACGTACTGTGCATCATCTATAGCTTCATGATCAAGTTCATAGGGTTCCTCATCAATTATTGAGGATGGTTAAACATTTATTTCCTATACTGTGCCAGGTTATGGTAAATATTAGACTTTTCTGAGTAGTTGGAATGAGTGTCAAATTTTTGTTAATGAATTTTTTGGAAGGATTTATGTTTTCCATCATTATTTTTAAGACAAATGTGCCTTATTTTTTGGTATTGTTGGATTTTTATTGATTAAATAAATGTATTTATTTTGGATATTATGTTAGCATTTAATATTTATTATAAATGTATTTATTTTATTGTTAATTGCTTTGTAATTTTTTTATGAGTAAAATGATTGCAGGATAATTGAGTTAAAATTTAGTTTACCAAATCTATAATATCCTCTATTAAGTTTGAGAACTTAATGTCCAACAATTCTGATTTACTATGCATGAAATTTTAATATAACCTATAAAGTTAGACATTAGAACTTAGAGGGTAATTGGAGAATACAAATATTTGAATTTGGGTCTAATAGATAGCCTTATTAGGTTATTATTTCAAATGCATAGTAAATTGCATGTATAACCTTATCTTCTTTGATAATGTGCAACAATTGTTCCATCAGTGATCAGAGGATCCAAATGGCCACTGCTTCCAAATCTGGAGCATAAAAATTTAGTATATGCTTGAACAGTAAGAGGCTCTAAAAGCCTTAAGTTCGGTTATGGATGAACCCAAGGATGGCACCACAACCCAACACAAGTGGGACTGAGATGCCTATGTGGCATGGAAAAAGAGGAATTTCACTGGTCGCATCATATTACTAAGTGCAATGGACGATGACATCACTAAATAATTTTCCAAGTATCAAAATGCAATAGGTCTACAGATCACTTTGCAGGAGAAGTTCGAAGGTGTGTCTCTGACTAAGCTTCAATAATTAACGATCAAGTTTGATACTTATCAGAAAAATTATGATAAAACAATACGAAAACATATGAGGGAGATGGAAAACATGATTTACAAGCTTAGTGAGGTTGGTCATAAGTTGATCAATGAGCAGCAAGTCCAAACTGTTATTCGTTCCTTGTCTAAGAGTTGGCAACATATGAAGGTGCAACTGACTCATATAGATAGTTAAAGACATTTGGGGATGTTGCTTGTCATTTGGAGTTTGAAGAGGACCGTTTGGCAGCGATTAAGATCAATGTCGAAGTACATATGGCACAGTCCCATTTCGGTAGAATGAGTTCTAACCGGAACAAGAAAAAAAAACTTCAATGGTAAGGGTAAGGAAATAGCTCAAAAGCCTAAAATGCAGAAGGTGAAACAAAATATCAATAGGTCCAAGGGCAAAAAAATGATAAATATTTCAAGAGTGAAATGCTTCAATTTCCAACAGAAAGGACATTATGCAAGAAACTAGAATGTGCCTTAATAGTACACTATCCTAACTCAAGAGTGAGTGAAATTTGTGTATCTAGTTCTGTGTTTCTAACTAAACATTATCCTTTGTGGGTGGTGGATTTAGAAGCAACGGACCAAATGACAAAGGATCAAGATACCTTTGTTAAATTTTGATGAATGGAGCTAAAAGGATTTATATGGTAAATAATGTTAGAGTGGCAATTCAAGAGATTGGCACGTGTAGATTAGTCTTGCGTGAAAGCCAAACCCTACTCCTACATAATATACTTTATACTCTGAATATTTGTAGGAATTTAATTTTTATTTTAGCCTTAATGAAACTTGGTTTCGATCTGTATTTTAAAGATGGCAATGTACGCTTATGTTTGAATAACATTTATCATGTTTCTGGTTTTGTTTCGAACAATTTTGTTTTTATGGACATTGATCCTGACTATTCAAATAAAACTAGTTTTTCTTTTATCTCTTCTTCTTCACATAGTCATGAGAACAATGTGAAATTGTGGCATGTTAGATTAAATCACATTAGACAAGACCGAATGAGTCAGTTAGCCAAAGTAGAATTAATAGGCGATTTAAATAAGGTTGAATTGCCTACCTGTGAGCATTGCTTGAAAGGAAAATTGTTTAGAATGCAGTTCGGAAAAAGGAACTAGAGCCAAATTTCTATTGCAATTAATTCATTCTGATGTTTGTGGTAAAATGAATGTGAGCACTAGGTATGGAGCCTACTATTTCATCACTTTTATAGATAATTATACTAGGTATGGTCATCTTTATTTGATTTCTCATAAGTCAGAATCATTGAGTTGCTTCAAAACTTATATGAATCTAGTCAAAAATCAATTAGACAAAAATTAAAGCTTTAAGGACTGACCGCAGTCGTGAATATCTTTCAGATGAATTTAAAATTTTATGTGATGAAAAATGAATTGAGCATTAGTTGTCTATTCCTAGAACTCCACAACAAAATGGTATTGCGAGAAGGAGAAATAGGACTCTCTTAGACATGGTAAAATCTATGATGGCTGAGGTAAATTTGGCAATCTCCTATTATGGGGATGTATTATTAACTATCATATATATTCTAAATCGTGTGTCCTCTAAGTCTATCACATCAACTCCTTAAGAGTTGTGGACTAGTCGACAACCTAACATAAGCCATTTGCAACCTAGGATTGTGTTGCTTATGTCCATGATACCTCAAGCAAATTTGATAAATTGGGACTAAGAGGTAAAAAGAGTATATTTTTAAGATATTCTAAAGTATCAAAAGGATATGTATTCATGGCTGAGCAAGAAAATGGCACAGTGACAGAGTTTAAATCAAGACACGTCATTTTTTTAGAGAATAAATTTCCAAAGTTGGGCAAAGTACTAAGTCAAGACTTCACTTTTTATGAAACTCTAGAGAGGAACCATCAGGATCACTCCATCTAAGTGGCAGAGAATTAGAGGAAGAATGTCAAGACCTTTATCAAAATAATCTAAATGTTCGGGATCCTTACTTCGGTGGGAGTATTCCTGACTCCAGTAAGAGCATGGACGTTCATTGTTACACGCTTAAGTAAATCACAGTACCTTGCAAGAATAATATTAGAGTACATATAAGTTGCATAGATGTCTATGCGATTATAAACAAGGAATGACTTATGCTCAAGTGGATTTTCAATTATTAATCGTAACTTAGCCTTAATTTCACATGTATAATAATGTATATTTATACATATATAAATTCATTATTATGCTCTTTAATAATCAATCATAAATATTAATGGTGCTAAGGTTGGTTAACTTAAGTTTGGATATCATTTTAGTTTTAATGTCACACATATAGGTAGTGAAATAGGGGAGGGAACCCGACTGAGTCGCCATTCATTCCAGCCAGGTCATGTATCAACAACTAGTCCATAATGCATTGATCCTGCTGCAATAGGAACCATCTCAGCTGGGTTGATTGTAGAATTCTAGATTCCGTATGAACCATTTCATGCTAAGCTTAGGCCAACTTTTACTCTATTATATAACACATCACCAATGTAATATATTTATAAATACCTTTCATACATATTTAGGCTATATGCTCATAGTCATTGCATAGGCATATTCATTTTCCTTTACACATACAATCTTTTAATATTGATTTTGCTCATATGTAGCCTTAACATGTGTCTATCTATTTCATGAACTTAATATCATAACATGATATATTTGTACTCACTTTTGTTTATATAGTTTATATACATGTCATATATGTATTTCATTAGGTTGCCTTCTTAAGGTTAGCACTAAATTCATTTTAACTTTTATAGTCTAATTACATTACCATATATGTATAAAATTAATAAGTAGGTTTAGTAAGTACATAAATTACATCATATGCTAATAATTCTTTATGTTTAGGTTTAATTGGTGTTCAAATATCAATGTACAATCATATATTTCATGTATAAAATGTCATGTTATGTCCCTAGACATGTGTTCACAAAGTTCTAAAAGTGTTCGAAAAAGTCTAGAAGTCTTTCAGTAACTTTTAGGTGAAGTTCAGCAATGTTTGGGGACAGCATGCAGTGTTCTCAATTGAGATGACACTTGCCTCAACTAGGTTAGGGCATTCTGCCCATCCATAATGCAAATGAACAAGTTCAGATGGATTTCAACCCAGCCGATTAGATGTAAAAATCCAGAATTTAGCAAACAAAATTCTTTAGTTTAACTTGTACAACAAATTTGACCTAGCAAACATAGCTTTTAGGAAAAACTTCCATCTAAAAAAAATATTCCACTATGTCTCTAGTTTCTATAGAACCACAAATCATGCAATTTGGACAACTATACAAGGAGATATACACTAAACTACGCATACTCCTCCAATTGATAGGGCAGTAACCAATGCACAATTTCAAGCCAAAATTCGACAGTTTTAGGAGTATAATCCATTTTTGGTTTCTTCTACAAACTTTTAGATCTATGTCTTAACTTTAATCTTCAACTAGAATCACTTCATTTAGATATTTATAGAGCAGATTATGGCCCATAAACTAAAATTGGTTCAAGTGAACCCTATGACAGAATTTCACTAGTTTATTCTTGAGGATACTAATCACCTTTTTTTCATGCATTTCAACATCATTCTAAGTCTATAACATCAATTGTATATCATTTATAATACATTCCCAACTTAATTCAATTTAAAAATATACCAAGACACACATGAGATTCCCATACCTCTAAATGCTTAAATCCTCTCTCCAATCCTAGTTACTTCCTTTCATTTCCTTTTTGCTTAATGCCCCTTCTACAACACATAACTGCACTTGTAAACCCTCATTCATCACACTCAAATTAACTTGTAAAAATTACAAATTAGAAAAATAAGAAGGAGCAGAAGAAGGGAGCAAACTTACCTTTGTTACTCAAATCTCTAACCCCTAAATTATTTTACTTATCAACCAAGCTCACTAAACTTAAAAGAGATGAAATGGGGAGAGAATAGCAGAAGTTAAATGAAGAAATTTATTGAAAAATGGCCTTAAGGGCCAGCTACCTCTGCTCTTACTCAAAAATCCACTTTTCACTTCCTTCTAGAATTAAATAGGTGGCTTTCTTCTATTGGCCCACTTGTGGTCTTTTAAAGAAATTTCATGTTGCTCCCTTAAAAATTTTGTTTTCTTAATCTCTTCTTATACTTATAAATTGATTAATTTAATCCTCACTTTAAGCCATTTTAATCATGCACTTACATGCTAAAATGTCCAATTACCAAATTGCCCCTACCTTTTCACATAATACCCTCTATGTCTCTTTTCTTATTTATTTGTTAATTCAAACATGCCATTTACACGCATTTTTCCCTAAGGTAAATGTTAGGGACTTACATCTGCCATCACCCCTACCGTTACTGCTGCCATCACCACTCCTACCACCACCATCACACCGCCACTTTCGTCGCCACCACCTTCGTCACCGACAGCGCCGAAATCGTTATCATAATATACATGAATAAATAAAAAAATATGCATGAATAATTAAAAAAAGTATGATACAGTTTTTAAATATATAAAATATTTTTTAAAAAAATAGATAATAAAAATAAAAAATAGTTTTTGGATTTTAAAAAATAAAAAATATACAATTTTATCAAGCACACCCTTAATTTCTCAAATTTATTCTCTGAGCAATTTTACTTCTTAAATTAGTTTTATTAGACCTTCAACTTTTAATTGTATTTTTTCTAAGGTCGTCAGTTTTTAAATGTGATTTTCTATTCACATATAATAAAAAATTTAAGTTTCATGCATGGTTAATATTGAATAATTTTGTTTATTTTATCTATTTCTTCAAATGTTCCATTTTCTATAAAAATAAACTAATTGATGTTGATTTGTCTTTTTCATTACCTTAGAAATCAAACTTAATTTCTATATTGCCTTGTTGGTTTAAGTTTATTGGAGAATCCTGTATTATATAGACATTTAAAATTTCAATTGGGAAATTGAAAATCAAAATTATTTATCAAGATATGCGAATTCATATCATTCTCCTAATTTCCTTAACAACTAATAAACAAATTACTTTGATTAAAAAATAAAATCAAACAACCAAAAAAATCAAAAAACTTAAAAATAAAGTGCAACCTATTCCAAATTAGAGGTGGAAAATTTTGATCCAACTTATGAATTCAATTTAATCGTTCTTTGAAAATATAATTCAAACTTGATTCAATCTGTTAACTCAATTGATTTGATTTTTAAAGTAATTTGATTTGATTCAATCCATTATATGATTTATTTGATCTAATTCATTTATTTTTTGTAATTTTATAATTTTTTTTACATAATATAAATATAAAAATAATTATTTTTTTATAGATTATACATGCATAATTTTTTTATTTTTATTAAAAAATTTTAGAAAATAATGTCATATGATTTATGATCCAATTAATTTTTAACTCAACTTGCCATTAATTCAATTTGATTTGAGCCAATTCTATATGACCAAATTCAAACTATTCCAATCCGATTCATTTGTGATCTATATCTTCTTATACTTGTTTAATTCTCATTCCATAGATTAAAAAATAAAAAAATAAAAGTACCCATTTAATTTTGGAGTTAATTTCACTCATAGTCACTCAATCTAAGTCTAATAACACAACAATAACTAAACAATTTTTCGTGACAAAATTATTACTAAACTTAGCAGTATTTTACACAAAGTCATCGTGACCGGTTTTCGGTAGAGACCATCGCTGGAGTGCTGACGTGGCACTTGTGTACACATGGCATGCCATGTCAGCTTACTTGTGTACACATGGCATGCCACATCAACACTCTTGCGATGATATTTACTGAAAATCGATTATAATTACTTTTACGTAAATTACTACTAAGTTCGATGATAATTTTATCAAAATAAATTATTTAATTACTATTGTATTATTTAAGTATAAGTTGAGTGACTATGAGTGAAATTAACTATTTAATTTTGGAAGGGATAAGGTGATTTTTTTACCCTCGAACTTTTGAAAATAAAGTGAAAATACCCTCGAACTTTTTTTGAGCTGTTTATGCACTTGAACTCCTTAAAATAGGTGAAAAATACCCTCATTTTGGATGGAAAGTCTAGCTGGCAAACGAACTTAACGGCAGCCAATACAAACGTAACACATCAGCATTCACGTCGCAGTCTCTCTCCTAGTCAACACCATTTCTCTCCTAGTTAGTATTAATAAAAAAAATTGATGTGGCAATCCTCCTCCTCCTCATCTTCTTTTCTTTTCTCATCCTACTACTCATCTTCTTCTTCAAGATTGATGACCCCATTCTTCTAATTATCAAGTTGTGATGACAACCCTTCCTGTTTTTACTTTTTTTCACATGGAGTGGCAGCAGAGGCTTGTGAAAGAGAATAAGCAATAGCACATTTATCTTCCTGCACCGATGAAACTGCAGGAAACTATTCCACAAACCCATAATATAAATTTTCAACACTAAAGCTGAAATTAGAACGACAATCTTCACTAAAAGGCAGGTGGGGCATATTTCCATTAGCATCTGAATCTTGCATCTGCACATTCAGACCATTATCAGGTAATAGAAGTTCCTTTGGCTCCAAATGATCTCCATTTCCATTGGCAGAAACCTCTGCTTCAACTTTAACTAGCAACTGGAATGGATATGCGACAATCAACTACTTCTCCAACAGATATTCCTCACCCAATAGGAATGACATCCTCAATTGATTTTTCCCTTTTAGCTTCTGAACTGACCGATTCATTTGAAATTTCCTGGGCCTACACAAACTCGGACTAGTTCATGATTTTACCTTCACAGTCAAAAGGTAGATTGAGCTTCTTTTTTGTAAGGAAAGAATAAAAAAATCTTACTAAAGGAAATCTTGTCCTAACACATCATGAGATAATAGCAAAATCTTTAAAGTTTGGGCTTTGCGAAATAAAGATTTTTGACGAATTGCTTCAATTTTTCTCTGCAATTTTCTTGTATTTTCGCTCAAACTAAACAACATTTTCTCTCAAATCAAACAATATTTTTCTCACAAAAATTATTTTTTGTTTTGTGATTTTCTTCATATGATTATTAAATTCCTAGTTATCTTGACTTCAGATAAGATAAAAATCAACCGATATACCTTCAAATCCTTATTTCCTTTATCCAAACGAGAATTTTACTCTCGTTTTGGTCTCACCAGTGAAGAAGAGGAGGCGGAGGAGAATAAGAGAGGAGAGAGTGTGCTTTTTGTTTTTCATTTTTACATTTTTATCACGGAATTGTCATGTAAATGCTGATTAGAAAAGAGATTGCCACATAGATGCTAATGTGTCATGCATCTATTGGCTGCTATTAATTCTATTTACTAGCTGGACTTTTCGTCCAAAATGAAGGTATTTTGTACCCATTTTAAAGAGTTTGGAAGCATAAGCTCAAAAAAAAAAAGTTAAGAGTATTTTCACCCTATTTTCAAGGAAAAAAAATCCATATCCCATTTTGGAATGAAGTGGCAAAGCTATTAAGTGGTCCACATATGAGTTTTTACCTTTTAGTTAGAAAAGTGATGACAATAAACAGAACAGAACATTGAAACCAATTGGAAATGTAATACGACCGCATAAAACCGACTTGAACGGTCGAAACACCAAAATCAGTTGATGAGAGGTAATTTCCGTCTCTTTCTCTTTCGCTTTCCCACTCCGATTTCTTCTCTCTCTCTCTTTCTTCATTCTTCCATTAGACGTTTCAACTGCTTGCTACAATCAAAAACACTTTCATTTCTCATTCCACCATGCCCAGATTATTATAAAAACTCACACTCTCCTATAATCGGTTATTCTATAATCGTCCTGGTGGTTCTTGTACGAGGAGAAACGGTTCTTTTTCTTTTTTCAGCTTGGAATTGGTTTCGTTTATTGAGTAATTCGTCGTGGTGGTGTTGAAGGCCGCCACGTTAGCCACCGTATGCACTAGCAGCAGCGATGAAGGATCGTGGTAGGAAGCGCAACGTCGTTTCATGGAGTAGGTTCTTTTGGTGTACTCTTATCGTTGTTTTCTCTTGCGTTCTCTTCACTGGTTCCAGTTTCTCCACTTTCCGTCTCTTATTTGGAGGTGATTAATTTTTTCTATATGTTTTACCTTTATTTTTTCGGATAACCATAGATTGAGGTCGTTTATTGCTTTTCCTTTATTCTCTGCTGTTGATTGAGAGCGATCATCTTCTCTAATCTTGCTCAGTTTTGTTCTAATTTTTTTCTTAAGTTAATTATGATTGATCTGTGAATAATTAATTATCTAATATTTGTGATTATTCGCTAATTTCTGATAATATTGATTCCGAAGCAGAGAAATTCCGTCCGGAAATCGTCTCCGGCTGGCGGCAACCGGCTATGGAGGCCATGTCCAGTGATTCCCCGACGAATTCGGGATTATCAATTCGTGATACCGTTATGCTGCCCGATCATGCTCTTCTATTCCTAAAATACCCTCAATCAGCTCGGTTATTAACAAAAGAGGACTTATATTGCGTGTATTTCTTGGCCAACTTATCATCATCTCAACCGCAGCTCAAGGAACAGCCTAGTCACGTAGAGGGGGAGGATGTTACTGATCAGATCGTACGGTGCCCTTCCACTCCACGTGGCTTCAGCGTTTCCTTAGTCCTTAGATCATCTGGTAGGTTTATTCAGCCTGGGCCCACCCATAGGTGGGACTCACTCGTGTACGAAGCTAAAATCGACCGTGATAATACTACCGTTATATTTGTGAAGGGGCTCAATCTACGGCCAGATAAGCTCTACGACCCATCAAGATTTCAGTGTGTATATGGTTGGGATTTAAGGAAATCAAAATTTCTATTAAAATCAAATGTTATATCCATAGCTCAAGAGATCGTACGGTGCCAAACACCTTTGAGCATTTTGAGTAATCAGCTGATGGTGAATAATCCTATCAAAGTCTCTCTTAGAGTTAAAGGTAGAGGAACATTTCACTCTGTAGCCCGTCCGAGGCCTGGACCTGAAATCAAACTCGATCCAACAGAGACAAAGCCACATAAACTCTGCATATGCACAATGTTGCGAAACCAAGCAAGGTTCTTGAAGGAATGGGTAATATACCATGCTAAAATTGGAGTTCAACGTTGGTTCATTTATGATAACAACAGTGACGATGAGATTGAAAGCGTGATTAATTACTTAGTTGAATCCAATTATAATATTTCTAGACATGTGTGGCCTTGGGTCAAGACACAGGAGGCGGGTTTCGCTCATTGTGCACTAAGGGCTCGAGAATTGTGTGATTGGGTCGGGTTTATAGACGTGGACGAATTTTTTTATTTGCCAAGCGGATCAAATTTAGAAGAGATTATAAAAAATCAATCCCAAAATTTGACTAACGTGGGTGAATTGCGGGTGTCATGCCATAGTTTTGGACCGTCGGGGCTAAAGAACATGCCAGTTCAAGGAGTTACGGTAAGTTACACATGTCGAATGGCAATGCCAGAAAGACACAAGAGTATAGTGAAACCAGAGGCATTGAATTCGACATTGATAAATGTAGTGCATCATTTTGATTTAAAGGATGAGTTTAGGTATATAAATGTTGATAGGAGTTTGATGGTTATAAATCATTATAAGTATCAAGTGTGGGAAGTGTTTAAGGAGAAATTTTATAGGAGAGTATCCACATTCGTGGTTGATTGGCAGAATGAGGAAAAAGTTGGGTCCAAGGATCGAACGCCTGGGTTAGGGACTAGAGCTGTGGAGCCACCAGATTGGCCCAATAGATTTTGTGAGGTCACAGATACCGGGCTGAGAGAGAGAGTAATGAACAGGTTCATGGACCCTTTAACCAATCTTTTTCCTTGGCAAGAAGTGAAGGGAATTATGGTTGAACATAATAGAAGAGCATGGAGTACTAGAAAACGAAAAGGGTTCAGATAATTTCTGGGAATGTTGAATTTTTGTTTCTGTTGGTGTTAATTATATAATGTAAAATTACATGTAGATGGTTAGCCAATTATGTGTATATGTATAATGTATGTACAGGTTTTAAATACATAGAAATGAACAGGATGCCACGTGCATTCCACACCATTATTTCATTTTGCTTCCTAGATTGTGTTCCAACCTACATAATTCCTAACTTGAAAATTAGGTAAATAATTAGTAAAAGTATATTTAAGTCTTCAATTTTTGTTTCATTTTAAGAGTGAGCACTTTATTTGATACAATTGAGTCAATAAACTTTTTGTTTTAAAATTTTTTATTTATTTATTTATCGCTTTTGGAATAAATAAATCCTATTGCACATTTGATATGAATTGGGATGCACCCCTAATTACAAGGGGAGTGGAAATTCTCATAGCTGGAACCTCAGTTTAGTTGATTCAGTTTTTTTACCCACGGAGATTGAGACAATCAAGCAGATTCCTTTGAATTCCAGACTACCTGATGATGTGCAATTTTGGACTCTATCCGAAGATGGTTTATATTCGGTGAAATCAGGCTATGTTCTCGCAAAATGCTCAATGGAAGCAAAATTAAACAGGCCATCTTCATCTCAGAATCCTTGTCTCAAAGACCTTTGCGCTAGACGTATTGGAGGCGTAGCTCCTTGTGTTTTTTGCAAGGAAGATTAGGATTCAACTATGCAAAATTTTCGGGGTTGTGATTTTAGTCAGGAATTCTGGTTGCCGTCTGATGTGGGTTCTGCTGTGTTATAATCTAGGTCAGTCTCCACGGCGGACCTGATTCTGGAGGTGGGCGGTGTACGCTCTTAAGGATAATTTTTGTGTTCTGGCTGTGGGTCTGGTTATTATGGTTTAATCATAATCTTTGGTGGCATGGTGAGGAAAGTCTTAGCGTGTCGGATTTAGCAAGCTCACTTCAGGAGAAGGTGGCTGATTTTTGCAGTCGATTTGGTGTGGTTGGTGATGCATCTTGTCATTGGTTGCTGCTGCTTCTGATTCAAGTCAATGTGGATGCTGCTTTTAAACATTATTCTTTTACTGGAGGCTGGGGTGTAGCGGTGCGAGATTGCCATGGACAAGTGTTTCTGCTGGTAGAAAATTCGGAAAGTTGTGTAGTGTGGAAGCAGCAGAAGCTTCGGCTCTGTTATATGGTCTTCATACTGCACGAGATTGTGGAGTGAGGAAGCTGGTGGTTGAATCGGATTCAAAGGCGGTTGTTTGATCGGATTAATCTGTTTTCTCCTACTTTGGACAGACTTGGTTTGATTATCGAGGACATTAGAAGCCTTGCAAAGTTCTTTGATTTAGTATCGTTTAGAGCTTGCCCATAACGTAAAGCAGCTTGGGGCTCTTCTTTGGATGAGGAGATTGTTCTTGTGGAAGACGCTCCTCCCTTCGCTTGTGTTTCTTTTTCTGAGGATTTATCCTCTGTTGCCAATTGAATTAATTCAAGTTTCTATTTGAAAAAAAACAAAACGGATTATCCTATAATAATATTTCTGATTTTACTAATAAAAAATATTTCGACAATATATGTTAATTTTAATGTATTGAAAAGTTTTAAAATTAATTTAATGTATTTTCTCTGTCTATAAAAAAAAATTGAAATATAAAAAAAGTGAAAGAAAAAAGAGAAAAATAGTTTATTACTAATAAATTGAATGCAAAAACCTTGACCAACTTTTTCCTTCGGACAATGAATTCCATTTTGAATACTAAAAGCCTGAAATTTCTAAAAGATAGAAATGGAGAAATAAAATGACATGGAAAAGACCAACTTTTCATTGCGGTTACATAGGCACAGCTCCAACACTATGTATAAAGAAGAGAAATTCAAATAAATGATAGTTCTACACAGGAGCCGATCCACTAAGAAGCGGAGGAGGCAATTGCCACTCTTGATCCTTAGAAAAATAATATAAAATCACCGTAGACTCTCCTCACAAAAATAAAATTAATAATATGTTTCCTGACTTTATAAGATTTAAAAGATTTTATTCTAAATAAAAAAAAATTGAAATTTCTCCAATTATAAAAATCTAAACACCATTCTTTGCTTTTTTTTTTTTTCATTATTGCTGCTATTTTATTCAGGGATGATTAAAAAAATCAAAATTTTGGTTAATTGAAAAATCGAACTGATTTTTAAGTTAATCGAATCAAAAATTTAGGTTTACGGTTTTTACTTAAAAACCGGAGGTTAACTGTTAATCAACAGCTAATTGATCTATAGATACTTTATATATTATATTTTAAATTTTACACTTAAATTTTTCAATATTTTTGTAATTTATAATTATTATGATATATAACTTCTAAAATATTATTATAATATATATATTTAGTAAATAAACATTAAAATTATTTTTTTATTGCTATTATTTTTTCATTACATGTGCATAATTAGTACTCTACTATTAGTTTCATATTGAATATATTTAATTTTTATAAGCAATTATGAATTTTTTATTATTTTTTAATGGATATTATATTTAATTTGTTATTTTTCATTTTAAATCATTTTTAACTATTAAAAATAATATTATAAATTATATAATTTATTAAATTTATGCGTTAAAATATTTTAGTAGTTAATCAATAAATCGATCCAAAAAAAATTGATTAAAAATCAAAATCGATATAGCGGTTAACTAAAATTAAGAGTGAGCACGAATCGGTTAACCAGCCCATAAATCAAAAAATTAAGGAAAAACTACACAAATACCACAAAAAAGAAAAAATATATCATTATTGCCAGTGTGCTTTTTCAAGTTACTATAAAAGCCAAATTTAAATTTCCTGTTTCAAAATTGCTACTTCTCCAATATTCCTCTTTCAAATATACCCAAAACGAATTTTTCCTAAAACAACAGTTAGAATTCAAATACAATTCTCTCTATAACAACAAAAAAACATGATCGTCCTCATCGATCTTCTCGATTATTTCTCACAGATCATAATTCTAGATCGCTTACCTTGATCTCCTTCGTTTTGTGACATGTTCATCTCCCTGCAATCAACGCAAGCTATATCTTTTTGGTCTTTTTTTGTACAATGAATTTCTTCGATATCTTTAATAATTATAATTGCTCTAGTATACAAATTGCCATGTCCATGCGATCAAACCATTTAAACTAATTTATCTTTAATTTGTTAGATTGCGAAGACATAATAGGTGATAAATTGAAAATAAATTGTGTTATTTATTTTTAAGATTGGAACCACTGATATTCATTTGCATGAAACTCCAACAAGTTTAATAGGTGTATGATGTTTAATATTTAAAAATTATTGTATGATTTTTTGTAAAAAAATACAGTATATGACCTTTTATAAAAAAAATATACATTGTATGATTTTTTAAAATAAAAAATATACAATGTATCATCTTTTCTAAATAAACAAATATAGTGTATGATCTTTTTGAAATAAAAAAAATACATTATCTGATCTTTTGAAAGTAAAAAATACAGTCTATGATCTTTTATAAAAAAATATACAATGTATCATGTTTCCAAAAAAAACACTGTATGAACTTTTCTAAATAAAAAAATATATAAAAATTTAATTAAAAAAGGAGTGTATGATCTTTATAAAAAAATACATTCTATGATCTTTTGCAAAAAAAAATCTGATTTATTTTACATTCATACAGAAAATCTTGAGGTACTGACAATATCGATTTGATACCAACATTAATTCAACATGGAGGGCACTGGAATCTGAATCAAGAATATGAGAATTTTGAAGTGAAAGGCATTTTACTTCCATTGAGTTGCAAATATGAAAAATTAGCTGGAATTATATCAGAACTACTAAATATAAAAGTAAAAGATGAAATGCTTGATATAAGGTACAAGCTAAAAGCAGGATATCCACCACTAACAGTTGTTGATGACATGTCCCTACTATTTTACGTGGAATTGAAGAAAAAAGAACCAGATTTCACAACTTATCCACTGTGCATCACAGTTCTACAGAATACTATCCTATGTAAGTATGGTTGTTTGATCTTTTAAAAGTAAACAAATACAGTATATTACCTTTTATAAAAAATATATATAAAGTGTATGATCTTTTATAGAAAAAAATACATTGTATGATGTTTCAAAATAAAAAAATATACCATATGATCTTTTCTAAATAAAAAATACAGTATATGATTTTTTATAAAAAAAATATACAGTGTATGATCTTTCAAAAGTAAAAAAATATAGTGAATGATCTTTTGTAAATAAAAAAAATACAGTGTATACTCTTTTAGAAATAAAAATATATAGTGTGTGATCTTTTGAAAGTACAAAGATACAGTATATGATATTTTAAAAAAAAATATACAGTGTATAATATTTCCAAAATAAAAAAAATACATTGTATGATCTTTGGAAATAAAAAAAATATAGTGTATGATCTTTTATAAAAAAAATATACAGTGTGTGACCTTTCAAAAATAAAAAATACATTGTATGATCTTTCGTAAATAAAAAAAATACAATATATTATCTTTTGGAAATAAAGAAATACATTGTATGATCTTTTCAAAATAAATAAATATACTATATGATCTTTTCAAAATAAAAAAAAATACACTATATGATCTTTTCAAAAAAAATGCACTATATGATCTTTTTCAAAGATAAAATACACTATATGATCTTTTGAAATAAGAAAAAATACATTGTATGATCTTTTCAAATAAAATCATTTATTCAATATCTAAATATAATTATTATCCTTTTTAATTAAATTTTTATACATTTTTTCATTAGGTGATTCCTCAAACACATTGCCAAATGAAGTTGCAATAATTGAAAATGAACAACCTGAATCCAGTGAGTTGATTGATGATAGTTTACATTTTAATTATACTAACACAAGCTTGATGGAATATGTGAGCAACCTGACCAAAAATATAGTTCAAGAATTGATTTACAATGATGAAAATATTCAAGGACAACACGACGACCCCTATTATGGAATCATAGGTAATGATTTGCAATAAGAAATTCAAGTGGGACAGATTTACAAAGATAAAGATACTCTAAGGAAATCAATCAGTTTTTTTGCAATAAAGCAGCATTTCCAATTTAAGGTTCAGAAGTCATGTTCTATGTGACACTTTATTTGCTGCATAGATGATAATTGTTGCTGGAAGTTGAAAACATCAAAGAAATGGGACACACAAATGTTCAAAATCAGAAAATTCATATATGATCACACCTACAATGTCAACGTTAGACAAAGTAACAAGAGGCAGGCTACATCAACCTTGATTGGTGATATTGTTAAAAACAAATATATGAATGTGAAGACTATCTACACTCCAGCAGACATCATGCGTGATATGAAAAATGATTATGAAATTGATATGAGTTACTTAAAAGCTTGGAGGTCAAAGGAAAAGGTTTTGGAAAACATAAGAGGTAAACCATCTAACTCCTACTCACTTTTGCCTAAATATTTATACATGCTATAAAAACACAAAACAGTGGATCTATTGTGGATTTGTTAATGCAAGAAGACAAGTCTTTCCAATATGTTTTCATAGCACTAGGAGCCTCTATTAAAGGCTGAAAACATTGTAGGCCATTTGTAGTTATTGATGGTACCTTTTTGCAATCAATATATGAAGGAACAATGATCACAGCATCTACACAAAATGCAGTTGGTAAAATATTTCCGATGTTGTAGTTGATTCAGAAAATGATGAATCTTGGGAATGGTTTTTTGCAAAATTCAAATAGAGTTATGGATTAAAACTCAAAGTGTGCATCATATCAGATAGACATGATAGTATAAATAATGCTGTGAATAAGGTATATCTGAAAGTTAGTCATTGCATATGCGTTTACCATCTATTGAACAATGTTAAAGGAAAATTCAAAAAAAATGCAAAAAAAATCAAGGAACTGTTATTTGCATCAGCTAGATCATATACAAAGAGTGATTTTGAACATAACATGAAAGAGCTGGATAAAGTTGATGCACGTATTAGGTTATACCTACAAGATATTGGGTATGAAAAATGGTCAAGATTATACTGTACGAGCAACCAATTTTCAACCATGACATCAAACATTGCTGAGTCTATGAATTCAACAACGAAATCAGCAAGAGATTTACCAATTGCACCACTGCTTGAGTATGTACGTGCATTAATCCAAGAATGGAGTTGCATTAATAGGGACCTAGCGTTAGCAACTTTTACAACCCTACTCAAAGACCACAAAGACAATCTGCATAAAAATTACATTTCTTCCCAAAAAATGAAGGTATGTCCTAAGCTTAAATGTATATATGAAAACCTACTAAAAATACAATGTATTTTTTTTTGGAAAAATAATGTATTTTTTTTATAAAAAATAATACATTGTATATTTTTTCACAAAAGAACATACAATGTATTTTTTTAACTAAAGATCATTTAGTATATATTTTTTGTTTTGAGAAAGATCATACACTATTTTTTTAATTTTAGAAAGATCATACACTGTATTTGTTTATTTTTGAAAACATCATACATTGTATATTTTTTTATAAAAGATCATATACTGTATATTATTTTTTAAAAGATCATACAATATTTTTTTTAATAGATGATACGCTTTATTTTGTTTTCTTAAATAACATTCTGTATTGCACATAAATGCAGGTTAAGCCATCAAGTGATATTCAATTTACTGTTTATCATTACCGAAACACATACGTTGTGAATATTAAAGAAAGAACTTGCACATGCAACGAATTCCAGCTAGATGAAATGCCTTGTCCTCATGCATTAGCGGTAATAAGAGACAGAAACTTAAATCCTTATGTGTACTGCTTAACATACTACACCAAAGATACAATGTTAGCAACATATGAAGAAATTTTTAATCCAATACCAAATGAATCTACATGGAAGATACCTATAAGTGTTCAAACAGAAGTTGTATTGCCTCCTAATAGAAGAGTGAGATCTGGCAGACCAAAAAAGAGAAGAATCAAAGTAATTTGGGAAACTAAAAACTCTATAAAATGTGGACGGTGTGCAAAATATGGCCACAACAAAAAAACTTGTAGAGATATTCCTAGGAAATAAAAAAATATTCAGAATTTTATTTTCAGGAAACTTTATTGAGTTCTATACTTTTTGCATTACAAGTATACAAAGATACAATGTATTTCCTTTTCGCATAAAACATACAGTGCATAAACTTTTGACATAAGAAAAATACAGTGTATCATTTTTTCAACAATAAAAAATACATTGACTGATAATTTGAGAATAAAAAATAAAGTGTATGATCTTTTGCAAAAAAATATACAGTGTATGATATTTTGTAAACAAAATATACAATGTATGATATTTTGAAAATAAAAATATATAGTTATGATCTTTTCAAAAGAAAAAAATATATTGTATGATATTTTATGAAAAAAATATACAGTATATGAACTTTTTTTTATAAAATATACAGTGTATAATCCTTTATAAAAAATGTACAGTGTATTATATTTACAAAAATAAAAAAAATTGTGTATAATCTTTTCAAAATAAAAAAATATACAATGTATAATCTTTTGCAAAAAATAAAAATATAAAATTTATGATCTTTTCAAAATAAAAAAAATATAATTTATGATATTTTGTAAAAAAATATACAGTCTATAATATTTTGTAAAAAAAATATACAATGTATAATCTTTTCAAAAATAAAAAATATAGTATATGATCTTTTCAAAAATAAAAAATACAGTTCATAATATTTTGAAAATAAAAACTATACAGTGTATGATATTTTCAAAAATAAAAAAAATATAGTTTATGATCTTTTGAACATATAATGTATAATTTTCTCAACAATAAAAATTACATTGTATAATCTTTTGAAAATAAAAAAAATACAGTGTATGGTCTTATAAAAACAAAAAAAATATACTTTATGATCTTTTGTAAAAAAATATAAAATATATAATCTTTTGTAAACCAAATATACAGTGGATGATGTTTTGAAAATAAAAAAAATATAGTTATGACCTTTTCAAAAGAAAAAATATATTGTATGATCTTTTGTGAAAAAAATATACAATATATGATCTTTTTTTAAAAAAATATACAATGTATGATCTTTTAAAAATAAAAAATACAATTTATGATCTTTTGTAAATAAATAAATAAATAAGTATATATATATATATATATATATATATATATATATATATATATATATAGTGTATGATATTTTGTAAAAAAATATACAATGTATGATCTTTTCAAAAATAAAAAATATAGTGTATCATCTTTTCAAAAATAAAAAATATAGTTCATAATATTTTAGAAATAAAAACTATACAGTGTATGATCATTTTCAAAATAAAAAATATATAGTTTATAATCTTTTGAACATACAGTGTATAATTTTCTCAATAATAAAAATTACATTATATGATCTTTTAAAAATAAAAAAATACAGTGTATGATCTTATCAACACAAAAAAATATATTGTATGATCTTTTGTAAAAAAATATACAGCGTATTATCTTTTGTAAACAAAATATACAGTGTATGATGTTTTGAAAATAAAAATATATAGTTATGATCTTTTCAAAACAAAAAAAAATATACTGTAAGATCTTTTGTAAAAAAATATACAGTGTATGATCTTTTTTTAAAAAAATATATAGCATATAATCTTTTAAAAATAAAAAAATATAATGTATGATCTTTTGTAAAAAAAATATACAGTGTATGATATTTTGTAAAAAAAATATACAGCATATGATCTTTTGTAAAAAAATTCACAGTGTATGATCTTTTGAAAATAAAAAAATACAGTGTATGATCTTATCAACACAAAAAATACACTATATGATCTTTTATAAAAAATATACAGCGTATAATCATTTTTTTAAAAAATACGGTATATAATCTTTTTAAAATTAAAAAAATACAATGTATGATTTTAAGAAACAAAAAAAATATATTGTATGATCTTTGTAAAAAAATTATACATTGTATAATCTTTTTAAAAATAACAAAATATAGTGTATGATCTTTTGAAAATAATCTTTTTGAAAACAAAAAAAATACATTGTATGATTGTTTTTAAAAAAATATACGGTTATTGATGTCACTATTATATCAGACTACCTATCTGCAACAAAGGGAGTTGGGATTGATCTTTTGTGAAAAAAATATACAGTGTATGATATTTTATGAAAAAAAATATACAGTATATGATCTTTTGAAAAGAAAAAAATACAATGTATAATCTTTTATAAAAAAATATATAGTGCATGATATTTTGTAAAAAAATATACAATGTATGATCTTTTCAAAAATAAAAAATGCAGTGTATCATCTTTTCAAAAATAAAAAATACAGTTCATAATATTTTGAAAATAAAAACTATATAGTGCAGGATCTTTTCAAAAATAAAAAAAAAATATAATTTATGATCTTTTGAACATACAGTGTATAATTTTCTCAATAATAAAAATTATATTGTATGATCTTTTGAAAATAAAAAAAGAATATAGTATATGATCTTATCAACAAAAAATATACTATATGATCTTTTGTAAAAAAATATATGGTGTATTATCTTTTGTAAACAAAATATACAGTGTATGATGTTTTGAAAATAAAAAAATATAGTTATAATCTTCTTAAAAGAAAAAAAATATATTGTATGATCTTTTGTGAAAAAAATATACAGTATATGATCTTTTTTTTAAGAAAAATATACAGTGTATGATCTTTTGAAAATAAAAAAAATATAATGTATGATCTTTTGTAAAAAAATATACAGTTTATGATATTTTGTAAAAAAAATATACAGTGTATGATTTTTTGTAAAAAAATATACAGTATATAATCTTTTGAAAATAAAAAATGCATTGTATGATCTTATCAACACAAAACAATACACTGTATGATCTTTTGTAAAAAAATATATAGCGTATAATCATTTTTTTAAAAAATACAGTGTATAATCTTTTCAAAATTAAAAAAAAGTACAATGTATGATTTTAAGAAACAAAAAAATAAATTGTATGATCTTTTGTAAAAAAATATACATTGTATAATCTTTTCAAAAATAACAAAATATAGTGTATGATCTTTTGAAAGTAAAAAATACAATGTATGATCTTTTTGAAAACAAAAAAATACATTGTATGATTTTTTTTAAAAAAATATACAGTTATTGATGTCACTACTATATCAAACTACCTATCTACAGGAAAGGGAGTTGGGATTGATCAAATTTCTCCGCCTCCTACTGCCCATGACAACATTAACAATGTTAATAACATGATTCATTTTTCTACAACTACTCTTTATCATCACTATATGATCAAAAAAATATACATTATTTGTTATCACTGTATGATCATACATTATATATATATACAACAAAATTAATTACAAAAAAATTGTATACACAGCATTTTGGAAAAAAAAACTAAACTAGTTCTATAGCATCCACTACAACTTTCTTGTTCAATCTTCTTCTTTTCACTTTTTTTTCCATTTCCTTCTATATCACTTTGAATAATTCCTTGTTGCTTACTTATACCATACATGAAAAATAAAAAACCTAATCTATCCCTATAATTTTCTACATTAAATTTTTTTGAATCATTTTTCCTTTATTGAAGTACTCGCAAAATGCTGCTACAAAAACTCCACAATCACTGAAAAAAATATAATTAAAACATGAAAAAATGATGTAAAATGTAAAAACACTATAATTAATAAAAATATTAACACATTATATGCAAAAAAATAATAAACATACCTGCTTGTTTGAGTAGGAAGGTTCTCAACATACACAACCTCAATTGGATGATTTTCTTTTCTATGATCATTAGTTTGTGTATCGCTTAGTCCAATATAAAATTCTAAACAATCAAAAAAATATGGTAGTATAATAGTATACGCATTTACTATCCAGTCAGTCTTCAACTTCCTTCGTGCTGATCCCAATGAATCATACACAAAAAATTTTCTCTCCTTCACTGAAAATCTTTCCAAAATCCAATGACACCTATCTACAATTATGGGGAAAAAAACATAGTCCAATTCCAGCCATGTTGTATTATACAGCATGTAACTAGTGGTCCCAATAATATAGTCAGCCAGTAGATGTCCAGCATTTACAAAAGAAATATCTTTGTTCTTATCATTGTAATCCTTGTATTCCCGTTGTATTGTTTGGTCGAACAAGCTGTTAGTTGTCGTAAATGTACAATGAACATTGTGACTAGCTTTCCCTCTCTTGTGCATATAGTAAAAAAACACATCTAAGTGCTGGAAAAAATAAACAAAACAAAATCTAATTAAAATATAAAATTAAAAAAACAAATACAATATATATATAGATATATACATACCTCATTACTAAGCTCTCTTCCAGAGTATGCTAAATCATACTACCATCTCTTGTCTTTAATAATTACAACACCAAAATGGAACTTTTTGTCCAAAGTTGAATGTTTTTTTGTATAAATTTGGTCTTTGTCCCTAACAATAAACAAACAAGAATATATTATAAGTACATGAAAAAAAAACAAAAACTTTAAATAAAAGTAAGAAAATTCTTAGTCAATTACTTGGTACTCTTCTTAAGCAATCCCTCATCAACCCAATGGAGATATTCCATTAACTTTGTATATTCAATACTGTCTTCAATACTAATGTTAAATGGATTATCAATAACTTTGTTTTTCGTAACAGTCTCCGACCCGAACTTGTTTATGAAAGAAGATTTCATAACAATTGACGGTTTGATGGTCCTCTTTTCATCAACAGGACTAAAATAATCAATAGGATCTACTACGATAATAACTTTTCCACGTTTATCATCCAAATCCTATAACAAATAAAAAAATTGATTTACTTATTATATATTTACAATAAACACACACACACAAATAGATATGTATTTTTTTGATTAATTTTACTAACTTATACTTCTTCTCCATTGTTAACTATCATCATTGCAGCTTGAATAATATTGTCAATAGACTGATCACTCAAATCCCTTAAAAATGAACTAGATGTTTGCTTCCCTTCCAAATCATCCTGAAAAAAAATTAAAAAAAATTACAATTGAACATATTGTATATGAGATAATTACACTGTATCTCGTTTACATATAATGACTTTTTTTTGATTTAATGTAGTAATTTTAACCATTTCATGACTTCTGTATTTGAGATAAATACAATGTATATTATTCTCAAAAAATATCATACACTATATATCCTTTCCAGAAAATAAAATACATTGTATATAAAATATAAAAAAAAACTTACTTTTTTTCAACATCTTCCTCAACAGGTACAACATTCTCTTTGTCATAAATATAATCTCCATGTTTTACATCTTTTTCATGCTTTGGAGTCCTTAAGACGAGTTGCCGATAGGATCTGATACTAGTACAATTTGTTTGTTTGTCTCATCTAAATCCTGTAACAAAAAAAATACAGTGTATGATCTTTTCAAAATAAAAATAAAATACATTATATGATCATTTAAAAACAAGAAAATACAATGTATGATTTTTTTTGTAAAAAAGTATATAGTGTATGATCTTTCCAAAATTAAAAAACACACTGTATGATCTTTTCAAAATAAAAATATACAATGTATTATCTTTTGTAAAAAAATATGCAATGTATGATCACTTATTGTATTTTTATTTCTGAAAAGATCATACATGTATATTTTTTAAAAGACCATACATGTATATTTTTTTACAAAAGAAAATACATTGTATATAAAACAAAAAAAACTTACTTTTTTTCAACATCTTCCTCAACATGTACAACATTCTCTTTGTCAGAAATATAATCTCCATGTTTTTCATCTTCTTCATGCTTTTGGACTCCTTCAGGTGATTTATCAATAGGATCTGATACTAGTACAATTTCTTTGTTTGTCTCATCTAAATCCTATAACAAAAAATATATTGTATTTTAATTAATATACACATACAATAATATATATATATATACACAAATATTTAATTTTACTAACATTTATTTCTTTCTGCTCACTAAGTTCCATCATTGCAGCTTGAACAATACAATCAAATGTCTCATCACCCATATTGTTGATGAATGAACTAGACATTTGTCTCTTTACAAATGAATCCTATTATAAAATAATAGAATTTAATTACATTCCAATATCAAATTTTATTTTATTAAATTGTATGATCTTTATTAAAAAAATATACAATGTATGATCTATTTAAAATAAAAAAAATACAATATATGATCTTTTTTACAAAAACAATATACAGTGTATGATCTTTAAAATAAAAAAAAGTTGTATGATCTTTTTTAAAATAAAAAAAAAAAGTTGTATGATCTTTTGTAAATAAAAAACTACATTGTATGATCTTTTCAACATTAAAAGATACACTATATGATCTTTTCTAAAAAAATATACAATATATGTTCTTTTGTATACAAAAAGAATATAGTGTATGATCTTTTTAAAGTAAAAAATATTGTGTATGACCTTTCTAAAAATAAAATAATACATTATATGATCTTTTGAAAATAAGAAAATACAATGTATAATCTTTTTTGTAAAAAAATATACAGTCTATGATCTTTTCAAAAATTAAAAAAAAACATTGTATGATATTTTCAAAATAAAAATACACTGTATGATCTATTGAAAATAAAAAAAATTACATTGTATCATTTTTTGTAAAAAATATACAGTGTATTATCTTTTACAAAACAATAAAAAAATATATAAGCAGTGTATGATCTTTTCCAAATTAAAAAACACACTATAATTTTTTTAAAATAAAAAAATACATTGTATGATATTTTGTAAAAGAATATACACTTCCATAAATGTACTATAATCTATTTTCTCAAAACTAAATAAACACTGAAATTCTATTCATAAAACATGAAAAATAGTAAAACTTACTTCATTTACTTCTTCATTATATGTTCGATTCTTTTCAATGTCTTTCCCAACAAGTATATCCTTTTTTATACCCATATCCGCATCCTCTTTAGCATTGATATCATGAAAAGAATATACATAATTTTCATTTTGCTCATTTTTTTGCCGACCTTTAAAAATAGAACTAGCAAAACCCTGATGAAAATTGATAATTTATCACTTATACATAATTTAATAATCAATACTGTAAAATCCATATATAATGTATGCAATACAAAAATATTACCTGAGTTTTAGCACCACAATCTATTTTCTGACACATTATAGAAACAACTTCATAAATCTTGGCCAGTTTTGCATTTATTTCTGGATACAACACATTTTTAAAATAACGTATATCTTCTTTCATGATCCTAATATCTTTTTCAATTTCAAGCTGATTAGAACATATTGATTCAATCTTTTCCTTCATGTCATAAGGAGGTACATCATTTTCAACATGACAACTTTTTCGCTGAGACATGCGAAAAAATGATGATAGATCACCAGCAATACATTGTACAAATTTAAGAGAATGCTTTGCACTACCACCGGGTGAAGGTGTTGGGATACTACTTAAACCCCTTTCACCCTCCGAATCACCACCCTCGTCCTTATCAATATTATTAATAACAAATACTTCATTCCTATATCCAACCAAATTTCTCAAGTCATACAACTCAATCTCTTCATTTGTTGGTCGAATATTTTCTACCCTCAACTAAAGAAAAAAAACACAAAAATTAATTCACCTCTGAACATAAAAATAAATAATGTATTTTCTTTTTGTTAATCTAATGAACAAACATTTCATACAATATTAAAAAACATAAACTCATTGAAAAAAATAATTACCTCCTCATTAAAAAGGTGACTCTCAACAAACTTTCAATGGGAAAAGTGGTCAATCTTCCACCTCAATAAGCGAGGAAAACTGTTATTAATTGATACCCCAAAACATGGATCAATCGTATCACAACACTTATAAAACCATAACAAAAAGGCCAATGGGTATCCTTTTAGCCTGTATATCTTTGAGCAATGCCTTTTTTCAAACTGTCTCCTAAGGCTTTTTAATGTCATATCAAAAACTTCTTTCCCCCATTGATAATTGTTGTACCTACCACTATCAACAATAGCAATTTCCTCTTTACTTACAATTTTAGCCCCTATGTCTGATAACAAATACGCATGAACCAAATACAGTATAGCCATTTTCACTTTATCCTCATTTGATTCAAACTTTGCTCTAAAAAAAGCTCGCTTATCAAATCTTTTGAAATTTTCCTATTTTCTGGAAAATAGTTATCAATATAATTAGCACCGTCACTTGATAAGCTTGATCAGTCAAAATCTCCACTGCACTTTAATCTAGTAACCATAGCAAACTGAGCTATATCAAATGTCAAAATATTACCATTTATATTTATAGATAATTCTTCATCATTAACTGTGTATATCTCCCATAATAGTAGCGAATGTACCATTTGCCCTTAAATCATAATCCTTGGCATCTCCAAAAATATCCAAAACATGAATTTCTAAAAATTTTCTTCTGCCCTCATTTAATGCTTTAGCAATCAATCCAGGTACATCATTCACCAAAACAAAATTAATATTACCTTTACAATAGTCATTTGGATCAACGAATGAATCACCGGGCTTCCTTGGATCTGCCAGCTTCTCCATTTTCCTCAATATTTCTGAAGCACCTATTGTCTAATGAGATCTAAAAGATTTTCGAGATCGACAATATGATAAAGATGACATATTTATCTGAAAAAAAAAATCATACATATATAACATGAAAACACACACACAAAAACACATAAAAATGCAAATGAACTTTAAAACAATAAGAATATAAAGCATATTAAAATCATATGCAGAGTACACAAAAACCTAAAAACCATTCGATTAAAACAAAAAAAAAAGTTTTCATATGTAAAAGAACATACACTTTATTTTCTTATATGATTCTGAAAAGATCATACATTGTAAATCTTTTTTACAAAGATCATATACTGTATATTTTTTTCTAAAGATCATACACTGTATTTTTTTTATTTTCAAAAGGATCACAACTATCATTTTTTATTTTTAAAAATATCATATACTGTATATTTTTTAGAAAAGATTATACATTATATATTAATTTTTACAAAACATCATATAGTGTATTGATTTTATTTTGAAAATATCATACACCGTATTTTCTTTATTTTCAACATATGATCTTTTTTAAAATAAAAAAAAGTTATATGATCTTTTGTATACAAAAAACTACATTGTATGATCTTTTCAACATTAAAAGATAGACTGTATGATCTTTTCTAAAAAAATATACAATGTATGATCTTTTGTATACAAAAAGAATATAGTTTATGATCTTTTCAAAGTAAAAAATATTGTGTATACAAAAAGAAAATAGTGTATGATCTTTTCAAAGTAAAAAATAGTGTATTGTCTTTTGCAAAACAAGAAAGAAAATATGTAAACAGTGTATGATCTTTTCCAAATTAAAAAATACACTGTATAATCATACATATATAACATGAAAACACACACACAAAAACACATAAAATACAAATGAACTTTAAAATACATAACAATATAAAATATATTAAACTCATATGTCGATTACACAAAAAGCTAAAAACCATTACATTAAAACAGAAAAAAAGTCTTTTTATATAAAAGAACATACACTATATTTTCTTTTATGAATTCTGAAAAAATCATACACTATAAATTGTTTTTGCAAAGATCATACACTGTATATCTTTTTTTTCAAAGATCATACATTGCATTTTTTTATTTTCAAAAGGATAACAACTGTCATTTTTTATCTTTAAAAGAATGATACACTGTATATTTTTTTATAAAAGATTATACACTGTATATTTTTTTATAAAACATCATAAAGTGTATTACTTTTATTTTGAACACATCATATACAGTATTTTCTTTATTTTCAACATATCATGCACTGTAATTTTTTTTTTAAAAATCATACACTGTATATTTTTTATAAAAATGTCATACACTATATATTTTTTTAATAAAAAGATCATACAATATATATTTTTTACAAAAAAATCATATACTGTATATTTTTCTATACAAAATCATACATTGTATTTTTTTTAAAAGATCATATATTGTATTTTTTTTTATTTTCAACATATCATACACTGTATTTTTTTTTCAAAAAATCATACATTGTATATTTTTTTATAAAAGCGTATACACTGTATATTTTTTTTAATTTCAAAACATCATACACTGTATTTTTTCATTAAAATAATAACTAACGTGTACACATTACAAAACAAAAGAAAAAATACATAGCAAATTATGCAAAATATATCTCACTCCGGATAACAGAAAAAGACCTATCGGATAACAGAAAAAAACTATCGACTACTCACACAATGTCGAAAACAACAACGTGAAAAAACAAAAATCAACACAACAACTATCATTAACAACAAATCAATACAATCTACAAAAAAAAAGCAAAGGAAAATGAAAAAATAATAATCGACATAAAACTAAATAAATAAATATCGATTTACTTACCAACGATTAAACACAGCTTGAGAAATTTTTAGAAACAAATACACGACGAACGACGACTCTTTCACAGATTGCTGCTATAAACCAGATAACTTGAAGTAAGTAATAATAAGAAATTTCTGAATATACTAATAGAACCCTTAAGAGGATATAAACCGTCGTCAGAGCTTGCAATAAGAAACTGCCTTTAAATGTTAACAGGGAAAATAAGTCGCTGATATAGAAATTAGGGGGTATTTTTGATATACTAAATATTTTTAAACTAAAAAAAGGGCATATTTGGAAGAAAAAATATAAATATGAAAAATGCGAAAAAACTCTATAGCATTCTTGAAAAAAAAAACTTAAAAGGGGGGGGGGGGTATTTTGTGTAATTTTCTCAAAAATTAACCAGTCTATTAATATCAATTTTTTAAAATCATTAACCATTAACCAGTCCATTACATTCGTTTAACCAGTCCATCGATTTAGATTTTTTGGTTTGGTTAACCAATATTTTTTGGTTAACCATTAAAATTTATAACATAAAATTATAAAAAAAAAGACAAAATTCAATTCAATTTCAAATGTAAAAAGTAATTTAATATAAAAATTATGAAACAAACATAATTTACTAGTCAAAATTTATGTTCTATAAATTAATAGCTAATATTATAAAATAGATTTGATATTTATTGAAAATTAATATGCTTGATTCCAAGTCAAATAAAATTTTAGATAATATTAAATATTATAACATAAACTTTAAAATATAAAAAAATATATAATTAAATGCTATTAAGTAAAATATGAACACCAATATATAATAAAAAATAATATATATAAAAGTTAATCAGATATTATATATAAATATTACTATATAATTAAAGAGAATGAGATAATATAAATCTAGTTTAAAGTATTATATAAATTTTATAGAAAAATATAAAAAATTAAGGTATAAAAATAAAAAATATAATTTAAATATATTTTAAAGTATTATTTTGTATACATTTTAAAAAGAAATAGAAAAAATTGAAGATATATATATATGAACCGATTATCTGCAGACTAATGATTAACCGATACTTAAAAATTCAAACCGTAACCATTAACAAAAAATATAAAAATTAAAATCCGTAACCGATTCCATCGGATCGGTTAATCCTAAAAATCGATTCGATTTCAGAAAAGTTTTGCAGTTAACCATATTTTCGATTTTTTTTACTCACCTCTAATTGAAATCAATAGATTGCTTAATAAAAATATTAATGGACCAATTACTCGGTTCATGCTTGGCCCTAATTTTATTTTTGTGATTCACATTTGTTTTAGGTTAACAATTATTTTTGAACAAATACATGTCATTTTTTATCAAGTCATCAAAATTTGAAAAAAGTGATTTTAATTTTTTTCTTTTTTTAGAATGTATTTTTTTTAATTTTTATTTGTTTAAAATTGCATTAAAAATAATAAATATTAAAGATAAGAGTCCAATATGTATCTAAAGTATTAAAAATAATATAAATTTATTTTTAAATTTTTTTCTTAAAAAAATATTATAAAATATTAAAAATTATACAAATTTGCCCTTATGATATGACATTATGACAGATATGGAAGATTTTTAATATTTTAAAAGCAAATATAGATATTTTTATTTATAGCAAATAGGGGTGTATATGAATCTGAATTTTCCTGTATCGAACCGAAGTATCGGAGAAAAAAATCTAGAATCGAACTGTACCGTTAACTTTTTTACTAGAACCGAACCAAACTGTACCGTTAATTTTATTTGGAACGGATCTGGATATTTTATCTAGAATCGGACTGAAAACTATATTGAACTGTACCGAACTGTTCTGAAATTGAATTGTACCGAAAGAATCGATATTTATTAATTATTATATATAATGCTAATAATTTATATATAAATATTATTTATAATTTCTATTTTATATGTACTATATAAATTTAACTTCATAATTATTTGCATTATATATTTTAATGCACAAAATTAAAATAATAATTAATTAATAAATTAAACTAAATATTTTAATTATTAATAAGATAAATTTAATTATTATAATAATTATTGTATCTATATGAATATTGATAACACCCTTTTTGCCTTTTGGGCCCAAAAGAGGTCTGGGCCTAAAGTTTAGAGACCCTAGTTCTAGAGACGTCTAGCATATGACTAACAGCATGGAAAAGTTGGCTGATTTAAACCAATCAGATTGATGGGACCGGTTGTTTTATCAATTCACCGTTATGCAACCAAGTTCATGCCTCTCACCTGCTCCCTATCACGTCGCCACTCTCCTACTCTGACACCTCTATAGCCCTGCCTAGGCATTCGAGTACACTCCCACATCCTCTATAAATGGCTAAAGGAACAATGGGATCAGGTACGCTAATCGTGAGATCCATTCTCTCTCTAAAATTTTCCTATCTCTAAGTCACTGACTTAAGCTTCAGAGTTCTTCTATCCGAACCGATCGGGCAAGGCTTTTACATGTCTCATTGAGAGGTTTGGTAATTTAAATATTATCAAGTAATGCTTTCGTTGAGAGTCATGACGAGATCGAGATCGTCTAGTCATAGGACGCCAAAAAGAAGTGACAAAATCAGAGAAGCTCAGGAGAATTCCAGACCTGCAGGAAGGTGAAATGAAACCCATAGGTCCCCTAGAGGGCTGACCTCTTGCCTGAAATTGACAATGCAATGTTATGAAAAGCTGATAATACTCCCATCATAGTAAGAGATATGAGGATAATCCTTGGTGATTTCATAAAAAACATCATCCAGACTATCCGTAAAGGCAAGATGCTGTAGGATCCAGCTCAAAGTTATGGACACAACGCCACAAATGAGGAATTGAGAAGGCAAAGGAACAGAGGTCTTTTCATCAGTGAACTGTGGGAACAATATACCAACAAAACAAGTGCGTATTAAAAAATGCTAGCTGTTAGGAGGAGTGATAAAACTGGTGGGACTGCTTCTTCAAGCAAAGATCCCACGTACCAGCCGAGCTATTCATCCACTGCATCTATAGGAGATGACTTGTCATACATGTGCACTCCCGCTAGGCATCACTCGAAAAAAGTTAGAGGCGAAAGCGATTTGTGGTCAGAAAGTAAAAAAGACAAATGGTTCAAGTGAAAGCTCAAACAATTTGGCTTGGAAACCTAAAAAGAGGCGCCCTCAAACACAATACTTGCGAAAATATAGCCTCCCTTTTTTGCCAAAAAATAACAGATTCTGAGATACCCCTCAAGTGGAAGGATGTGGTTATGGACAAGTACATGGGCAAAACTGACACAACCACTTATATGGCGGAATATCTTACGAAGGTACAAGTGTACACTTATGATGAAAGGATCGTTTGTAGGATATTCCCCACCACATTAGGGGGAGATGCGCTAAATTGGTTTTATAAACTGCCTTGAAAGTCAATCACCTTATTTAGGCAGCTAAAGGACATGTTCACAATGAAATTTATCATGCAGATGCGAGCGCCAAAATCGATAAGTGATCTATGTAACCTCTATCAGGGGTCCGATAAAAGTCTTAGAGACTACATCGATAAGTTCCAGGCCGTAATGTCCGAAGTTAGGAACATAAGCATTGAAACAGCGACCAATGCCCTGGCCAGAGGAATCCACGACCAGTCTCTATTCAATTCTCTCACAACAAAGCCACCCACGGACTTCACTGATATGATGGAAAGAGCTTGGCAATATATTCAACTAGATGACGCCATGCCATCCAATAGAGGATAAAGAATGAGCTTAATGGATAGGCTACGATACCCAGATAGACAATCAGTCCAAGGGGCCTGGGCACCTGAAAAAATGGGAAGAAACCTAGACAGACTGTCTGCATCAAAGAGTTTGGGCAAGTGTAAGGAGATCGAGCGAAGTAGGCTCGAATGGCCTATCGCCCAACCTCTACGAGCTTTTACCCCACTCAACTCTAGTCTCGTATAAGTCTTTATGTGGATCAAAGAAAAGCATAAGAAGGTAAGTTGGCCCAAAAGACTTTCTGAACGATCACGGAGCAGAAGAGATCCTAGCAAGTACTGTGAATTTCACTGAGACATTGGTCACACAATTGATGAGTGTCATTCACTAAAAGAGGAAATCGAACGGCTTATACAGAGGGGGTTATTAAAAAGATTCATAAGTCCCGCGAAGGAGAGTAGCCCTTGGATACCGCCCCCTGAAAAGGGAGATAACTCAGGTTCTAATGATGATGACGAGCGCAAAAAGCCTGGCAGCATGGGTCATCGTAGACCGTACATTGGGGTAATCAACATGATAGTAGGAGGATTGTCATATGGAGAAAATATTTCTCGAAAGAAAAATGGGAAAGGTGTCTACCTCTCGCACCTATCCGAAACATTATGCTCGGTCTCTATCTCTCACGAAGATGCGGGAGACTTGAAATTCCCTCACGAGGATGCCTTGGTAATCAGCACTAAGGTCAACAACTTCCTTATAAAAAGGATCCTTGTAGACAAGGAGAGTGCCATAAATATCCTAACGCTCAAAGCTTACTGAACAATGGGGCTTTCGATCGGATAGTTACAAATGAATGCTACACCGCTGGTAGGATTGGGTAATGCTATGGTCCCAGTTGTGGGATCTGCAGAAATGTTTGTTGAGCTAGTCTAAAAGGCAATCATTCACGTATGCAAGGTAACGTTCATGGTAATTGATATGAATTTTGCATACAATGCAATATTCGGTAGGCCACTACTTTTTCAAACTGGAGCTGTCACTAGCATATGATACATGATCATAAAAATACCAACAGAGTGGGGCGTTGCCATCTTGAAAGGAGATCAAAAGGCATCTTAAAAGGTATATGTCTCCATGATTAGGCCAAATAAAGAAACCTACGCAGTGGAGCAAGAGTCCGAAAGAAGTAGAAAAGATGAACATCCAAGAATAAACCCAATCGGAGAGGTGAAAATCAAAGAACTCTTAAGAAATAAAGGCATCCAAATAGGCGTGAGCATGGATGCAAAAGTCGAAGAATGGGTGATGGAAGTACTGATGATAAACCAGGCCTCATTTACTTGGAAGCCGGAGGACATACCCGGAATAGACCCAGAAATCATCACGCACTGATTGAATACTGACCCTAGCTATTGATCGGTAAAGCAAAGACTCCACAAACACACTCCCGATCGAAGAAAATTTATTTCAGAGGAAGCCGACCGACTCCTAAAGGAGGGAACGATTTAGGAGGTGCATGGCCTATCCAGAATGGCTAGCGAATGTGATCCTTGTAAAGAAGAAGTCCAGGAAACTTAGGATGTGTATTGATTTCACGAACCTCAATAAAGCCTGCCCGAAAGATAATTACCCCTTGCCAAGTGTTGATCAACTGGTCAATGCGACAGCGTGTCACGCAATCTATTCGTTGCTCAACACTTATGCAAGGTACCAACAAATCTTAAGGCTCCTAGACTAGGAAAAGACAAGCTTCATCACGAATGACAGAACCTTCTGCTACAAAGTAATGTCGTTTAGTCTCAAAAATATTAGAGCCACATATCAATCATTGATGAATAAGATATTCAAAGATCAGATCGAAAAAAAATATCAAAGTTTATGTTGATGACATGATTGTCAAGAGCAAAAGTCCCAGCGAGCACCCTGTTTACTTAGAAAAAGTCTTTGATACTTTGAATAGATTTTAGATGAAGCTGAACCCAGAAAAATATGTCTTTGGCATGCCCTCAGGAACATTCCTGGGCTTCATGGTCTCACAAAGAGGGATTGAGGCCAACCCGAAAAAAATACAAGCGATCTTAGACATGTAACCCCCAAGAAATATGAAAGATGTGCAAAAATTGAACGGGTGAATTATGGCTCTAGTAAGGTTATTTCCTCTTCGACGAAATGATGCATGCCTTTCTTTAAAAAACTAAGGAAGAACGATGCCTTCGAGTGGGAGGCAGACTGTCAATAAGTATTTGATGAATTAAAGAAATTTTTTGTGGCTTCTCCTCTGTTAAGCAGGTTGATTCTAGGAGAAAACCTCTTCTTATACCCGTCGACATCCAGGAAGGCAGTTGCGGGCATCTTGATCAAAGAAAAAGGGTCGCAACAACTCCCCATTTATTATGTCAGCCAGGTACTTAGGGGTTCGGGGCTAACAAAAAGTTTGACTGAATAACTAATCATGTCGTTAATGATGTGCACTCACAAATTGAAATGGTATTTTGAATCATATACAATCATTGTCCGATCGGATCAACCACTTAGAAAAATTTTGCAGGCACCCGACTTGGAGGGCAAGATGGTGAGCTGGGCCATAAAATTGCAATCGTGGGACGTCAGGTACGAACCTAGGAATGCCATAAAAGCCCAAGCCCTAGCTGATTTCACCACAGACAGAGAACCAATATCACAGCCCATACAGATAACGTGGGAAATTATCGTTGACGAGGCTTCCAACAATGTGCGAGGTGGGGTTGGCATAGTCATGAAGGGCCCCTTTGGCATCACAATTAGGTATGCAATCTGACTCAGCTTTAAAGCATCTAATAATGTCGTAAAGTATGAGGCATTACTGCATGGCCTGAGGCTGGCGAAAGCAATACGACTAAAAACCCTCAAAATCAAAAGTGATTCCCAGCTAGTGACCAGCCAGGTGTCAGGAGCCTTCTAAGCCAAAAAGGATGCCATGAAAAGATACTTGACGAAAGTCAAAATTGCTTTGAAGGAGCTGAAGGAGGTCGACTGTACCTGGATCCTAGAGAAAGTGTCTAAAGAAGAGACAGCCATGGCCGATCGGCTAGCTAAGCTATCCACCTCCGACAAGCATGAAATCGAAAAAGCTGTAACTATTGTCAAATAGCTCTCCCCTTCCCTCGATGAGCTGAAATTGATAGACATCGAGCAGCAAGGCGATACCTGGATGACCCCTATTGAAAAGTTCCTTCGAATGGGCGAATTACCAGCAAACAAAGATAAAGCCCGAAAGGTATCTCGAAAATCTCTCAGTTATTTTATAATTAATGACGAGTTGTACAAGAAGTCATTCAACCATCCCTAGCTCAAATGTGTGATGGAGGATGAGGGCGATTACATACTCAGGAAGATCCATGAGGGCATTTACGGAGCTCATGAAATTGGTAGAGCAATCATAAGAAAGGTGCTCCAGACTGGCTATTACTGACCAAGTATCTTCAAAGACATCTAGAACATAATCAAAAGGTGTCCACAATGTCAAATTCACAGCAGAGTTATCAGACAGCCCGCTGCAGACCAACAGCCAATTAGAGTGTCTTGGCCATTCGATTAATGGGGGCTGGACATTTTGGGTCCTTTTCCCCAAGGGAAACAGCAAATGAAATTTCTTGTTGTCGCCGTTGACCACTTTTCAAAGTGGATCGAGGCAAAGCTCTTAGCAATAATAACTGCTGAAAAAATCAAAAATTTCACCTAATAAGAGATCATCTGCAAATATGGTCTCCCCAAATTCTTTGTAACTGATAACGACAAGCAATTTGACAGTTTGATGTTTCGAAATTTCTGCTCTGGCCTAAAAATTAACCTGAAATTCACTTTGATCACTCACTCATAAAACAATGGGATGACAGAGGTCTTCATTGGAACCATATTGATGGGACTAAAAAAGCGACTGGGTAAAGCAAAGGCCAACTAGATAGAGGAGTTGCAGAGCGTCTTATGATCTTATTGAACTTCACCAAGAGCCGGCACTCATCAAATGCCATTTTCACTAGTGTATAGATCGAAGGCAGTGATATTGGTGGAAATCGGGATCCCTTCCTACCGGTTGACGTTTTATTTCGACAAAAATAACGCATAAGAAAGGTGCCAGGATTTAGATCTTGTGGAGGAAAAAAGAGAAGATGCTCATGCAAAAATTGTCGTCTATAAATAGAGAATTGCCAAATATCATAACAGACCTAAAGCCTTCAATATTGGTGATCTGGTTTTAAGAAATGCTGAGATTGGGATAGGCAATGCTAGAGTAGGGAAACTAATGCCCAACTGGAAAGGACCCTACGAAGTCGCCAAAGTCCTTGGCATAAGTACTTATAGGCTATGAACCCTAAATGGCATAGATATCCCCAGGAGTTGGAATGTCGAAGTACTCAGGAAGTACATGATGTAGTGTTGTAACCTAAATTGTCAAAGATAATGAATTTACTCCATACATAAAAGACTTACAATGCCCATACGCCACGTTTTATGCAAATTTCGAGCCGAAAGTGTGAGGGTTAAAGTCTATCACTCGCAAATGCCTCGCTCTCACTTCTCCTGAGTTAAAAATAATGCTACGAATCCAATCAAAATGCATGCCTATTTAACTCGATGTACGAAGCCCGCCTGATATACCGAAAGCAAAAGCGAGATCCAAAGGATCATCCACTCTGCTTAATAGTTCAACCATAACTGACTAGCCGACTGATTGCACTGGCCGATCAGATCGTGTGCTTACAGACAATGGAAAGAGCCTAACATGTGCATGTCACACAAATGTCGGGAAGTGAACAATCAAGCGACCTTTGATCTCATTGGTTATTCAGGAAGTATATCCTAATTGTTTGTTCATTTAGCTCAGTCGAGCTATCATAACACAAATAAAGCAAAATAAAAATACACATAACCAATGTTCCAAATCTCATTTGAATAAAAGCAAATCCATTACAATCCAACAAATTTTGATAATTACAAATCATCTGTACACAGGAAAACATTAGGGTACCACCCCGGAGTTCGGCGTTCCTTTCAAATCAATAGGTAGAGTGGCAATTAGATTGACGGTTAAAGCCACAAGGGGGTCTGCAGTCAGCACAAAAGGAAGATCAGTACTAGGCAAAGTAAATAGTGCTGCAGCAGGCAACTTAAAAGATGGGTCGAGAAAAGAGGCAGTAGTCAAAAAAGGCACGATTGCACACTCCGCAAGAGATTCTTGAACAGCCTTACCATCTATCGCGCCTTCACCCTTAGGATTAGCCGTACCCTTGGGCTCCTCATCCACCTCGTCCTCGGGGTAAATCCTCTTCTTCATCGCTAGACAGCGGGTTAGGCAGCATTTTAGGGTCTTCCATCCAATCAAAAATAGCACCAGGAAAATGCCTCTCAGCCTCGTGTTTAAGGCATGTGGTAATGCTAACCTGAGCTTCAGCCAGATCCTTGATGAGGCTACCCTTCTGGGATGCCATCTCCTCAGCATGCTTGCTAACAAGGATACACTCCTTGTCCTCTGAGGTATTCCGCAAGATGTTTAGCTCTGCAATAGCTCTATCACGTTGGGTGGAAGCGCGATAGTAATCCTCTACCAATTTGTTGTTATCCTCTTCGAGCCATCGCAAGTGAGCACCATCCCTTTCGAGTTGCTCTTCAGCTTGACAACTTTCTCCCGCATAACACCCAACTCCGCGGTCATCTTGGTCAGGCGAAGGATATCCGCCTTCAGATTTGAATTTTCTTAGGCAGCCACCATGAGCTTATTCTTCAGTTCCTCCTTCTCCTGAATGTTATCCTTTCACTTTGCTTTGAAATAAGTGACCTGACCATGAAGCCGTGCACTTCGCCTAAGCACCTGAACACAAACAAAGCTTGAAATAAGCAACAAAATAAGAAAAGCAAGACCTGGCTTATTGAAATTTGAGAATAAGAATAATGGCACGGACATCTAAGCCTGCGACTTGGAACCTTCCGAACTCGACTTTCAAAGTATCATCGACGTACATTGCTTAAAAATCTTCCTTGTCAAGAAGACCCCGACAGACTAAAGATGCTACGCAAAAATTAGAGATAGAATACTTTTTCCCAAAGCACTCCTTTAGCGCATTCTTTATAGAGGTAGCCCCATACCTGGGTCTTATCATAGGCTCCTCATTGGCCATGCCGCTCAGGATTGCCTCTTTGCCTTTTGCCCTCTTGCCCACCTCCACGGGCACCTCCTCAATAGATTCACTTGTAATAAGGATAGCAGGAGGATTAAAAATAAGGAAGGCATCTTCGAGCGATGATGACTCATCCTCAAGTCTAAGCTTCCTCCTTCGCGAAGAAGAGCGACCCACTGAAGCTAAAGCTATGGGGGATCTGACACTACACGGACACCCGCATGGCTTGTCAATGGTTCTGTGATAGGAGACTGCATACCCCTTGAAGAGCCCTCACATCGAGGAGACTCGCTCGGGCCACACCTCAATTTTTTTGTCTGCTCAACCTCATCGAAGGACAGTAACTTCCTCTTCCTCTTCTCACCGTCCTTCTTCCTCGATGCAGTCTTTCTTATCATAAACTGTTATGTTATAACTCTGGCTAATTTGTTCCTCACAGCTCTTTCATTGGCCACTACAGCTATAAAAAAAAGAGAGGAAGAAGAAAAAGGTCAGTGCTTTACTCACTACGGCTGCAATACATGGTGAACGAATAACACTACAAGCTCCTCGTGGTGTTTCCTATTGCTCACATTTTGTGCCTTCTCCCTCTAGAATGCTATCTGGCCTGTCGCTAATGCACAACAGCCAATCAGAGTCGTATGAACACTCTGGTTTGTTCAATGCAGCAGTCAGCTTCTTAATATCAGTAGCGTACAAAGGTACACCACCCGTTCGATCTTCTAAGGATATAGCATTGTCCGATTGGGTGATCGACACACCAAAACCCCCTGTTCTTCCTATGAGAAAAAACTTATCCTTGTAAGCCCGACCAACTTTTTTTTGGCCTACTGGTAAAATAATATTTCATCCCCTCAGAATGGCTAGACAGGTAGAAAAAGTGTGTGAAAAGGTCAAGGGTCGGGATCACTCATTCGTTCTTGCAAATTATCTTAAAGCAAGTTAATGCCCTCCACCCATTAGGGTTCAATTAATTCGGCATAAGCCTATAATCCTGGAGAATGCTAATCTCGAAGGCACCGAGCAGGAATCTGAGCCCCCCATCCAAACTCCATAGATGGCAAATAAACCATTCGTTCTCCTGTGCCAAAGGGAGCATCTATCATCGCCATTGAGTCGGGACATTTCATCACCTGTATGTCTTCTGGCAACCCATACTTTGCTTTTATTCTTGACACTTCACTTTCAAATAAGGCGAAACATGTCCCCACAGCAGGTTTACCCACATACTGCTCTATAAAGCTCTTGTCCAATGACTGACCATTACCAGATGCCATATCTCTAAGAAGGGAGAAGCAAGACAGTTCCTAGATTCGACCAAACTAGAGGATTCAAAAAGGAAACAAACATAAGAGAAATGCGAAAAGATGGAAAAGTAATGTAAGATGCGAAAGTTAAATTCACTTACTCGCAGAAATGATTATGAGATCTAAAAGATTCTCGAAGTCAAGGAATTAGAGAAAAGAGAGAAAATTTTCAACAGAGTTTCACCAGAAATTCCAATAAAGAGCAAAAAACCACCTCTGAAAGTTATATATTTATGCGAAGAGACGCTTCAGACGCACCAACCAAACCTTGCCACGTGTTGAAAAAGAAAAACTGTGTTGGTACGGATATCGAAGCGTCATTCTGAGTGCACACGCCTGTTTTCAAATGAGGGCAGCCATCCAAAATAACGGTAGTTTGATCGAGCGAGCGATTTGGTGAGCCACCATGATAATGGTAATTTATATGATGTTTTTAGTATGTTTTTAGGTGTTTAATTGAGTTAATTTTGTGTTAATTAGGTTGAATTTGAGTTTAATTAGTTAATTTTATATTTTTGTAGTTAATTATAATTTTTTTGGTATTTTTCAGGGTTAATTTGCAAGAAAAAGGCTTAAATTACAAAAAAGGCAAAGATTGGGGCCAAAACTACAAAAATGAGAAATTGATGCGAGAAAGTGAGCGTCTATTCCAAAAGGTATTCACGTGACCACGTGAAATAAATGAAGAGAAACAACCATGGCCACGTGAAGGGTTGCATTTGGAAGACACGTGACCACGTGTGAAGAACAAAAGGAAACACACTTGACCACGTGTAGATTTACACTGGGAAAGGCATGGCCATGTGTTGAGTCTCCCATTCGACGAAGGATTTTTTTCAAGCTTTCTAATTTAGCAGAGTTTGCTTCCTATTCAATTTTTGGAGTTCAAGAATGGTTCTACTACGTCTTTGGCCTATAAATAGGAGTCTGAAACACCAGAATTAGGAGATCAATTAGAAGAATCATTAAGAACTAGTAGAGTTCATTAGTTTTAGGTTTTTAAGTAGTTTTTCTATTTTTATTTTTCTTTCAACTTTGTTTTAGTTTTTTTTAAATATGTTTAGTAAATAGTTTTTTTTCTTTTGGTAATGGATTCTTGAAAACTTATATTTTCATTGTTATGACTTTATTTTGAGCTTAATTTCAATATCGGTTGATTATTTCTTAGTTTTAAGCATATTCTTATCTTTGATTGTGTTGAGATTCATTATTGGTTTATTAAATAAATAACTAAAAATTGGTTTTGATATAGTTAATGATTTACATGTTCTTAAGTTAACTCTTTAATGTTTATGCATGATTATTATCCAAAATATGAGATAATTATGTGTGAATTTTATTGATTAATACTAAGAGAGGAGGAACTAAGAATAAATTGGAGTTGAATTACTTGAAAAAGACTTTAATGAATATTTAGGAAGTTAAAACTAGATTTTCATGCTAAGTATTAGATTTGTCTATGAGTTTAATACTAAGAATGATATACTTGAATAAAGATATCTTGCTTTATTACTAGTTTTTCCATAATCATTAGTGTTTCTATTAAATTTAAGTCATCATAATGAAAGTTAAGGTGGATAGTTCCTTTAGCAAGAGAATTCCAGTTATTGTTTTGTTTTTAATTCATGTTAGTTTAATTTTAGTTTTTGTTTTGTTTCATTGTTTATTTAGGTTAATTTTTCCTTTTAAATCAAAAATATTTGGGAAACAATCTCAGGTTGATTTAATTCATACATAGATATTATCCTTAGCAATCCATGTTCCCTTGGGTACGATATTTGGGGTCTTAATCTATATTTTCTTGTATTACTAGCCGATCTAGTACACTTGCTAGACACCGATCACACCACTAACTCAACTAACAGACAATCAACCACCCTTTAAAGGGAGGACAAGTGATAACACCCCTTTTGCCTTCTGGGCCCAAAAGAGGCCTAGGCCCAAAGCCCAGAAACCCTAGTTCCAGAGACGTCTAGCGCATGACTAACTGCATGGGAAAGCTGGCTGATTTAAACCGATCGAATTGATGGGACCGATTGTCTTATCAATTCGCCGTTATACAGCCAAGCCCATGCCTCTCACCTACTCTCTGTCACGTCGTCACTCTCCTACTCTGACACCTATATAGCCCTGCCTAGGCATTCGTGTACACTCTCACATCCTCTATAAATGGCTAAAGGAGCGGTGGGATCAGGTACGCTAATCGTGAGATCCATTCTCTCTCTAAAATTCTCCTATCTCTAAGTTACTGACTTAAGATTCGGAGTCTATCCACTCGGACCGACGGGGCAAGGCTTTTGCAGGTCTCCACGTGATGATCGGATCTCCCTTTCCCCAGCTCATTGAGAGGTTTGGTAATTTAAACATTATCAAATATGCATATGGATCTAAAACCATTTATTTTTAATTTAATTTACCTTTAATTTTACTCAACTACTACTTAATTTTTCTTTTTGTACAAATATTAATATAGATATGTAAGCTAAGCGCTAAACAATTTATCAAATAAGTATTTTATAAATTAATTTCATTTATTTTTAATGTCACTCAACTAGTAGTCATCTATTTTTAGTATAATAAATGTATGAGTATGTAAATTAAAAATGTAATTGTATACAATTATTATTTATAATGAAATTTTATTAATTAATGTACATATATAAGTATATAGTTATCTTTCCAATAATTTCATTTACTTTTAGCATCACTCAACTAATACTTATCTATTATTTTTACAATAGCTATATGAGCAATCAAGTATTTAAATTAATAATATAATTATACATAATTATTATATATAATGAAATTTGTCAATTCATATAGTTATATAAGTATATAATAATCATATTAATTAATTTAAATTATTTTTAGTATCAATCAACTAATATTCATCTATTTTTGCCACAATACCTATATGAGTATGTAAATTAATAATGTAATTATATATAATTATTATATATAACAAAATTTTAACCAATTGATGTAATTATATAGGAGTATATAAACATTTTACCAATTAATTTCATTTACTTTTTGTACCACTCAACTAATATTTATCTATTTTTGCACAATACCTATATGAGTAATTAAGTATGTAAATTAATAATATAATTATATATAATTATTATATATAATGAAATTTACCAGCTCAATGAAGTATTGACACATTATGTATATGAATATGTAAATTAATAATATAATTATATATAATTATCATACATAATAAAATTTTAGTTGTATATTTAAAAATAATAAGAAAAAAAATTAAAATTCTATTAAGTGAATTAAAAATTAAACTTTAAAATTTTTATGTTTATGGAGGGAGTTAAAAATTTAACTTTAAAATATGAGGTCTACTATTCACAAACATTATTTGAATCTTTCGGCTCCACAAATAGTAGGTTCATTCTAAAACAATACACTCCCTCTCTCTTTAATTTTTATCTACATTCTCTCTCTAAGACGTTTTCTTCTCATTGCTAATTTAAGTATTGGAGTGCTAAGGTCCAAACCAACTGGGCAAGCACCTTTTGCAGGGCTTACACACTTCGGTCCGATCGGCATCTAGTCCTCCGATGCACATCAACCCTTTATTCCTTCCTACTCATGATTCTTTCTCTCTTATATGAAAATTTCATATTTATATGTATATTTACTCTGTTAGTACTGGAGCAAGTTTCTAAAGTAACAACTACTTTGAATGGATTGAGAGAACAACATAAAAAAATGGAAGAAGTTAATGCTAATAAAATTGTAGACCCACCACTAAATTTTGATGAAATTGACGATGATGTTGATGTGTGATTTTTGAAAAATGAGGATAAGGAGCAAGTTGTATCTCAAAAATATTTGAATGCTTATTTGACCAATAAATTAGTAAAAAAAAATTTTTGATTTTGATATTTTAAGTTAGTGGAAGATAAATGAGTCAAATTATTCAATTTTGGCTAAAATTGCTAGAGATGTCTTAGTTGATTAGTTCTTGACTATAACTTCTGAATCAATTTTTAGTACTAAAGGAAAAACTTTAGACAAATTTAGAAGTTCTTTAACTTTAATTACAGTTGAGATTCTTATTTGTTGCAAAAATTGATTAACATCGGTTCCACTTTTAGCTTTAGAGGCATCAATCGGAGAATTTGAAAAGTTTGAATTAGTTAATTATTATATTTGTGTAAATTTATAAATTTTTTATTTAATTTTTATATTTTTTTTGTGATCTAATTATTTAAAATCTCTATTATTTTTTTAGATATTGCTCAAAATTCTAAAATCAGTATCAATATAATGTAGATGAAGACTGTTAAATGTTAATTTTTAATTAATGTACTTTGAGTTAAACTTTAATTACACTTATTGAGATATTTTAATGGTATTTGTATTTATTATTTTTGTAAATTTATTTTGCAAAATTTTAAAAATATTGAATTATCTAAAGTACCGTATTTTATTATACTGTATTGTTTTGTATCGAAAGAATCGAAAAACCGTACTGAACTGTACCGAATATTTATAGAACTGTACTGAATTATTATGAATTTTCAAGATAGTTACAATACTTAATTTTTAAAATATCTAAAATTTCAAGACAATACAGAAATTTATAAATTTTCAAATTGTACCGTACCGTGTACATCCCTAATAGCAAATATGAAAAAATTGTTCATATTTATTTTCAAAATATTGAAAAATGGTATATATTTGTCATTTAAAATACTAAACAAGTAAAAATTTGTAACATTTTCAATACTACAAGAGTATTTTTTTTTAAAAAATAAACTGTAAAATTAAATTTATATCATTTTTAATACTTTATGAACAAACTTATTTTTATTCCTATATATTAAATATTATGTTGTCATTTTACTAAAATCTTTTTTAGATGTACTGTATATTATTTTAATTTTTCAAAAAATATATTGATATATTAAGAATTTTTTCCCCCAATTTTAATCATGGATCCGCACCCAGTGCTAAACACATTTAATTGGTTTAATACAATTTTTTTTTTTCTCAAACTTCCGTGTACGGATTTATGCCCCACTAGAAATCATTTTAGAATTAGGATCCCTTTCTTCAAAAATATTATAATTAATGAATGAATGGCAGCACAAGTGAATGTAATGTGCATACATTTAAATTATTTAAAAATTAATATATATACAATCGAACGATTTAAATGTGTACACACTACACACTATGTGATACTAGAAATAGGAATTTAAAACAAAATTTATTTTATTTTATTTTATTTTATTTTTTGGGAATGGGCTTTATAATCCCTCAATTATAGCCGTTAGAAAGGAAGGAATATTAAATCAATTTTAATTTTTGAACAGGAATTGGACGGTTAGAAACCTTCTATTTTCAAGCTTTCTCAGTCCGAAGATAAAAAGATAGAAAAGATTTCCCTTTGCCCTTTCCTTGTCTCCAAACAAAATATTCCAGAAAGATTGCCCTAACGAATATGGTGACCGAAGAACCGAAACAGAGTCCAATGGCCCAAAGGCAATCAAACCTAGTTGAAAGCAGCCAAAATATGGTGACTTTGTTCAGTCCCAGATTGAAATCTCTGGCTGCAATGGCTGGTTGGGATGAAGAATCCATCCTTATGGCCAGTCTTATCGTGGAAGATACTCCGGATCGAGATACTAAGTACAAGAAACGATCCGATTCGGACTTCAAGACTCCGCCTTCCAACAGTTCAAGAAGGTATTTGTATACCCATTTGCCCTAACTGTGTTTGATTAATCAGAAATTGTTTTCTTGGAAATTGAAATGATATTATAATTAGTTCATTTTCTTTGTATATCAGAAAACGCAGGATTCAGAGAAAGAGTCCGATTCCTGTCATTAGTCTTGACGAAGAAGAACCTGAAAAACGAGGTCTTTGTTTGTTCTTTTATACGCTTAATTTTAAGGGAATTGGCCTTTGAAAATAGGGGAAATTGATGGTTTTTCCTCTAATTGACATTTAATGGGCAGATAATCAGAAAGGGAAGTCAGAAGCTAAAATTATAGTGAAAGAAGAAGGTAAAGCAGAGGGGAAGGAATTGCAGGAAGAAAATTCTGATGTTTCTTGTTCAAATTCAGTTCTTCCTTGCATGGATAAACTGCGAGAAGAGCTCTCTTGTGCAGTAAGAGTTGTTTGGTTTTATGTGCTGTTATTAATTGATTTAGACAAACTAAGAATCAAATTAATGTTCTTGATGCTTTGGCAGATTTGTTTAGAGATTTGTTTTGAACCAAGTACCACTTCTTGTGGACACAGGTAAGCCAAATTTTCTACCTTGATTCATATTTTAATTTGATCAAGAGTTTGAAGAAGCTGTTTTTGTTTGTAGTTTTTGTAAGAAGTGCTTAAGATCAGCTGCTGATAAATGTGGGAAGAAATGCCCAAAGTGCAGGCAGCTAATAAGGTATGAATTCTACTAAAATTAAGCTCATCAGCAATCTCATTTCGAATTATGTAGTTGATCAATTTTGGCATTCACCATATTATATTACTGAATTTTACAGCAATGGAAGATCCTGCACTGTGAACACAGTTCTTTGGAACACAATTCAGCTTCTGTTTTCACAAGAAGTTGAAGCTAGGAAGGCAGCTGGGGCCTTGAATGGCCGAGAAGCATCAAACCAAACTGTGGAAACAAGAATTAATACAAACATAAGAACATCTGGTTTTCGCCCTTCATCAAGCAGAGATGGGCAAGAGGATTCTGCTTTGGCTCGTAGGCTGCAGAGAGAAGATCTTTCCCGGTTAGCGAGTAGAGATTTGCGTGGAAGGAGTAGAAGAGGAGAAGATCTTTCGCTGTTATTGAATGGAAGGAGGTTTCAAACATTAAGTCTTCCAGAGCAAAGACAAATTGTATCAAGGATGTGCACACCAAGCCAAGATGAGGATGCTGCATTAGCTCTTCGGCTGCAAAGAGAAGAGTTCATGGAGGCTTTTGGGGGAAATAATGAACAGTCAGGAAACTCTGTTTCCATAGCTAGAGAAAATTTGAGAGCAATGGCATCAAGAGCTGCTACTGGTCGAACCAGAAACCAGCGTTCATAGTTTTTATTGCATGTTAGATATAGCTACGCTTTTAGTAGTGTAAGTGATTCTGATGTTTCCAGTCCTAAGTTGTTCAAAGATTCTCTAAGAAAATAGTCTTTTTTTTTTCAAAAAAAATAATCTTCTGTCAATGACAGAAAAGCCACGAAGGTAAGATTTTACTTGCATAAAAGGTCCAAAAAAAAAAAAAAGGCGCATCTCAGACTATTATATTTAATTCATCTCCTGGCTACTGCAATCAAAGCAGAGAAAGAATAATACCAATTGATCTCTGATATATTATGACTGTGATAAAAAAATGGAACAGGTAATTGTCCAATTTTGCTACCAATTAATGCCAAAATATACCAATTTGGGGAGCATATTACAAATCTGCTTGCTTTCTTTCAAACAACAATATGACCCCATTAGCTGGTCTAATTGAAAATAATATAGGGAAAAGATAAAAAGAATTAATTGCTCAAAAAAGTAGAAGTAAAACAGGAAAAAAAAATAATTATCAAAGTAATACAGAGTAACTGTGCCAAATGATATTGTTTTCTTCCAACTGTTATGATATAAAATCTCTCATTTGAAATGACAATCAAGTTCTCTCCAAAAAATGAACATAAATTGCTCATATACAAAAATGCATTGCTGCTTAAAAATTGCCTGGCTAATTTATCATCACAACAACAAATTCCCTCTCTCTTCACTATTCTATAACTTTCACATGTAGTCAAAAATCACATTTGCTTGCCTGCAAAAAAGCAGCCAAGTCTCCAGTCACAGCAAGCTTGTCATGGCATCTGACGTATGATAATGAGCGTACAACAATCTTGGATATATATTTTTGTATCATTGTATGGCTTTAAGAAGCTAGCTCAATGTTTATGTGAATGCTTCTTTCTTCCCAAACGCGGTTCTCCTTTCTCCCTGTGCCTCTGTAATACTTTCAATGCTAAGGACATGAACCCTACTGCAGCCATGGCATTAAATACTTTGTATGGCTCCAAGCCCAATCCAGAAAGATAGGAATAATAGCCAGCAAGCAGGTAAAGAAAATCCAATCTCAATTCCTTCCCCAGTATTGCTGGGAAGGAAAACATGGAATTGCACTCTGGTTTAGCATTGAAGATACCATGAAGAATGACACCTATGCAGAGAGCTGAATCCAGGAACCATGGAAAGCTATGACCCAATCCTATTTTCTGCAATCACATAGCAGTTTAACATGACTGACTGAAGAGCACAAAAATATATAAAGTAGAATTGTATTCCACAAGAAAGTGACAAGATAATGTAACAAGATACTCTATCTGGCATTATTTTCAAAAAATGCCACTTTTTCATTATTATTTATTTGGCCAAATATTTTTCTTGGTCAATAATAATAAATAAATAAAAAGGATCACTCTATAAAATTATTTATTAATAGACATTTAGAGGTGTGTTATAAATAACATAGTTATAAGGATGTTCAAAACCTCGAAAAATTTATTCTCTAATTCAATGACATATATTTCACGCCTCTCAAAATATTTAAATTGTTTAATTACATAGATTAGTCTCTCCAATTATATTTTTGTAATTCATGATAAGACATTTATGATAAAAAACATATAAATAGATTCGACACAAAGCATATGTGATTTATATATGATGAAAATGACAAATAATTTTGTTATAGTCCACGTAATTGTTAGACTTTATTTTTTTTTCTATATAATTTTCCATCACAATTTTCTAGCTAAATGGAGTTACATTCCTTCTTTTTATTTAAAGTCATATGCTCACTGGATTTGAAGAGATCGCATGAAGTTCTGATAGATATGTGGAAATGTTAGAGGCACTTTGCAAGATGAATAAGGTGTGTTTGCAAGAAGAATGTAAGCTTACTCGATTCCTAGAACTAGTTCCTAAACATCTTTCTTTTTTCCTGAGCATCTTTATAGACATGACGATTGTTGTAATATGCCTCTACTTTCAGTTTTATATCTAGAGTGCTGGAACTGCTATGATTTAGTACCCAACACCTTTGAATATGATTTGCTTCATCCATATTTGTAAAAGTTAATTCATCTATTAAAATTTATACATTATTTCAAAAATATATGTACATGTATTTGTGATGAAAAAAAAAATTTATGCATTGCTTGAAAGTGAAATTTTAGAACATGAGATTTTTTCTAAATAATGCAAATGCTTAGGCATATGCTTACAAAGAAATAATGAATATGATTAGACTTTGTAAAATTTTTTAAATTGGATAACTTTAATAATTATAATATTTTTATGTTGTAGCACTTTGATACAGATTACTCTGTTTTATTGATTATATATCTTCAAACTTTTTCATTTCAATATAAATGGAGATTTGTCATTCATGATATATGAATGAAGATAATGATAAACGAATTGGATGAGCACGAAAATAGTAACACTAATCTTTTTTTTTCCTTCATTTTTGTGGAGATTGGTGAAAATAATATTAGAAAATTTCTAAATTATTCAAATATATGTACTTGCATACTTATAATAACAGTACACGTTCCTTCCAATAATAATAATAATAATAATTACAATTGATGTTTTATAGACTCTTGCAATGCAGGAGCATTTATCTAGTTCTTGATAAGCGCAAGGGATTCGGTACACTAGATTTAAGTAAAACAAATTTTCATCTTAAAGATCTACATGCATGTGTGCTGTTAGAATTTACATGCATGAGCAACAGAAATGTGTAATCATTTGGCATTAAAAGAAAAAATTATATATATATATATATATATATATATATATATATATATGTTCAAATTTAAACAAAGCAATAATACCATGTGAAATGGAACCCAGCCTAGAGAAGCGGCATAGAGGAGGTTGATCACAGCCATGTTTAAGACTAATTAACTTATTATGTTCGTTCCCATAGTTGGAAACTGAGTGCATCTTATAGCAGCAATATCATGTATCATTTAAGTGCATCAGGTTTAGAAATTAATTTGGTTAGTGGCGATCCAAAAAAACAAAATTAGTGATCTTTTGAAACACATTAAAAAATTTTCAGAAGTGACAAACTGCAGAACTTAATCCTATTAAAGTAAACAGATGAGTCATTGATACCTGCAACCAAGCCATTAGAGAGGGGGCAAACATCAGGGCTGCAAGAAGATGAAGGATCAACAAGCCATGTCGGTGATGGAAGATCTCCAACTGCGTGTCACCAAAACTTTTTGGAGAGTTTGGACTACCAGAGTTGCTTTCTTCTACTGGGGAATTACGGTTGAACACTCCTTCATGTTTGATTACTAATTCCTGAGATCTTTCATTTCCTTTATCTCTATAATCAAACAATTCGTTTTTTCGTGCATGGCTGCGAAAGGAAGCTGTCAAAACACTGATACAAAAACATTGAAAGGCTCTTAGGATGTCTATCCACTAAAAGCACTAAAAGAAAAGAAAAAAAAAAAGAACATAATGACTGGATACAGAGGCTTATACTACAAAATTACCTGCACAATGCATTATGGCAGCAGAAAGCATGAGACAATAGGAGTATGAATAAACCCAATGCTGGATGAACAAGGCATCCCAAGGTAATTGCAGTTAATGCTGTTACAAGTAATGGATTGACTCTTATGACCCTTACCACCTGTTTCATGAAGAATTCCAATTAAATAAACAAGTCAAAGCATCAATAGCTTGTCACATGGCGGCAGAGGAAAATGAGCATGGAAAGAGATTAAGTGCCACAAGAAGGACAAAGAAACATCAGTCAAAACAGACATCCAGATAATCACATTTCTAGTTGTTTTTGTACCCAGGTAGTCTCCCTCGGCTTTTAGGATTAGGACTTAAGCCCAAGAACCTAATATCTTTCTAAAGAATTGCTACTCAATTGTGGTTAGATAGCCCATTATTGCCACTCTAGTCAGTGTTTGTGTGGGAGGTAAGAACTCACCTTTAATGAAAAGAAACTGGAGGAAAGATTAATAAACCAATGGAAAAATCCAAGGCAAACATTGCCTTCCCATCCTTGCCACCTACACCATGCATACCGATAAGGAACAAGTGAATAAATCAAAAGAACTAATAATACAAACTGAAAATCAAAGGACCAGCTACATCAAAGGATGGAAAACCTCTAGATAATAACATAATCTCAAATATACAGGAAAGACTAATAAGTTAGACCCATTAAGAGAAAGATGCCAAGTAATTAAAACACATGGAAGACTCGGCAGGAGTTGAAATGGTAAGTTTACTCATCTAAAACATGTGCATGGTATTGTTATAGAATTCTAGCTAATAGGTATCTACCGATTCTTACGATCATATGTTACATTGTCGGAAACCAGCATTTACCTGCATACCATCGGCTGTCTCATTTTTTCCCTATTTTCTGTTTAGCCAAGTAGATAAGACATATCATACAGAAACCACGCATTTTTTATAAAACAAGATTGTAAATAATGATGGTGAGTTTGCTGGTAGGAAAAAGAATATGTCTAACAAAGACAGACGCATAGATATGATCTTCCCTGCAGAAGTACTAACCCTAGTAGCAGGCCCATGTCCTTGGGTTGTCTCACATTCTCCCTGTACATTTTTACTTCAACAAATTACACACACACACATATTGACTTAATCTGAAAACTGTTCAAACGAGTATTGGATGTATGGCTGCATGCCCTTCTTTTTATTTTTAATTTTTGTCATTCAACACCTTTTTTCTGTCTTAAAACACCAACTTCTAATGTAACATTTACATCTCCTATTCCAATTATGGACACCGCATAAAACATAAAGAGCACTAGCTGACCAACCTTGTTTTGAAGAAAACATGCATGATCGCAGCTGCATAGAAGACCGATTGGGAAACAAATATCAATAGAATTATGGATCCATTTGCAAGTATATAGCAAATGATTGAAACAATGATGAAGCTAGATGAAGGAAGAGGTTGAGACATTAGCAAGGAAATGAACAAGGCAACAAAAATGGGTATCACGCCTAGAATCAAGAATGGCAATGGCATTCTCAAATTGGATTCCACAGCTGTCAGCACTGAAGGAATAGGCTGATCAAGATCCCATGAATGTGCTTGACGCATTAAAGCAAAAAAGATAACTGCAATGGAGAAACCAACTATCTGCAAGAGAGAAGTCCCACAACAAGAAATAGCTTAGTCTTAATACCAAGGGATTTCAATAATAACAGCAAAATGCAAAATAAAATGTTCACTTCTACAGGATATCTTGTATAATAAATCATCAATCATTCAACCATACTAAGAGATTCAACTCTACTCATTCACCTCTAGTAAAGATGTATATTAAAGAAATGACTCCAACAAAGCGTGCTCCCTATTAAGGATGCACTTTAGAAAATACTTCTTGATTGATAAACTAAAGTGTTGAACAAGGGCAGAAAACAAAAAGCATTAGGGCATTCAAACAAATCTTCAGATATTAATCTAAAGCAATTCCACAACAGTGTATTTCTTGAAACTATCAAATGCCCAGTTCTCTCACAAGTATTCAGTAAAATGACTTCTCAATCCAAACTTAAAATCTAATACTTCTATCAGATATTAAAATTAAATAAAGATAATTTTGCAGTTGATATGCATATTGATTTACATGAATTCATATGTTCAATGCAAGAAATTTCACCTATTTTTACTTTTTCTACTGCAGACTAATATTCCTTTTTTCATGTCCTTCGTCACGTAATTATCCACCCAAACACCAGAATATTCCAAAGGAAAAAGGTATTCTAGTGAATCTCAACTGATTGAGTGATCAAAGGAAATCCAATGTGGTTGCTAAAAGGCATCCGATCTTCCATGTTCTTAAATCTGTTCCACATAATCCCCACGTGAATTACAATCCTTAGGTTTGGTATTGTGATGCAAATGGCAAAATAATGTTCTTGCAACATTGAGATGCCCAAGATTATACCACGATACCACAAGTACCTTCTAAATAAATTCTTTTTAGAGCCGAATCACCCCCAATAAATCATACAACTTTCAGCTGTAGTTGAACTTGCAGAATTGCTATATAAAAATTAATTAAAAATGAACCACTAAAAAAAACAGAAAGTATGGTGAGGAAACTTCAAGCAAACAAAGTATTTCCAAAATGAGAATGAAAGACAGAAAAGAAAATTGCAACCATGACACAATAGGACACATGCATCTATTTCAGAATCCTTCACTCACTTGTGAGTTATACAAAAGCAAAAACCTGCTGGCAGCTGCAGTTTCAGAAACAGCAGTACTCATTTTGTATGAACAATGAGGATCCACCTGTAAAGAAATAAAAATATATACACTCTTTTTTTGTCAAAAGTTGATGAACATAGTAGTAAAAATAATTATTCATGATGTTTATATGTAAAACTTGTTAAATTCACCAGTAAAAGAGCAGTGGTTTTTTCAGATCCCAAAGTAGAGCTCCATAAGGCTGGCGATGAATCAACAATAATTGTTTCACCATCCAAATTAGGAAAAGTGTGAAGTCCTGATGTTGGATCCCATGCAAGTGCTACTGGTGGGAAACAACGCAATTTGCAAAGCCCTGAATTAACAAGAAAACTAGCTCAGCATAACAAGAAAAGACTTGGTTCAGGAAAAAAAAAAAAAAGAGAGAGAGAGACATGATCATAAAGGCAAAGGGATTTTAGAAATTAGGCACATTTAAGAATTCAGAATTTCCATGAAGAGATATTAAAACCAATAAAATCAAAATGAATATTTTTTCCATGAAAAAAAAAGTTATCATAAGTTCCAAAAGCTCTAGCTTGAATCATCGGAATTTAAGCAATGAACTGAGAGGGAAAAATACATCTAGGACTTCATGAAACTTGAAACCTTAAGAATAGTTCAGTACATCAGGGAAACTAACTTTAGAGATTTAAGGAACGTGGGATTCATGATGTCTAAAAAGATCACAGTTGGGAATTTGAAAGGAATGTCTACCACTAACAGTGCATTTAAAAATAAGTACTCAACACACTATTTCTTGTCATGAAACTTTTGTCACTAGATAAGCCAGAATAGATCTTTTTTTGCCTTCCACCATTTTTATCCAACACACACAGCTTATAGTGAGCATATGAGGCATGCACACACTATATCATTTTGCAGGCTGACACATATGTTGCAATGCCCAGAATTACAAAAATGTACAGAGGATAGTCAGAAGATTCAGTATAGCCAGTGGAAATTAAATTATTAGGCTTGACTACAGTAATAAAGTCAATTCCTTACTGCTGTTTTCCATCTCTCCAGCCTCTTCAGCAGGAAGCCCAGACCTTCTTATTCCGCAGCCCACAGTTTTCATAGATAAAGCAACAGGCAAAAGGCCTAAGCTAATAGGGAATGATAAATTGAAAGCAAGGGGATGATCCTCTTTCAGAAATATTTCCTGTGCAATATGAGTCATGCAGCAGGTCAAAATTCAGTTGTCCGACAAACAAAATAGATTAACCCAGTTCACAAAGTTTACACAATTTAGCAAGGAAGAAAGAGATTAGATTAAAGAAGATTAAGAGGGGCAAAACTATGAAGAAATTCCTGCTTTCCTTTGGGAGAAGATGAAACTGGGAGGGTGGAACAAAAGGGAAGAAGATTCTTCCATATCTGAGAGGAACCTGGGGTGAAAATTCGTGACAATACTCAATTTCCCCAGATAACACTTAAGAAAATGACGAACAGAATAGTCATCTTACAATTGAGAAACATACTTTTTTCACTTTTCATCCTCCCATTTTCTCTTCAACCCGCACAGGAATATTGAAAGAAAATTCACCTCTTTTTCCTTTCCCTCTTATTTTTCATCCCTCCACTTCTGCCATTTTGTCTCACAAATATTGGAATAATTATGTGATTAAATGCCCAGAAAATTTTTCAGCTCTTTAATTAAATCTTTAACCTGTTGAGAATAGGTAGATAAAAGCATCAATGGAGCAGATAAATCTCTCTTTCCGTCCTCTGGGTTAAAGAACTGCCCAACTGCCATGGAAGCCGCTGGTGGAGGTCTGCCTGAAACACTCTGGCATAGAAATTTGCAAACATAAATTACTCGCAGTTTCAAAATATTAAGCCACAGGTGTGCAGCATTGACATTCCTGGGGAAAAAATCAAAAAAGAGAGGGGAAGCGGACCGGCAGGGCGGGGTGGGCGGGGGTGGTGGGTGCGGGAGGGGGAGGGGGAGGGGGAGGGGGGCGCAAAAAACTTGTAAAACGTATCCTTTAATTTTATAGCATAAGAAAAGGAAATGTTAAAGTTTTTTAGGGAATAAATTATAGTTTTGATGTGGAAATCAAGTAAGGATTTGTGACAAGGTAGTCATTTGAATTTACACCAATAGTCCAGGCTAATACATAATTTTATATATGCTTAATGAGACTATTTGCTAGTCAGAAGCCATCTCATGCAACAGTTATGGCCAACAGATAGTGTTTGGCCATGTATTTACTTCAAAAGATTTAACAAGCCTGTTATAGAACAAGGCTGAGCAATTTAGTTTATTTGTAGCTCCTAAGGCATTAATATTCCTCCTACGCCGATGTTTAGAGGTGCCAAATTTTCAAAAAACGAAGGTATTGCATTTTGCACAGATTCAGCCAGTCAAGGTAATGCGTGACACCTATCTTGCAGACTCATATGATGTTTAGCAAAAAGAAAGATCACCAAAAAGAGTAAAGGAAATATTACCGGACGAGGGGCAACTGAGATAGTCAGGAATCTAAAACCACGCATATCCTCCGGGGTCAACTGAAGTACAGCAGATGGAGGTGCTTGTTCGGTTTGACTTCCAGGTTCAATCTGATAAGCAAATAGAACATTCAGAAAATACAGCGAATCTATCATCCATGCTCCTCTGATAGCATGATACTTTTGACCTCCACTTGATTAGCATATATGATTACCATTACAGTTCATAAGACACCAGAAACAACGTATAGAGCAATAAGCAACTTTTTTGACCTTGTAAATGGTATTATAGAGTTCCTTATCAGAATATAATAACAAAGTATTTAATACCTGTCTCGGTGCTGGTCGTGAAGGAATCTGCACCAATTTTGATGTCACCTCCATGACCCCTTGACTGGCAGCCCCATTTGAAGTTGACTTTGCCTTTTCAGGCCACAAATGAAGTCTAACTCCAAAACAAGGAGCAAGATTTGTCACAAAGATGAAATGGCTTTTCCCATTAGAACCCTACGGAGAAAAGTTGAACTCTAAGAAACTTTACCTTTATGATGGATCAGAAACTTACTAGGTAAAAGCAGCATATAAGTAAAAAATATTTGTGAAAAACTGACCATCCATATTGATATATGGATAGCCAAATGGTGGAAGCTCGATTAAACTCTGACTATAAACCTAAAACTTCAATAACTTGATCAAAAGAGAACCAAAATTTCTCGTAAAAAAGGTTATAACTTTTATATGCAAAATTTAATTTATCAGCAGCAATTCTAAAGCTGGACTGGAAACCAAATGCTGAAAATGAGAAAGAACAAGTGGAAATGAACTCTCAAGGATCAACAATCTAAACATATATAGCACCAAAAAGATCAAAGCTAAATAACAAAAGTTCAGATTTTTCACAAGTTCAAATGAGAAACTTTGGCACTGCTAACCAATTTTTTTATGTCCATCCATCGCCGCCTGCCATCCATGGCCAAAACAGTCATACTGGTGGCCTGGATGTACAGATCCCTCTCAAGGCCATCATCATTCCAATTAATATTGCTAGGACAACTGGGTAAAACATGCACTTGAGAACCTGCAAGTATGAAACAATAATATTCTTATAATTTATCATGGTGACAAATGAGGGAGCATGAAATTCAAAATAAAATTCTATAGAAAAATCTTTTGTTTGTGGAGCCTCCAAAATATAACAAAGAGTTCTGCAAGGTATGATATTAAATCCAGCATGGTAAATTGTTTGAAACTAGTGCCAAGATCTCAGATTATTCTTCATTGAGAGCTGTGTTTCACATGGTAACTATCGAATCAGTATCTTATTCTCCAAAGGTCAAACAGAACTAGAACGACCAATTAGCCAATCAGCACTCAATCGATTCACAATTCAGTCGCCAGGCTACATTTAATGTTTGCAAGTGAATATTCAAAAATATAAAATAAAATGAATAAAACCAGGCAAGTCAAAAGAATTTTTATTTCTCTGGCTTTTTTTGCTTTTGTCTAAAGTGCAGCTCCACTTATTGTAATTTGTAGCTAGGCTGATTCATGTTCACACTAAGCAGCTGTGAACGTTACAGTGAACGTCTAAAACCTTTTCCAAAAAGTACACAAATGTGGCAGACATTTGGCAAGGAAATGAGCTGTTGAAGTTGGTCCTGATCCAACAATCACAGCAAAACGCATAGTCAGTTCCACTTCCTGTAACTATAGTGCTAGCATCAGAGATTGATCAAATTCATTATTTCACAAGCTCTCTCTCTCTCTCTCTCTCAGCTGCAGTGATTTTTTTCCTCTTTTTTTTAAAAAAAATTAAGCAACCACTTGTCTTTGAACTAAAAAAAATATGCAGTGGCCAGATTTGTGAACTTTAGTTCTTTCTTATAGGGAAGCGGGGGACCAACCTCTAAGCTATCCAAACTCTAGATTAGCCTTCTTTTTTATGTCAATCCTATTTTCTACAATATCATAGAAAAATTCCTCCAACTAGAATCCAAAATTGTCTAAGACGTGCAAATAGATTAGCCTTCTTTGTTATGTCAATCCCATTTTCTACAATATCATAGAAAAATTCCTCCAACTATATTCCAAAATTGTCTAAGATATGCAAATGACTTGCCTGCTTTTGTAAGGTTGAGAAGGAATACATGAAACCATTATTAACGATTTCTTTTTTCACAACTCTGCTTTCTGAGTTACTAAAACAGACCCTAAATATTCATCAGCAGACAGCAGACACAATAATGTGTTAAGGATTAATAATTACCAAGAGCATTTTTTACATCCTTAATGGAAGCATGAGTTGACAGTTGAGATGAGGGTGATTCCCTTATCCAGTTGAAAGCCTGCGGTATCCCACTACGAAGCATTCTTGAAAACACTGTGAGTCTCTTCGTAGTGTTAGGGAATGGCTGACCAGTTTTAGAGTCTATGAGACTGAGGAGAGTATGTGCTACCTACATCCAATATGCAGTCAGAGTGGCTGAAGTAGTCTTAGTCCTAAGTGTTGGTTAGAATACACTTACTTGCACAACAAGTTGATTACACCATAAAATAGCTTGATGTTCCATCGACAACCATACATTTTTCATGCCTGTACTACTTATCATAAAGCCATGAGTGGAAGGAACAATGTCATCCAGGGTCTCCAACTTTGCACGCACCTGGAAACACAAAATACAGTTAGTGTATACATGAACAAACAAAATTGCCACTTTCCACATCCAGCTGATAAAGTATGACAACCTAAAATTTCAATTATTTCAGGCTTGTAACAAGAAAACTTCCAATTCCAGATAACCATGTATCATTAACAAATCACAGATTTGTAAATAAATAAATCAACAACAAAATAATAATGACTATTCAGAAAGAAATATAAAAACTGCATGCTCCAACAGTAGCATAATGCGAAAATTTTTAACCAAAAAGACTATTTTAGCAATTACTCTTGGGTGCTACGGCAAGTAGAATATAGTACAAAGCACTTGTACTATATTCTATACATAAGAAACAAAAGACAAAACTTGCACACTGAAACTCCCAAATTTTAAGCATTAAATATTTGTAGAGAGAAAGGTCATTCTTTTTTAAGAGTATCAAACAGTCTTAAGAGATTCCATCATGTCCACAGCGATTGGTCAAAGCTGTAAATCTTTCCACTTGAGTGAATATTTAAAATAACCTGATAATCATTAAAACCACCAGAGATGGAGACAACAATAACTTTAGAGAGCAATGAATCTGACACATGCCCTGTCCGATAGGTTTGAACCTCATATCTCTGCCTCCATTCCTGATTCACACGGGCAAAATAATGACCCAGTGATGGTTGCAATGCAACAGGGGGGTACCTAGAAAAATTGGTGAGTCACAAAAAATAGATCAATATCTGCAACAACTAAGGACATTAAGTAGCTATTGAGCTCACTGGTGAGGGGTTGAAAGCGTAAGAACAGTTTCCACAGCTGACTTCCTTAAATGAGGGTGGATAATTGCAGCTCTTGCAACAAAACCACCCATAGAATGACCAACCAATATCACACTTTTTGGCAGGTTGCCAGAAGCTGCAGCACCTTCTCTTTCACGTGCTTCATGAGATTGTTTGTACTGATCCAAGATCTGCAGGCATGGTAGGTGATACTTGCTGAAACTAAAACATGGGAGCAAAGAAACCTAGACTATTGCAAAAATTGTTAGGGCATTGCCAAACTAGGGTGTAATTTCGTGAAAGCTCAACAAGTCATGACAGTAAGAAACCAGAAGGTGAAGCTAATTCAATCTATGAAATTGATAATCAAGAAATTTATTTAACTTAGTGACTTCGACTGAGCACTTAAAAGTCATTAAAGAGTTCCAAAAGCTAAACCCATACAGTAATCAATCAAGTTGAGAGAGGAAAAAGAAATGCATATGAACAACCTTCACAAGTATGAGGCAGAAACCAAAACTTCTGATAGAAAAAAGGGTTTCACAAGTATGGTGGATATTTGCCACTATAGCTTCTTGATTTTTTCTCAATCAAAAAACTGTTCAACTAAAAACTATTTCATAATAGTGAACATAAAAAATTATGCTTATAAAATATCCCGTGCACTTAAAAGTAAAGGATAATGCTATTCCCCCTTAACAAGCATCATTTGGTAACACTTTTGAAGATAACAATGCATATATAACTAAAAGCAATACCTGGTGAATGGCATAAACAACATATTCTGTATGCTCTTCAAGTATCTGACCATCCATAGCCGAATGTTCTCCTTCGAGATCCACAGCAAACCAATCTAGCCTGCTCGCATATTGATTCGGTAATTCAAAGCCAGGCATACTCATATCTGCAGCTTCCTCCTCAGGAGTCAAGTAAGCCTCTTGATAAAAATTCCGTTCAATTGGGCCTCCTTGATATGCCCTATCAGATTCTGCAGCTAAGGATCTTACCTATAAGTGTGCAACAAAGAGAATCGTAGTTGAGAAAGGAGTGTTTTTTTTTGTTTACACATTAAGGTCACAATAAAGTGTCAAGCCTCTAAAACGTCTATTTTGCTAATGCTAATTGGTAACTCAATATTCAAAGTGAAACCAAAAGACGCTAATGCTAATTGGTAACTCAATATTCTTTATGGAGTATTATTCGTTTTACTGCATTTTCTAAATAGTTTATAAGTTATGCTGGAAACAAAAATCTTCGCAGCATTCTTTGCATTCCTTAGTGCAACAAACTCAATGATGACTAGTTGGCTCAGTATTTAACATGAATCATCTCTTAAGTAAAATAAAATGAAACAACAAGAACAAGGAAAACCTTGCCTGTTTGTAGCTACCACCATTGCCGGGAATAAAAAGAACTGGAATACCGCTGAGTTGTTTTAGATGCTCATTGAAATCAATTTTTTTCCATCCTTCATGGTACAAGTATAATCCATACTTGGCGGATGACCCACCATCATTAGCAGAAATTGGAACATAAGTAGGATACATATAAGTCATTATACAGCCATTTGAAATTGGCTTTAACAATCCATACAAAGCAAGCAGACCAACCCATAAGGTTACTATAACAAGAATTGCCACTCGAATCTTAGCTCTAACACCTTCCATTTTCCAGATCAGTCTTTTTATTTCCCCACCTCCAATTCACTTCGCATATCTTTTCTGGCAACTCAAAATTTTCGAGAAAACATAAAACGATTAGTAAGTTAGAGATTTATATAATCAAGGAATAAAAAACAATCAAGAACAAACAACTTCAATAAAAGCTTAACAGTTAAAAAAAGTTTAAAGTAAACGACTTCAATAAAAGCACAACAATGAAAAAAAAAAATTAACAAGCAGCTCAGCAACTTCAAGATAACAAAATTGAATAGAATTTAACGAACCTTACTTTAATGAAGTTGATTTAGAAAGAATGAGCACTTAATTAAAGGATAGTCCATATTTAGCAAAAAAATGGGAGATTTGATTTGGCAATGTAAGCTAAAATGGGAAACAGAGAATGTGAGAGTTCAATTAAATCCTGATCGGTGACGCACTGGAAAGTTGCCTGAAATGAGAGTGAAATCGAACTAGCAGAGACGATTTGGCTACAGTGAGGTGTACCGAAATATTTTTGGTGTGCAGAGAAAAGCCTGAGCAAGAAATGGGTTTCGGGCAAGCGATCCTCTCCGGGTCGGACAGAAAAGAGTTGAATGTTGATAATAGGCTAGGAAAAATCGATACAGAATCAAATCTAATTAAAATTTGTGATTTGCCAGTTAATAGATTTTGATTTTTAAATTTTTTTACAAAGTTTATAGATTTTGATTTTAGCTATCAATTTAAAATTTTTAAAGGAAAAGATACCAAAATGCGTTACATGTTATTTCAAATTAGGTAAAATATTTCTAAAATTTTTTTGACTAAAAATGCTCCTAATATTCTGAAAATAGGTATTAAAATATCCCAACATCAACCTACTATCAACTTCGAATTAACGACTCTGACGTAATATTAACACGTGACAAAATATATAACGTCAGGGCTACATTTATTTTTAATTAAAATATGATTAGAGAATTTTAGTAATTTGAGCTAGACATTAACGACATTATAGTACTCTAATAAAAAATATTAAAAATCAATAATTATTACATTAAATATTAATCAATATTTATTATATTAATTAATAAATATTATTTATATAAATATACAAATAAGAAAATAATTATAAATAAATTATATAGCTCATAAATATTTATTAATTAATTTTTCTTAATAGATTTTATATTCAAATTATGGTGAACTAATATTATTTAGATAATTCAATTATTTTGACCAAATATAATTTTTTTTATATTGTTCTATTCATCATTTCGAGAGGGTAAGAGCAACATTCGAGGAAATTACCTATTTTCTCTAGATTATGTTAAACTAATATTTTACCTATATTAAAGTTTTTTTTTTGTTCCGAAATATCTATGCTCAATTAATTTCACTGTTTTTCAATTATTTCTTAATTTTACTACAAATTTCCCTATTATTTGTTAAATTTACTAATTTTGATTCCAGTTTTATTTAGTAATTTAAATTTTATGATGATTATAAATTGGTTGCAAAGTAAAATAAATCTAAATTAATTTTTTAATAAAAAAATAGTTTTATGATAATTTTAATTTGAAACTTCAATATGTCAAATCGGTTTTATAGCTAAAATAGTTTCAAAGAACTTTAGTATAGATAATAAATATTTTTTAATTATATAATTATTTTCTTATTCGTACATTTATGTAAAGAGTATTTATTAATTAATGTAACAAATATTAATTAATATCTAATGTAATAAATATTAATTTTTAATTTTTTTATTAGGATATTATAATATCCTTAATGTCTTGTTCAAAGTACTAAAATGCCCCTAAAATTTTTCTCAGGATGCTAAAATGCCCCTGATTATATTTTGATTAAAAATATACGTAAAGCAAACGTGACATATTTTACCACGTGTCAATGTCACATTAGCGCCATTAACTCGAAGTTGACGGAGGGCATTTTTGTGAGGCCCTTACTTATACCCTAGGAAATTTACTATGTAATGTGTGATGCATGTATTCAATTGATGGTATAATTTATATATCATTGCCCAGTTCATGTTATTGTAAGTTGGGATCTAGATGAAATTGTTTGCTAAGAGAAGGGCAAAATGGCCATTTTATACTAAGTCATAAATGTGCATAATTAAAAGAGAATATGATATTGGGGACTCAATTGAAATAAGAAAGTCTAAGTTTTGTGGTGAGAACAAGAATTAAAGGGAAGTTAAGGGACTAAATGCAAGTTGTTTGAGTCAACAAAGGGGACCAATGGGAGAGTGACATTTAGCCACTCTAGATTCTTCATGAAACTTGAAGAAAAAACCAAGGGATTTCAAGAGAGAGTGGCCGGCCATTCAAGGGTAGAAACTCAGCCATTTCACTCCCTAAATAAACCCCAAAGAAAATTTAGCTTGTTGCTTGAGAGGAGAGAGAGTTTAGGGTTAGTATGCTAAGGTATAAGCCCTCTTTTTTCTTCTCTTCTACCTTACTAACTATGATGAGAAGATATATATATGATTATATATGTGTGATTTTCTATGTAGAAGGAGACTCAAGTAGGAGAAAGAGAAAAGAAGTGCAAAAAGAGTAAAATGAGTGTTATTTTGGCGTAAAAAGGTATGGGAACTTTCCATAAGTTTGATTGTGTATGATTGAATTTTTGACATAAGAAATGAGTTATTAGGTACTAAAACAAAGTATTAACATAGAAATTAAGTCCATCAATGCTTGGGAACCGAATTAGACAAGTTATAGTTGAAATCACAAAATCTGCCTTAGGACTTAACTGACCAACCCGGACTGTTTTAGCTATAACTCGAGCTACAGGAACTTAAATTGAGTGATTTAAGTTGGAATAGAAACTATACTAAGAGACCTTGAATTCATATGAAGAAGTGGAAAACTGAATCCCTTGTAACATGATAAAAATCAAGCTTGAACTTTTACTGTTTTTGCTGCCTTGTTAATAGGAGCAGTCTATGTTGTTTTGTGAATATTTGAAGATTTACAGTCTAAATGGAGTGATTTTTAATATTTTAGAAACTAGATACACAGGGTAACAACTTTTTAGAAGGCCACTTTAGCTGAAAATATCATGGTTAGCACCAAATAAGTAATAACTGTAACCCTCCCTTGTTTTCTTCTAAACTTAATTTTTGGCCCCAAATTGTTCCTAAAGCTCACCCAAGCCTCCTAAATGTTTTTAAATCCTTCTAAACATAAAATTAAAGATAATTTGTACCATTATATATGTAATTAGTATATTGAGATTATGAAAAGATAGTTATGCAATTGCGAATGTGGTTACACGATGATGATGATACTACACTGTGATAATTATTTTGAACATTTGCATGTCTAATTATGCAATTTGATGAATTGTATATAATGAAAGGAATAATATGTAAAATGATCAATGCTTGTACATAAAATTTGGTAGTGGATAGATAGACATGCCTATAGGATTATAGATGTGGCTGCCACAGTCTTAACCACGTGTGGGTCAACAATATGTCCTTATTGGGACCATAGTCGTGATCCCATATGGATCCACCTGTTTAATACCTATGGGTATTCATATTTATATGTTTGATACCTATGGGTACCCACAGCACCCGTTATCCACTCTTACAAAACTTAGGTAGGCATTCACAGGGCATGATAAATAGTAAATATTTAATGTGAATAATGACATGCTATATGTGTGTGTGTGTGTGTGTGTGTGAGTGGCTTTGTACTACAATCAAATATATAGTGATATTTTATAATTGATCATGAGACATTGTTAAATGACATAAGTGAATCTTATTATTATTGCATGTTGTGTGTGCATGGGAATAACTACTGTGAGTGGTTATTTTCATATTTATTGTTCCCCACTAAGTTGTATAACGTAGCACGGATGTTCATCTGTGTAGGTACCCAAGATAAGCCTTTCCAGCAAGGACAAAGCCAACAATAGTAAAGCCAACATCGGCTTAGGAAAAGCAAAGTATGGAAATGATAATGTTTTTGGGCTATGTTTTGTTATTGTAAATTTTATATATAAGTTTTGCTAAGAAAATGTATTGTAAAGACACAATGTAAAGGGAAAAACATTATTATTATAACTATGATGTATATGGAAACTTACCTTATATATATGTATAGCCTATTCTTATGCATGAAAATGATTATGAATCACAGAAAATTATATGATATATTAACAAATGAAATACAATATGCATTGTTATATGAAAGATGATACACTAAGTGACAGGAACCACGAAAGTATTAGATTAGTCCTTACAAATTTAGTACCAATTTTAGAATATCAGGGGTATTTTAACTCTTTTGAGATAACATGAAGGACATTTTAGTACATTTTTTATTTTTAAATACTTATATAAAACTTCGAGAAAAAAAATATGTAAATAGATTTAAAAGCAAATTTTTTTATATATTTGATATAATGTATTTTTTTGTAATGCATATCTAATATAATATATTGAATTAACAAATTCTTTATTTTTGATGATATATATTTGGAGCCAGAAAAGGTGAGATTCAAATTATAATTAATTAAAAAATAGTCAAACTTTTAACAATTTATGACATGTGATTTTTCAATTAATAAAACTCTTAACCATTAACATGATTCCCCAATTAATAAAATTTTAAGATTAAATTAATCGCCTAAATTATAATTATAAATTAAGCTTTAATTTAATGTAAGGTTTTATTTGGATCATAGTTTGCAACAGAATCGTATAGAATGGTATGGTTTAACATATTGCTTGAAAAAATGGATTCACAATGGTTATGATTTTTCATGGTTAATTCATAATTTCATTTTGTTCAAATTTTTAAAGTACCAAACTAGTAGTTTTGCATGGTTTTTATAATTTTTTTCTTTTACCTCATTTATTTAATTTTGATAACTTATTTTATATTCTAATATAATTCTAATCTTTTATCTCTTTTATTAAAATTATTCTTATTTTTTATTTTTTTAGTTTTTTCTCTTATCAAAAAAATTATTAAACTATACCATAACACACTATCTTAGCAAATATACTAGTAAATAAAACTAGAGGTGAGTACAGTCCAATCCAAAAATTTTAAAAATTTTGAATTCAAAAATTGCAAATTTTTCAAAATTGTATTTAATTTCAGTCTTTGAAAAAATTTGGAGGATCAAAATCATATTGAAAAGTAAAAATCTTTGTATTAAATTATATTGAAAAACCAGTCCAATTTGGCATGTTGTTTTGGTGTTTTCAGAATAATTCAATTTAATATAGTCGAATTTGGCATTCAAAATTTGTACAATAAAAAAAAACAATTTTAAGACAAACAAGAAAAATAAACAAAATTATATTAAATTCAAATAGATGTAAATACTATAATTTTTTAAATTAATTACACAATGTAACATGTTTGCTTGTCAATAAAAAAAAATGATTTAAACCTAGCTTGTATTTCATAGTTTATATATACGTTTTAACATCATCTTTAAACCTATAAAAGCTAGGGGTGTAAACGGTACGCTACAATTTGACAATTTATAAATTTTTATATTGTTTTGATATTTCGAATACTTTAAAAATTAAATATTGTAATTATTTTGAATATTCGAAATAATTCGGTATAGTTTTATAAAAATTCAGTACAATTTTTTCGATATAAAATAATACAGTATAATACAATTCGATATTTTAAATAATTTAATATTTTTAAAATTTTACAAAATAAATTAATAATGTGACGCCTCAAAATCCAAGTGGGCCTAAGAATATTTTAATATGTGAATAATATTTTTGAGGTCGGTTCCCAAAGGTTGATTTATTCAAGAGGTGATATGGGTAAGTACAATTTTTAGGCTTTTAGGCTTTTGAATTTATAATTTAGATTAGATTATATTTTAGTAATAAAGAAGCAATAAATAAATAAATAAATAAAGAGTTAAAATAAATAGTTGTAATAATAATAATAATAAGAGAAGTAAACTCCCAGAAATTTCTAGAGAAAAATATTATGGCCATACAAAATAATAAAAGAAATAATAAAAGAAGAAAAGGGGAAGGGAAAAAAAGAGAAGAAGGGGGAATGGAAGGAGGAAGGGATGAGAGAGAGGGGAGATCGGAAAGAACAGGGGCGGCGCTCCTCCTCGTCTTCGGCAGGTTCTTCGCCGGCGCTTACCTTATCGCCGGCCATAGCTCCGTCGCCGATCCGATCCCCTCACTACGGCGTCTTGTCCCTACGTGGTGACTCCGATTCTCCTCTCTGCACTGAAGTTTCTCCCATTTATTTCGGTGATTCAAGAAGGCAGACGGTGTCGTGACTAGCACCGGTGATTCCCCATGGCCCAGGTGATCATTTCGGTGGCTTCACACCCTCCCCACTCACCGGCAACGGAGGGATCAGAGAGGGAAAAGTGCCAGTCGTTCTAGCGGATTACCGGCCAACCAAGGCAGCAAATGAGCGCGTGACCACCCACCGCGAGATCAGGGGGGACTGACTTCCACGGCGGTAGCATTGGAGCACTCCGGTCAAGCTCCGGCGAGCACACCAACGGACCAAAATGAGGAAAAAATGCAAAAAAATTCCATCTTTGCCGGTACGTGACTATCAAATTTATCCCTCATTTTTTTATTAATTGAACTAGTTACAGAATTTTAAATTGAGGAAAAAGAAAGGAAATATAATAACAAATACATATTTGCTTTTATTGTTTAAATTACTTATTTTGTTGAATATGAAGAAAATTAAAGTAGACTCATTTAACGAATTGCTAAAGTGGAATGGGATTAGATGCAGTTTTGGGATAACAGTGGTGTGTAGGTGCTGTTAATTATATATATAGTTAAACAAAATTTACAGTTAGATTGATTCTTTGCCTATTTTTTTTTATGGTTTAGCTTTTCCTTACCAAGTAATGTTACTATTTTGCTAATTTGATTATTGGAATAATGGATTAATTTGCACCTTTAATTAGTATATTATCTAATAATGAAAGGGACAGGTATGGAAACATTAGATAAAATCACGCTTTAACTTTAAGTTAACTAAAATTATAACCATAAAAATTTAGTAGCAATTAAGTTGTAGCAAAACATATTTAGATTGAATTTTAAGATGTAAGTGACATTTCCTTTAAACCATAGGCTCTATATCAAAACTAGGAATTTTATGTGGGTAAAGAACTGGTCAATTGTCAATAATATATTCTTGGCAATATAAAGTACCACTTAAGATGCTGAAGCTTATAAAGAACCAAATGGAAATTTTAAATGAATCATTGTGAGTTCGTAAATAAGTAGGTAAATATGACTACAGGTATACTTGAAATTAATGAATGATGTATTAAGTTGGAATTTAATTTCTTATACGTTTAACTCAATTAGCCATCGATCACGGTCGAAGCACATATGTCAGAATTTAGGACTAACTAGTAATAGCGTGAAAAATATATATGTATGCATTTGGATGTGGATAGTACTTTGTATGACTTAAATGGGAAATGTGAAAAACTTATTAAATGCCTTTAAACATTAATGAAGAACGCGACTTATAGGTAAAAGAAATAAATTGGTTTAACCTTAATATACTAACAAACTACAAGGGTTAATTTAATTGAATTTCATTGTAGGTGGATTAGCTTTGTATTATTCAATGGACATGGTTTGTGAATTTAGTTAAAAATATATAAACCCAAAGGTTGAGTTTTTCCTATATTGAGCCTAGTTGATCAACTAGTATTATTGATAGGCTCAAGACAAAATAAAGAACCAATTGGGATGTGAATTTTTATAATTATATACACATAACATAACAACATGACTTGTAACAAATAGTTTAGATTGTTAAGTCATGAACTTCCTTATTGCCCAATTAGATACATTAAGCTAAAGATTTAACTCCTTAACTGTGCACAAACACTAGTTGACAAATATAATTGTTATGCTATTGATGGAATAATATGAAGAGTTACTTAAAATACTTCGTTATGAAAAATATACAAGCCTTTAGAACTTGAAAGCATCATGGGTAATCTAAATGAGAATTACAGAAAAATTTATTGATTTTGTGCACTTAATAACTAGTTAAGCATATAACAAGAAGTTAAAGGAAACAAATAAACTTAATCATAATAAATCATCAAACTACAAGGTTCATTTGGGTAAACCTTATTTAATAAACTAGTGTACATTATTTATTTAATTTTGCTGTGAAGTTTAACAACTAGAATCATTTTAATTATAAGGAATTCGCTTCCTTCTGGCTTATTATTCTTCGTCATTTTGTCATTCTACATTATTCCCTTGAGAAGTTGTAATTATAATAAGTTAATGTGTTGTTATGTAGTTTTGATAAAAATGAATGAGTATCACTTAATTCAATTGGTTTCTTGATGACAACTGTGTAAACTAGGTTGGATTATATATATAAAAACAATTGGTATATTTAATTAGACACTACTACCATAGTTACGTTTGAAGTTTTTAAAGGTGAAATTTCGTTTTGCCCTTAGTAAATTAGTGGGTAATTAAGGATTTAGGATATAATGGCTAGCCATAGGAATACATATACCACGGTACCACCATGAGATCACCATGAGCTATGATTTATTGTACACACTGAAGAGTAGCCAGCATCTGATATACGGTGGGTTAGTTGGATCGCATTAAGTTGTGGTCCCTCCACCCATACTGGAGTATTGGTATCGCATTAAGTTGTGGTCCCTCCAGTATGATAGCATACAGTCCTCGTCCCGCATATCTGGTTCGAGGATTTCCACTAGTAGTACTGAGCGCGATATTAATTGAAATGTAAGAAATATAACTGAAGGTATATAACAAATAAAATATGCAGATGTTAAGTTACTTATTAAATGACAAATTAATTCACCGGAATGTTATAAATCGAGTAATAATCTGAAATATGTAATTTTATTATCTCGGAACATCAAGTATTAATGAATGCATAGCATAGATTTCTAGTTGTTAGTAGAATGTCCCATAACATAATGCGTAAAATAATAAACATGTGAACACAATAAAGCTATTTATATGTGATTGAGTAGGAGTTTTGCGTTATATGGATGTTGAAATGTCAATATTAGGTTGCTATATAAATTGTCTGTTGTTAAACTGAATTGTTCTTCTATTATATATGTAATTATTACATATGGAATTATGGTATTGATGGTTGGTGTGCATTGTGAGATAGATAGTGAAAATTTGGTGTAATAGTTTCAATATGCTGGGAATAACTATTTGCAGAACAGATGTCCACACATGTTTGAGTTAATTACAGTAGAAAGGCAGGACAAAATAATCAATGGACTGCTATAAGAATTTCAAATACTTTCATAAAAAAAAATCTTACTTAACTAATTATAAATTTGGTAAGATTAATTAATTAGTAATTAATGGTCTATCAATAGCGATTAATATTGTACAGCTAAATTGTATTATAAAAAGGACCTGTATTATATTGCTTATGAAATTGGATCATTAACTACTTGTATGCATTATTTTATTAGATGAAAATTATCAACCTTTATATGTTTTACGTATTTTTCCTATATGTGTGTTTAAATTTAAAAATATATTTTAGTTATGCTTTTGAGAGTTAAATTTGATAGTCCCCACTAAGCATGTAGCTTAGCGCGTGGTTTTCTTCATGCATAGGTTGATTTGACGCTCCATCTTCTCGACACAAATGATGGAAGCTTCATAAGTTACTGCAGTTGGGACTAAGGACGATTTCGGTTTCAATAAGAAGTTAGTTATTCCAATTGTAAATCCTTGTTATTTTGGCATGTACACAGACATGACATAGATATTATTTAGTTTGTAACTTATTGATGCCTTGTTATTATTTAGTTTGTAACTTCTTTATGTCTTGTTAAAGTTAAACATTATGTAATTGATATATCTGTATAATAAAAGTTTTACTAGATAGTTGAACTCAAAAATATTTGAGTAATGATAATATGACAGGTGAGTTTAGACTATTATTTGTATAAGGAGGATGGGAATCTTGTGTTGGAGTTTGATTGAGGCTATGGAAGTTGATGTATGATTTTAGAAGTGTTGTTTTTGCATTCCTTGTTCACAGGAGGTTGACTATATATGGGGAAGGTTTGCCAAAATTTTTAAGAAAACAGAAGATAAAAGACTGAAATCTTTGATGGATTGGACAAAATTTATGTTGATTATCTATATACAGTTCATAGATTAATTAGTGATATCCTTATTTGGCTAGTTTATGGGACCGGTTATAGGGTGTTATACATAAAATAATAAATGTAAATACAATTAAAAGATCTTAATAAATATATCACAATTTAAGTCAAAGTATATTAATTAAAAATTAATATTTAACAGTTTTTTTTTTTGCATTATACTAACATTGATTTCAAAATATCGAGCAATATTTAAAAAGAAAATACAAATTTTAAATAATTAGATCATAAAAAAATATTAAATAATAAATTTAAAAATTTATATAAATATAATAATTATTTAATTTAAAATTTTCAAATTATTCAATTGATACATCTAAAGCTAAAAGTGTAATAGATAATAACTAGTTTTGATAACAAATAAGAATTTCAACTGTAATTGGAGTTGAAGAACTTTTAAATTTGTTTAAAGTTCTTCTTCTAGTACTAAAAGTTGATTTAGAAGCTATAGTTGAGTATTGAACAGCAAAGGCATTTCTAATAATTTCAATCAAAATTGGATAATTTGGTTCATTTATTTTTCACCAACTTAAAATATTAAAATCAGGAGAACTGTTTACTAATTTATCAGTCAAGTAAGTATCCATATCTCCTTGAGACACAATTTGCTCTTTATTTTTATTTTTCAAAATCACGCATCAATATTATCATCAATTTCATTAGAATTAGGTGGTGGGGCTATATTTTAATTAACATTAATCTCTTCTAATTTTTTATGTTCATCTATCAGTTCATTCAAACACAATTGTCACTTTAGAAACTAATTTCTCCCTCTCACACTTACTATAAAAAGCCATGTATTTTGAAACTAGAAATTTCATTTTGAATCTCGAATCCAAGACCATAGTTATAAAAAGAATGACATTCATTTTATTAATTGAACTTCAATACTTGTCAAATTTTAAATGCATTTATTTCCCCATTTTCATTAAAAAATTATCACCACTAGTTTGAGAAAATTACAATAAATTCAAAATACGCACAATATTTGAAAAATATAAGTTTGAAGTTGAATATAATACTCTAGACAATTTGCAAGTTATATCATAAAATCTTTTTAAAAATTTTGCTAGAGTTGTGATTTTCAATTAGCTTCAGTAAAATAAACAGGTCCAAAATTAATGAAATATTCATATAGGTATTGTGTTAAAAATAGATGAATATTAGTTAAATGATACTAAGATTAAATGAAATTAATTAATAATGTATTTATGTGTAAAGATAAATTAAGTTAAATACAAATTATTTTAATTACATATTTATATTCATACAGATATAATAATTATTATAATAATTAAATTTTCATTATTAATAATTAAACAATTTAATTTAATTTATTAGCTAATTATTATCTTAATTTTATATATTAAAATATATAATATAAATAATTAAAGTTAAATTTATATAGTACATATAGAATAAAGATTGATAATACTCTAAAAATTAAAACTAAGCCCAAATCATTACATCGAAGGCCCATCTTTAGAAGGCCAATAAATGTCTAAGCCTCTCCAGCTGATAGCTAAAACACGGGGAACAAGGTCATCTGATTGGACGTGACCCATCCCTTCCATAACAAGATTGTGACACACGCCTCTATCTAATAACCATCACCCCTATGATAGGCCATATGTAACACCCCATATTCGGTCTGAAAAATGAACCGAATACAGATGTCACAAACTGGTTTTGCTCTGAATAACACATAATCACTATAATTTATACTTAAATTATCAATTTATAATTTCTTACTATAATTTTTTTTTTCTAAAAAAAAATTTCGGTAAAACCTCCTTTAAATATTCACAGCCTCCTGTAAACCAATATACAACACAACACTTCTAAAATTCAATCATCAAGATCTACAGTCTCAATCAAACTCCTACACAAACTTTTCCCATCCTCCTTAATAATAATTAAACTAATATACCTGTCACGATAGTGCTAGTTCAATACTAAGATATTTTGTTCTCAATAGTTTACATAAAATATTATCACGTCTAAGCTAATATCACGATATTAAATCTCAATTAGAAACTTATAAATTATACAATCTTAGCACTTGTGTACATGCCAAAATTTCAAAATACAAAAGTAATATAAGTAATTTGATTTTTATCCTTAATCATCACCCTTCTAGCTGCAACAACCAATGAAGATTTCTTCCTTTGGGTTGAGAAGACTGAATGTCGAATCAACCTACACGCGAAAAAGAAAAATCACGCGCTAAGCTAAAAGTTTAGTGGTGACTACCAACTTTACTTCTTGAACATAATAGCTTAAATTATCTTTACAATGAAATAAATAGACACATGCATTATATAAGGCTAAATATTTAGATAAATGATATAGTTTTACATTCATTGTAATATCCCACATCGGTTGGTAAGGCGAACGAAGTAGTCCTTATAAGGCTATGGATACCTTACCTTCGTGGACGCGTTTTGGGTAGTTCACCTAGGAACAAAATCGTGAGGGCCTCGGCCCAAAGCGGACAATATTCACGAGTGACAATCCGGGGACGTTATAGTTGGTATCAGAGCCGGTGTCGGATCGGTGTGCCAGCGTAATACTAGGCCCCCAAGCCAGCGAGGACGCTGGGCCTATTTAGGTGGGGTGGATTGTAATATCCCACATCGGTTGGTAAGGCGAACGAAGTAGTCCTTATAAGGCTATGGATACCTTACCTTCGTGGACGCGTTTTGGGTAGTTCACCCAAAAACAAAACCGTGAGGGCCTCGGCCCAAAGCGGACAATATTCACGAGCGACAATCCGGTGACGTTACATTCATAATGCGCATCAACTGTCAATATTACAATTACATAAGCAATAGTTATATATATTATATAATATAAGAAGTAACTTAATTGAACAACAATTAATATAGCAATCCAATACTGACATTTTAGCATTCATGTCACGTAGCCTTTTTATTTATTTTCACAAAATATATTTTTACCATATTATATGTTTATTACTTTACATATTATAAGATACTCTACCTAAAATCTTAAATTAACATCATACATTCGTTAATATTACAATTGTCAAGGTAGTATCATTATATATGCCCAATTATGACTCGATTTGCAAATTTATAATATTCCGGTAAAATAACATGTCCTTCAATACACAACTTAGCACACACATACTCAATTTTTATTTATTTATTTGCAATTATATCCCTTATATTCTTGTATTTTTTATAACACGCTTTTATTCATATTATAACATTTTAAATTACTGATTACGCCCCTAGTTGTCAACAGTAGGCCACCACTAGACTGGATAAATGGAACAAAATATTCCATAAGCTGAAGGGACCATACCACAAAGGTATGATGTTCTACTCTAGTATCACATTAGAATGTACCGACTAATATCAATCCCATATAGTTACAATACCCATATCAGAATGTACCGGATAATATCAGTCCCATACAATAACAATTTCCATATCAGAAATAGTAATAGAATCCGAATCAGAAATCTGTGGGGTAAGTGCCCCTATGGCTAGCCATACATCCTAAGTTCTTGGTTATCCACTAAACACTAAGGGCATTAGAAATCGTTATATTTTCATATCTCAATTATTCTCATCTAAGCTGGATATTTAAGAATTCTTTACATATAGGCATTTAATGCCTTTGACAGAGATCATCTAAATCAAGTATTCCTGTAAATCATATTATATATTCAATCTGTACTATCATGCCTATAGAACTATTTACCACATTATATATATACTTAAGGCATTCACGTATTAATCATATATTATGTTCAGTCATCTAAGATTAACGGTTAACTTAAAATATTAAAATAAGTTCAAGGTCGATACATACAATAGATACCTCATCTACTTATCACAAATGAAAGGGCCACATACCTTGTAATAGTCATTTATTGAAACGTAAAAACGATGGACCAATATATGTCCGAACATGCCTTCTCAAGACAGAATATAATAATTGAAGATATTTGGATTACTTATTTACTTATCATAACTTTAAGTATATCATCCGTTATAGTTCATGCAAATTTCGTTAGATGAAAATATTAAGACAAGATACGCATATTCATCTTAGTATCTATTGTACAAAGGTACATTACCTGGTTATGATTACAACTTCTTAAAGAAGTAGAATGAAATAATCCGAGCATAACATATCAAAGATAACCACATGTATAATTGAACGATTCTCACTTATCAAATTCCACGGTCCCACCTAAGTAGCATAACTAAATAATGAGGTTGACAATCCTTCGAGATTAAATTTATTTGTTTCTTTTATATTTTTGTTATACACCCAATTTAACTAGTCAAGAAGTACAATTAACCCATTTTCCCATATCCCTTATTTAATCTATCCAAAGTACTTTATAGTTCAAATATATATATATATATATATATATATATATATATATATATATATATATATATTTTTATAACTTTTATATCTTAATTAATTCTTTAATTTAACAAGTGTAGCTTTATTACAATCTTTAATTGGTTAATTCAACATGTAAGAAATAAAACCTTTGACCAACCATGTCATTCGTTAGATTTACCTATCCTCATAGTCGTATTTACCCTCTTACTTGAAAATTCATAACAATTCATTTAGTTATACTTTACACATATTAAATTCTTAGTTAGTCTTTCATTCCTTCTTACTGTAATTGTCTTTATAAAATGTATGATGTTAATATTTCAACTACTATTCCCCTTTGGTTTTAAAACCATTTCTCCCATTCTAATTGACTCTTTATTTTATCCGAAATACATTGATTATATTAACTAGTTGCTACATGTATACAGATAATGAATTAAATCCTTAACCTAGTATACTTAACGATAACAGGATTTATATTTTAAAATCTAAATTATTTGATATCAATCAATTTCCTTAGATCAATATGTACATGAGTATATATCTAACTAACCATATGCTTATAATAACTAATCTAACCTTTAGGTCCTAACCATGATCTAAAAATTTTTTCAAGTTAAGATTCAGTCTAAGTTTTTCCATGTAGGCCCATTAAAATTAGCTAACATAAGAAAAATCCAATTTACGCCTAGTGTTAACCACTTGCTTGCACATGCTTCCCTTTTTAATCATCAACTAAATATCATTTTCTACTTATGCCTATTTTTCATAAATCAGAGATTTTACCCAACATTCCAAATTGTATATAAAAAATAATAATTGGTAAAATTTCCTTTTTTAGACAAACATATTATTCGAGTCAATATTTACCATTTGTCAATTGTTTCAATCAATAATTCTAAAGATAGAAATTTTGACTTTTAATATCGAGACAACCTATTTACTTAAACTGTTTGTATTGAATAACATTTCAAATTAAATTACTCATTTTCATTTGTAATTACTCAATTTACACATTTAACAGTATCTAATTACCTGAAATTACCTAATATCATAGCATAAGACAAGTGGCCATAACAATAGTAAATTCAACCTACCAAATACGTGTTCACAATCATGTATCACCATCAAGAAATAATTTATAATGCTTATACATCAACAAATATGCTAATCTAATTAAGAACACAAGAAACTGACTTTTAATTCTAAGAGATTTAACCAAATTCTAACAAAAATTCCGAATTCATTTAAATAAATTAACCAAAATCAAATTTGGTAGTCACATACCATTTAGTGTCGAATTTCTGAATTTTCCATCATTCTGTCTATTTTTGTGCTCACCGGACCATCACTGGATCCTCGTCGAAGCTCCACCGGCAATGCTTTGATGCTGCCGTGACGGAGGCCCAAACCTCAGGGTCTTTTTGCCAGTGGTCACGTGCTCAGGCACCCCTTAGATCGGTTGAAAATTGGGTTAGAAAGTAATGGCCACCACAACTCTGATCTGACCATTGCCGGCGATAGGAGAGAGGCGGTGGACAACCTAGTGCTTGTCTCATCATCGGGAACTCATCGGCGACGTTCGTGTCTCCATCAGCTATCGCGATTCGCCGGAGGAAAGGGAAGAAGCCACGGTGGAGGGAGGGAAGATCGGAGTTGCTGGTAGGCAATCAGACATGCCATGGTGGAGTTAGACGCCGGCGAAAGGAAGACCAAGGCGTGCGCAAATCGTCGCCATTGAGAAGACCGACGCAGTGGCCGATCGATGTCCCTGCTGATTTGTCCCCTGCGTTTCTCTTTTCTTTTTTTTTTAATAATTTGTGTCTCATATCCTATATCAATTGAGAGCCACAACTTTTTTTGATCCCGAAATTTCTAGGCTTCTACAATTTTTTTTCATATTATTATTATTATTATTATTATTATTATTATTATTATTATTATTATTATTATCTATTTGAATTTATTGTTATATACTTAATTCAAAAATTAAAACAAATATTCGATAAATTTATACTCCTGCTTACCAACTCGAAGCATTATTTACGAATTAAAAATATTATCTATCCCCAAAAACTCAGGGTGTTACAGTTCTCCTTCTTTTAAGAAAATTTTGTCCTCGAAATTTATTTAGCCAAAAACACAGACACGAGTACATCTCTGTTTAATTTACAATTTCTAACTCTTTGCTATTATACACTTGACCAAGTTAATATTTGACAAGTTGAGGTGAAAGAAAATTCGTCTTCCAACTATACTTAAATAGCAATGGCCATAAGCTAAATTATTACATGAACTTCTGTCAACAATAAGATTAGATTCATTCAAAGAAGTTCATTAGTTGCTCTAATCTGTCAGTATTTAGCTGTTACTTATCCATAATGTCAATCAAATTCCTTAGATGATTGGTTTATTCTCATCTATATTTCAAAATATCCGTTTACTTTCACATCTCAATCGATACTATGTTCTTTAAACGGTTTCAAAACACGTGCAAAGCAACCTCCACACTACCAATTCCAAGGGAAAGGGAGAAAGCCAATATCTCCAAAAAAATAAATCCTTCAGAACTGATAGATTGTAGGTGACAGTACCAATTTGGAATGAGTTATCAGGTAATTCATATCTATCAAATTCACTTATTTTGTCTCTTTTTGTGTGGTTTCTAAAAACCCCCAAAAGCATTTCAACTCCTACAATTAGCAAAATTTTAATTCTGCCTACCCACACCAAATACCATTCTTGACATTCATCAAAACAAACTTCTAGATTCTAAGAAATGATTCTTTTTTATAATCCTTGATAACTTTATGAATCCTTTCACTCAATTTAACATTCTTAGTGTGAGATTGCAAATAATTTAACTGTATCCTTATATTCCATGTAGATCACTATCACTTGTCATTGATAATGCTTCATGTATAGTTTGTGAAGATAGTGGAAGAATGGAAGACCTGCTCTGAGTAGGAAAAATTATGTATACACAACTCTTTTCCCTTATTGTAATACAAAATATTTAGAATCAACAAATTCTGACTCCATCTCATACGAGAACCGAGATTTAATAATCCAACCTTTTTGGAGGAAGGACATATTGTTACGATCCCTGAATCAATAAAAACTTCAAATTCAATCAATAAATGTAGAAGACATTACATTTTCTCATTTTCAGTCAACTGCTTCTTTTCGATACATCGTGTTTATGAAACTCCTCTTTTTTTTTAAATAGTCATTTGAAAATTAAAGACAATTATAATAAGTCCTAGCAACACTTTCATGATCATTATCCCATATTCCTTGCACAAATATAGATTTATATAGATCTCGAGTAACTATTAGTCATAAGTATCATCAGAATATTATTCCGATATTAATCATGTTGTCATATTAGAGAAACTTTAATCACAAAGTTAACCAAAACATTAACGATAAACAATACTTCCATGCTTACGTCTATTCAAGCAAGTGAATTTTTATCATTACATCACGCTCAATTGGAAATGGATTCATTCTTGAATCGCACTTCTTTTCAGTATTTACTTTGGCATGTACATTGACTATTCCTCACTTCTTTAATATTCACTTACCCTAACCAATTCTAATTCATACTATTCTTTCATAATCCCAATATCTCTTTCCTTACCCTATACACTCATTCAATAACTTGTCAATCTCCTTTGTTTACTAATCATATCTAATACTAATCCATATTATTCCTCCATTCAGTGCAATCAGTCACCTATCAGTTTTCCTTCGATTGGGGTGTATGTACAATAATTTATGCAATCATGAAAATGAATGATGCTAGTGCAATGTATGCAATATGTTGTATGAATGTATCATTATGCAGATACGTTTTTTCAGAAAATGGCAATACAATTTGTCCATCCCCATGCATAATATTTAAATCACTGCCCCAAATATCAAGGTCACTGACAGGTGAACAAAGTACCACAACTTTTATCTTAACTAAATTCTATCATTTTATGCCCAGAAATGCCTAAACCGATGCTCTGATACCATTAAATGTAACACCCCATACTCGGTTTGGAAAACGAACCGGATACGAATGTCACAAACTGGTTTTGCTCTGAATAACACATAATCACTATAATTTATGCTTAAATTATCAATTTCTAATTTCTTACTCTAATTTTTTTTCTAAAAAAAAATTTCGGTAGAACCTCCCCTTAATATTCACAGCCTCCTGTAAATTAAAATACAACACAACACTTTTAAAATTCAATCATCAAGATCTACAGCCTTAATCAAACTCCTGCACAAACTTTTCCCATCCTCCTTAATAATAATTAAACTAATCTACCTGTCACGATAGTGCTAGTTCAATACTCAGATATTTTGTTCTCAATAGTTTACATAAAATATTATCACGTCTAAGCTAATATCACAATATTAAATCTCAACTAGAAACTTATAAATTACACTTAAATTATACAATCTTAGCACTTGTGTACATGCCGAAATTTCAAAATACAAAAGTAATATAAGTAATTTGATTTTTATCCTTAATTATCACCCTTCTAGCTGCAACAACCAATGAAGATTTCTTCCTTTAGGTTGAGAAGACTGAATGTCGAATCAACCTACAAGCGAAAAAGAAAAACCACGCGCTAAGCTAAAAGCTTAGTGGTGACTTCCAACTTTACTTCTTGAACAGAATAACTTAACTTATCTTTAAATGAAATAAATAGACACATGCATTATATAAGGCTAAATATTTAGATAAAGGATATAGTTTTACATTCATAATGCGCATCAACTGTCAATATTACAATTACATAAGCAATAGTTATATATATTATATAATATAAGAAGTAACTTAATTGAACAACAAATAATATAGCAATCCAATATTGACATTTCAGCATTCATGTCACGTAGCCTTTTTATTTATTTTCACAAAATATATTTTTACCATATTATATGTTTATTACTTTACATATTATAAGATACTCTACCTAAAATCTTAAATTAACCTCATACATTCATTAATATTACAATTGTCAAGGTAGTATCATTATATACGCCCAATTATGACTTGATTTGCAAATTTATAATATTCCAGTAAAATAACATGTCCTTCAATACACGACTTAGCACACATATACTCAATTTTTTTATTTATTTGCAATTATATCCCTTATATTCTTTTTTTTATAACACGCTTTTATTCATATTATAACATTTTGAATTACTGATTATGCCCCTAGTTGTCAACAGTAGGCCACCACTAGACTGGATAAACGGAACAAAATATCCCATAAGCTGGAAGGACCATACCACAAAGGTATGATGTTCTACTCCAGTATCACATCAGAATGTGCCGGCTAATATCAATCCCATACAGTTACAATACCCATATCAGAATGTATCGGGTAGTATCAGTCCCATACAATAACAATTCCCATATAAAAAACAGTAATAGAATCTGAATCAGAAATCCGTGGGGTAAGTACCCCTATGGCTAGCTATACTATCCTAAGGTACTGGTTACCCATTGAACACTAAGGGCATTAGAAATCATTATATTTTCATATCTCAATTATTCTCATCTAAGCTGGATATTTAAGAATTCTTTACATATAGGCATTTAATGCCTTTGACAGAGATCATCTAAATCAAGTATTCCTATAAATCATAATATATATTCAATCTGTACTATCATGCCTATAGAACTATTTACCACATTATATATATACTTAAGGCATCCATGTATTAATCATATATTCTGTTCAGTCAGCTAAGATTAACGGTTAACATAAAATATTAAAATAAGTTCAAGGTCGATACACACAATAGATACCTCATATACTTATCACAAATGAAAGGGTCACATACCTTGTAATAGTCATATATTGAAACATAAAAATGATCGACCAATATATGTCTGAACATGCCTTTGCAAGACAGAATATAACAATTGAAGATATCTAGATTACTTATTTACTTATCATAACTTTAAGTATATCATCCGTTATAGTTCATGCAAATTTCGTTAGACGAAAATATTAAGACAAGATATCCATATTCATCTTAGTATCTATTGTACAGAGGTACATTACCTGGTTATGATTACAACTTCTTAAATAAGTAGAATGAAATAATCCGAGCATAACATATCAAAGATAACAACATATATAATTGAACGATTCTCACTTATCGAATTCCACGGTCCCACCTAATTAGCATAACTAAATAATGAGGTTGACAATCCTTTGAGATTAAATTTATTTGTTTCTTTTATATTTTTGTTATACACCCAATTTAACTAGTCAAGAAGTACAATTAACCCATTTTTTCATATCCCTTATTTAATCTATCCAAAGTACTCTCTAGTTTAAATATATATATATATATATATATATATATATATATATATATATATATATATATATATATGTAAATATTTTATAGCTTTTATATCTTAATTAATTCTTTAATTTAACGAGTGTAGCTTTATTACAATCTTTAATTGGTTAATTCAACATGTGAGAAATAAAACCTTTGACCAACCATGTCATTCTTTAGATTTACCTATCCTCATAGTCACATTTACCCTCTTACTTGAAAATTCGTAACAATTCATTTAGTTATACTTTACACATATTAAATTCTTAGTTAGTCTTCATTCCTTCTTACTGTAATTGTCTTTATAAAATGTATGATGTTAATATTTCAACTACTATCCCCCTTTGGTTTTAAAACTATTTCTCCCATTTTAATTGACTCTTTATTTTATCTGAAATATATTGGTTATATTAACTAGTTGGTACATGTATACAGATAATGAATTAAATCCTTAACCTAGTATACTTAACAATAACAGGATTTATATTTTAAAATCTAAATTATTTGATATCAATCAATTTCCTTAGATCAATATGTACATGAGTATATATCTAACTAACCATATGTTTATAATAACTAATCTAACCTTTAGGTCCTAACCATGATCTAAAAATTTCCTTAAGTTAAGATTCAGTCTAAGTTTTTCCATGTAGGCCCATTAAAATTAGCTAACATAAGAAAAATACAATTTATGCCTAGCGTTAACCACTTGCTTCCACATGCTCCCCTTTTTAATCATCAACTAAATATCATTTTCTACTTATGCCTATTTTTCATAAATCCGAGATTTTGCTTAACATTCCAAATTGTCTATAAAAAATAATTGGTAAATTTCCTTTTTTAGACAAACATATTATTCGAGTCAATATTTACCATTTGTCAATTATTTCAATCAATAATTCTAAAGATAGAAATTTTGACTTTTAATACCGAGACAACCTATTTACTTAAACTATTTGTATTGAACAACATTTCAAATTAAATTACTCATTGTCATTTGTAATTACTCAATTTACACATTTAACAGTATCTAATTACCTGAAATTACCTAATATCATAGTATAAGACAAGTGGCCATAACAACAGTAAATTCAACCTACTAAATACGTCTTCACAATCATGTATCACCATCAAGAAATAATTTATAACGCTTATAGATCAACAAATATGCTAATCTAATTAAAAAGACAAGAAACCGACTTTTAATTCTAAGAGATTCAACCAAATTCTAACAAAAATTTCGAATTCATTTAAATAAATTAACCAAAAGCAAATTTGGTAGTCACATACTATTTAGTGTCGAATTTCTAAATTTTCCATCATTCTGTCTATTTTTGTGCTCACCGGACCGTCATCGGATCCTCGCCGGAGCTCCACCGGCGATGCTTTGATGTTGCCGTGATGGAGGCCCAAACCTCAAGGTCCTTTTGCCAGAGGTCAAATGCTCAGGCACCGCCTAGATCGGTCAAAAATTGGGTTAGAAAGTAATGGCCACCATAACTCCGATCTGACCATTGCCGGCGAGAGGAGAGAGGCGGTGGACAACTGAGTGCTCGTCTCATCATCCGGGATTCATCGGCGACGTTTGTGTCTCCATCAGCTGCCTCGATTCACCGGAGGAAAGGGAAGAAGGCACGGTGGAGGGAGGGAAGATCGGAGCTGCTGGTAGGCGATCGGACATGCCATGTTAGAGTTAGACGCCGATGAAAGGAAGACCAAGGCGCATGCAAATTGTTACCATTGAGAAGACTGGCGCAGTGGCCGATCGACGTCCATGCTGATCTGTCCCCTGCATTTCTCTTTTCTTCTTCTTCTTCTTTTTTTTTATAATTTGTGTCTCATATCCTGTATCAATTAAGAGCCACAACTTTTCTTGATCCTGAAATTTCTAGGCTTCTACATTTTTTTTCATACTATAATAATAATAATAATAATAATAATAATAATAATAATAATAATAATAATAATAATAATAATTATTATTATTATTATTATTATTATCTTTTTGAATTTATTGTTATATACTTAATTCAAAAATTAAAACAAATATTCGATAAATTTATACTCATGCTTACCAACTTGAAACATTATTTACGAATTAAAAATATTATCAGTCCCCAAAAACTCAGGGCGTTACACCATACCTGCTTCAAAGTAGGCCAACTATTCAAAAACATTGTTTAAGTTCTCAAGCTCTATAAATAACAGGTTCATTCTATAAACTCATGCATTCTCTCTATAAGTTTTATCCATATTCTCTCTTTAAGAGCTTTCCTCTTAGTTGCTAATTTAAGCATTGGAGTGCTAACGTTCGGTACAATTGGGTAAGCACCTTTTATAGGGCTTACGTACTCCAGTCTGATTGAAATCTAAATCCTCCAGTGCACATCAACCTCTCATTCTTTTCTATTCAGGACCCTTCCTATCTACTATGAAAATTCTTGATTTACCATTTGATGCTCTTGTTGCAAATCAATGACTGAGTAGAAAAATCTAACCTCCATGCTGTTGGGAGGAATATAGATTCATAATCATAGAGATAATGTCGAAATACAAGAACTCCATAAAAGTCTTCAAGACTATATGGGAAAGCCACGTATGGTGGAAATGAAATCCTAGACTAAAAGAAAGCAAAAAATTGTGTATCAGGTTCGAAAGGAAGCAAAACATCCTCTTTTTGAGACACTGCACAATGGATGTAATAGACTTCCAAAAGTAGCCTACTGAAAAAAATACTAGGAGGGATGAAACAATAGTCCCTTCTTTTATCTCCAAATAAGCCAAAGGGAAGAGCAAGAGATGCAGAAGAAGGAATATCCTCTCCTTTCCACGTACATCAAGAATTTGTATCATGCTACGTGAAAAAAGGGAAAGACATAAAGCAACACACTCTCCCATTTAATTCAAGGAAGAGAAGCAATGTGTAGAGGAGAAAAGACCCTGCTTCATATCTAGATGAAAGAAGAGCGCTTACTTTGTGTCAAGATGAAACGAGTTACTACAAAAAGCCCATTGCCGATTGGACAATTGGAACCCCTAGATAGAAAAAGGGGGACAACTGCTCCCAATAAGAGGAAATAGTCAGGAGTTGAAAAACTTAGAGGAAAAAATCCAAAGGGGGTAATTCTAAGATAAAAGAAGCACAAAAAGCATTATGCCTCATGAACTGAATATACCAAATATTTGGGTCAAAAGGCCAACTTAGAAACCCTCTCTCCACTATAACAGATTTGATCGACACAAGCAAAAAATGAGCCAAGAATTATACCTCTAGTGAAGTAGCCATACAACAAAAAAGGAGATAACACACCCAATATTAAATAAAGACGAAATCGCTTGTGCCAATATTGAAGGAGCATGAAACATTTCCCTCCCTCAATATCATACATCAAGGCACAAATCTACATAGTTCTCCTATAAAAGAGACATAGAAAAAATAGAAAACTACCTCCATACATTTGACCAACCTAGAATTTGGGAGCTGACATTTTTGTCTTACCAACTCCTCCTTTCAGCGAAAGCAAAGCAGGAAGGAGAAACTGAAAAGTCAAAACCTGATCAGATGTAAAGATACAAGTGAAAAATTCAGGTGAGCAAGGGCATTTCCCCATGCCTGATCGAATTAGAGGCATAAGCAAAAGAATTCGAATTAGAGAAAGAAGACACCAATACCGAAGAAGAACAAAACAGTACAAGCTAGGTCCAAAGGAGAATGAAATGTCTCTCCTTTGAGACATTAGATGGTTATCGCCACAATGAGGATGAAGAGAGACTGCAAAATGAATCTTCCTTATCTCAACATCATGAAGGGCCAATCAAAGGAATTAATCCCGATCAAAATGATTGATGAATCCTAGAGATGGCTGTAAAATTGCATCTTATGGACACAGATAATCGAGGAAGCCACAGAATAAGAAAGGAGAAAAAGAGGGACAACTATAAAATAGCACCCTATGGACAAGGACATTTGGACAACAAAGCCTAATATAGTCCTAAAAGGAATAAGAAGAGTCTGATTCGATAAAGTTGAAGAAGGCACTAAAAGTGCTTCCCTTCATCAACCAAGAAAGTTGATTAGACTCGATTGATGGATTCTTGATCAAGGCGAATTATAGAATAAGAAGGACTTACAAAGTTGTAATGGCAATCTCGATTGAAAGATCGATGAAAATTTTTTATTATCGCAATCGAAAGATCGATGAAAATTTGTTATTATCCCGATCAAAAGATCGATGAAAATTTAGCTATCCCAATCAAAAGACTAATGAATAAAGTTTATCTTTTAACTCAATCCATATTTTTAATCAAGCCTTAATACATTGTTGCTACCAAAATAATAAGCATAAAAGTAAAAACGAAAATCAGAAAGACAAAATTTATTCTTTCTGATCTATCAATTACATTTAAAAGTTTGCAAAAAAAAGAAGCTCAATCTTATGTCTTGCCATCAATCATTATCATCCTTTCTTAACCTTCAAGACATTGCAAACATCTCCCACTTGTTGCACATCGGAACCAGGAAAATGAAAAAATATGAACAATGGTTTAAAAAATTGAGGATGAAGAAAACAATAGAAGATAGAAGATGCATCACCCGCCATAGTAAGTGATGCTATGCTAGGGAACTGTCCTACCATTCATTCGTCTTCTTAAAATGGCAACATCAAAGTAGGGTAAGAGACAATCAAGGGGCTTCATAGGAAAAGCAAGCAAGAAAAATAAAGATAGAAGTGGATAGATAAGAATACAAAGGAACGACTCTATTTATAAAGAGTCAGGAAACACACGTGGCAATCCTAATAAATGAGGAGTCAAACGAAATAAATGGCCATTATTAAAGCTCAAAAATCGAAGCCATAAAGGGCATTCAATTAATGTCATTTCCCAAGAAATGTGGTAAAAAAGGCAACAGTTTGGAAAAGCGACGATCAGACACCTATGCATTAATGGTCTAATTAGACACAGGAAGTTGTTAGCAAAAACATTAAACTCTTATCGATGACTACCGAACAAAATAAAGCAAATATTTTGGACTCATATTTGATATTTCGATAAAAGGCATCAAAATCCAGTGATCATTCTCGATCAAGGAAAATAAATTTAAGTCATTCTTAGGTTTCCTTTGAGCTTACCGATAACAAAGGGATGAAACGCATGGGATTTGGCATCTCAAAGTAGGAAGGGCATAAACTACAATAATATCATCCCGATCAAAACAAATCTACAAAATGATGCTCTCATAAGACAAGTTAAAATGCCACTCAATTATAGTATCTCTTTTCTCATTTTTAGTTTTTAGCGGTATATCATATAAGGATAAGCAAAAGAAAAGACAGATAAATTATGGCGCTCAATGGTAAGGAGGCTAAGAAATCATACAAAAGATAAAGTTCATTGAAACTTTTAAAGTCAATATAGAATACATTCAATACAGAGTTTTTTCTGTAACACCCTTTCTAAAGCATATTTCTATCTTCTGACATATTACCAAAAATGTACTACAATCAAATGATCTAATATTCTATACATTTATCGCTACAATCAATACAAAGTTTTTTCTGTAACACTCTTTTATTCTTTCTCTATCTTGTGTTGGCCGTCTTGCTGCATATATTATCCTTGAGAAGAGGTCCTATCTTGACAACCTACACGGATAAAAACCCGTGCTAAGCTATATAGCTTAGTGGGGAACATAAAACACATAGATGACCTATTATGAAAGTCGTCAATGTAATGCATACACATAAAAGCACATCTTTAAGCATATAAACCAATCATTTAGAAAAATAAGATTATAATCATAACCTCACAGTTTAATTACATTCCCATATTATTCTTATATCCAATGCCAAACACCTATTAACATTTTACTTAATTATCAATTATTAACCCTTAGGTTTAATCATATACATCAAATATACTTTATAAATTCCTTTAGTTTATTCTTATTTGATCATATCGACTTAATCATCTTTCTTAAGGACGGGTTAATATCAATCTAGATTTGTAGGAAAGCCCAATTTTTAAATCATAGAAGTTAAGTTAATAAATTGGGTATCTATACATTTATCGCTACTAGTAAGTTTTATGCCACATAATCATGTATATCATATTTTAAGTATCAAGACATATATTAATGACCTTAACTAATTTTTATCCCTACTATGCCATTTCATTTTCTCTTTGGATACCATTCGGATTTCCTAATGCATTGTATCATTAATTTACCTTTATCTTAAGCTACAAATCATATTGATTACACTAACTGTAAGTTCATAATTCATTTAGGTTCGCATGTAAAGAGTTACAAATATCATTTCTTAATATTAAGCAAGAAATGAGTAGCTAGAAGGAAAACATATTGGTCAATGCAGCTAATGAAAGACATCACTATGCATAGATACAAATACGTATATCTTGTATTCCTAGGTATAGAAAACACTCTGAATTTACATCAATAATTTCATAACATTCATATACAGGGAGTCACATAAGTCACTTCTCAATTTCAAGCGAGGAGCATGTGTATATAGGAACATACATTTACCAATATGCTCTTAGCCAAGACAACCATAGTGTATAAGTTCATATGCATAACTTATTGTCTAGTATGCACGTGTAATACTAAGATGCCATGTATATATATATATTATAGCCTCCTTTTTATATCATGTTTCCATATGAAATATAGGGATGTAATATAAAGATAATATGAAGATCAAGTTTAAGAACTATCATGCTTTTTTTTTTTTATCTTTTAATGGTATATAATACTTTTTTAATTCAGTAATAAGCCTGTGCTTTTCTAAAGAATTAGATAACGGGTTAAACTATAATGGTAGGACCTAAAGGTACAAATAAGATACCTGAAGGTAGTAAATAGTAGCCCTTTACAAGAATGAACGGTAGCCTCTTTCGGGAATGAAACTGTACGGTAGATCGGTCAAATGGACTCAAATGGAGTCGGTTAATGACCCAAATGGGGTCGAGCTATGCTGTATAAAGACCCAAACAAGGTCAACAGTAGCCCTATACAAGAACAACAGTAACAACTAAGAAATTACCCTTATAGGTATGCCTATCTATCTATAACCTAGACACAGACGCAGGCCATCTAACCTCTTTACTTTATCTTTTTGTATTTTACTCTTTCCAATCATATACATATATACTCATGTATAACTGTGAGTAGGATATAATATTCATGTTCATGTATAAACTTTCAGCGAGCATGATAGTATACACATGTTTAAGATAAGCATTCGATACTTGTAATCCATATAAGGGCATATATCTTATCATGTACATATAAAAGCAATACTTATCATCATGCTATCATCGGTTTCTTTACCCAAATGATACATACTTACTTATCTATTTTTCACATTTCCTCAAAACATGCAATATGGCTTTAAAATCACATGATGAGTATACTTATACTATTCATGTTTGCTCAACCACTATAATTCCATACTTTCAAGATGTAATCAAAGAAGCTATGAATGCATGGAAACATCATATGTGCATATTATCATTTTAATAATGCATACCTTTACAATTCTCTATTTCCATTTCCTATGCATCTTTATATTTAAAACACATCATCACATGTTCATATTAGTTTAGCATGTTAAGCACATGTGATTATGATATTACCACTAATAATGTTGTTAATACAATATAAATGTCTAAACATATAAAACACACACACACAGTTATACATATACAACTCATGCCTTTATGCAAGTATCTATAAACATACAATACTGTAATTATTTATAATCATATGATAACATAGTGGTGTAAGTACACATACATACTTATACTATCTCAAGTAACAAATAAAGTCATGTTGACTTAGGTCTATTTGGGATTTTACCACATCCTACTTCTATTCTTTCCTATATTTATAAATCACTGCATGTCACCTTTCCATTATTAATACATATATATTTTTAAATCATTTGAACACACTCACATTACCCATTTCAATCTTAGAGTCATGCATATCATATTCTCAATCATGTAAGAACCAATCGTAAGCACGACATTCATCTCGAGCACAACAGAAAAAGGAAAATAGATAAGAAGAAACCAAAAGAAAAAAGTGAAGAAAGAAAAGCCATACTCTGTCACGAGCACAACAAAGTCGCGACTATGATAGTGTTGAGGAAGTTCATCCCTTCAAATTACGAAATTCAACAGTTCAACCCAACTTTTCTCTTGCATGCAATCTTTAACTCATTTACTCAATGATACATCAATATACCTCTAAAATAAATGTTATATTCTCACTTTTAAACACTTTTAAATATCACATCCAACATAAAATAATAAAAATCAAATCCAAAATTTTTTGTAAAATAGAGCAACATGCTCATCCTGAAAATCTATCAATTTCTGCAATTATTTTCCTTTCTTTCATTGACTTATAAATTTTCTTAACTTTAACTATTCTTTAACCTCATGTTATCTTGTTAAATCAATTAAACCTTAAAAGAAACACATGTAGACGTTAATTGAACTAATCCCCTATCCTATCAACATTATCGTCTTTAATTTTCACCAAATCACTTGCAAACAAGATGTAAATCTTCAGATCTCATCTCTATAACCATATCATCATCTCAAAATGAATCCATTACACATTAAATCTACATTTTAACACATTCCAACCACATGAAAAATGAGTGGAGTTTCCAAACCTGACATGCAACACCAAATCTTCCATCAAATCCTCATTCTCTCACGTTTTTTTCTTCCACTTTCCTTGCTTGCTTAGCTCTTTGAAGACACCTTTAATCAAGCCTTCCTCACATGCATGATGATGGAAATAAAGGGATGTTCTTTAGGTGAAGGGGCTAGATTTACAAGAAAGAAGAGAGAAGGATTTACATATTTTAGAGAGAGAAGAGAGAAGTGGGGAAATTATAAATTTTAGAGAGAAAGGGAGAAGGGAAAGTGTTTCTTTCTTTTCCTTTTTGGAATGGCCAACCTTCACCTTTAATCTCCCTTTTATACCAAATTTTTATGGGGTTAACTGGGAAAATGACAATATGCATAGCCCACAAGATAAGTGCTCTTATAATCCCTTCATTTTTCTCATTTTACAATTGCACCCCAACTATCTTTCTTTTATTGTAATTGACCCATTTACTAATACTTTTGTTCCAAATATACACATAGTAAAATAACTATTTTACCCTGCATCATTTAAAAAATTTAATCCTCACATCTAAACTTGTAATACATCATCCAATTATACTTAATTAGATATTATTACCATGATAATATCCTTGAATTCTTCTAGGGCCTATTTTGGGTCCTTACAAATCTCTCCTAAGGCCTATTTTGGATCTTTTTATTCGGTATTTTAGTTCGGTATAATAAGATCCAGATCCGTGTACAACAGTAGTGAAAATAAAATGGAAAAAATAGTTAGATTTATTAACTCCTATCTAAACACTACTAAAAAATTATATACTATGTGACATTGATATCAAAATCAAAAAAATATACCTATAGAAAAATTAAGACCACAAAATTGAAAATAAGAATCTATAGTAATTAACAATTTACAAATTCAAGTTTTTAATAATGATTAAAAAATAATAAAAGTAATTAATAAGTATAATTAATTTATTCATAAAATAGATTAAATATAACTATATGTGAATTAAATACAATTAGAAAATTAAACTATGATATAATTGTAAAACAAATCATATAAAAATATATGTATGTTAATCTACTCATATTATTCAAAATAAAATACATTTCTATATTTCAGTTGTTTCAGTTCAATACAATTCATTATAGTTTGGTACAATTTGGTTCAATTCTCGATCTGATTATAGTTAAAGATGTATAATCATATCAAATAAAAATCAATAGTTCAATTCAAATCAGTTATAGTCAATAAATCAAATTGATAATACTCAATATTTCTTAAAAATGGACCAATAAGAAGAAAGGCCAAATCGGCTAAGGGGCCTAAACCACCAAAGGCCCAGTGCCACATAGCCTCACACACACTGCTAGAGGCATACCAAAAGTCCATAAATGGGACAGTTCGACCGGCCAAGATGGCCTCTTCCCGTTAGAAACTCCTGATACACGTTACCAATCCACTGGTTGTCAAACTACTAAAGCTGAGATAAGCCTCTTAAGTGGATTTTCCACTCCTATAAATACCAGGTTCATTTTCAAAATGCACATACAAGAATTCTTACGTATCTTATATAACTTTCTTTCTAAAAAAGTCTAAAACTGACTTAGTGATTGGAGTGTTCAAGCCTAGTTCGACTAGGTAAGTCTTTCTTTTGTAGGATTTTTATCTCATCAAGCCCGACTAACCTTATCTCTCGAACGTATATGAACCCAAAGTGGCACCTTCTCACTTGTTATACGTGGCTCCCTCTTTATTAAATCCCAAGATATATCATTTGGTGCTTTCTTTAAAATTCAATGGCTGAGTTAAAAATGCCCTATTCCTACAGCATTGAGATAAATACGGGCTTGATACTATATGAAGAGGGCTAAAGCATAAAATTCCATGAAAGTCTCCAAAACTACATAGAAAAGCCCCAAACAACGGCTAAAGAAAAGTGAATAAAAATAAAACTTGGGGATTGAAAGAAAGGGAAATATTGTGCACTAGGTATGAAGGAAAGCGAACCATCTTTCCTTTGAGACATTATAAAATAGGTGCATAAGACCCCAAAACTTTCTTACTGGGAAAGATATTGGGGAAAAATAACGAGACTACCTCCCTCTCCGCCTCTAAGTGATCCATAAGGGAAGGACAAATGTAGATGGAAGTCATGCATCTTTTCCCTTCCACGCACACATCGGGAGGATGCCTCAATGTTCAAAAAAAGAAATGTCGAGAAAGATTTCAAAGCTACATGCTCTCCTATCTACTTTAAAGGAAAATGAGGCATTACCCCGCTTTGCACTAAAATGAAAAAAGATGCACTCGTTCCATACTAAGATGAAATAAGTCTCAACTTCGGTCTATGACTAATCAGTCAAGCCGAATCCTTATAGATAAGAAGGGACCAATCATAATTGCTTGCAAGGGGATTATGCAAAAATGAAGGGCAAGAAGGAGAAATCCTGAAAGGGATAACTTAAAGATGGAAAGGGTTCCACAAACTCTCCACTTCATTATCTAGAATATCCCCAACAATAGATCAGAGTTGGAAAATAAGAACTTCATAAAAAGCCCAACCCAAAAGGTCTAACTCAAAAACTCCTTTTCTTTTCATTATTAAGATCCGATCGGGATAACATGAAAACATAAGCGAACAAATAAAATCCCGCAAAATTGACATATAATGAAAGATATTTAAGCTTGGAAAAAACCACATGAGGGCTTCAAGATGAAAAGGAACCTACAAGGTAAAAGTCCCTTTCAAGACACATCAATATCCTTCCATATTACAAATGGCACAGCTTGAATGACAAGTCAAAATCAAAATGGTTGGCATAATTAGGGTCAATGCTTTTATCTTCTACAGAAATGGTCAATGATCTCTTGATCGAAAGAAAAAGCAATAATAGACAAAATTTCAATAAAAGTCGTCATGCAACTTTACTTTGACAAGTACAATTGAAAGATTGGTAAAAAGCATGACCAGGTCAATGGCCAATCGAAAAGATCACAGAAAAGTCCTTGTAACTTTAATCGAAAGATTGACATTCAAAATTGTAATCATCATCAAATAAATACTGCTTATTCGAAGCTAATATCTTCTTAGGTAATCAGATATAAAGCAAAGTATGCCTTGAAAATCACACAAGCAAAAACAACCAATGGTGAAAGTTAAAAAAATGAGTTTTTGATCGAAAAGATAAGAGAATCAGTACCACTTGGAGATATGTTGTACAAAATCTTTATAAATAAAAAAGAAAGAAAGAAAGAAAGAAAGACATCAAAAATTGAAAATTTCATTAAAATTTTCAAAGTACAAAGGTACACTAAAGTACAAATACAAAATACATTATTCTTATGATTTCACCACCACAAGACCACCTCTTATCAGCCCTCAGCAATGTTGCGACTCCTTCTCTCCCATGGCATGTCAAAACCAAAAGATGGAGAGGCAAATACAAACTTACATCTCTTGCCATGATCTCTAGTGGTATAAAATGGAAAGTAGAAGAGGGAAATAAAAAAAAGGACCCTTCAACTAAGCCCTATGAGTGCAAAATAAAAAGGAAGTAAAGGGGTCACAAAAATGAAAGGGAGTAAATTTCATTAATTTTTCTAAAATGGAAAGGGCCAGAGATATAAAAGGTCTGAAGTAATCAGGTGGCTTCATAAAAGGGGCAAAAAAAAAAAGAAAGAAGAAAAGATGAAAGACCCTTAGAGAAAACATTTTAGGAAAAAGGCGAAAGCATTTCAAGAAAGCACAAGGGATACGCTTATTTATAGAAATCCCAAAAAACTGCTTTGCAGAATTAATGAAGATCACCACTTGGCTATTTCCAATAAATATGGACTCAAAATCAAAGTATAAAAATTAAAGAGGATAATAAAATCACCGCTATAAATACACAAAGAATGAAGCGGCAACCATTAAAAATGGCTGATATTTCGCGTTCCACGAAGCGACGTCATTAAAAAGCATGACTGAGGAAAACTCGAACAAGTCAAGTACCTAGGTCAACCTATCAAACTCCCACTCTCAACATGTCAGAGCATATCAGAGGCTCACACAGCCTCAAACAAAACAATAACATCTCAATAAAGAAGGAAAATGTAAGGGTTTGTAGAAAAAAGACCAACCATGCCAATCAAACCTGATCGGAGGGATAAACAACCTCCCCATGAAATTTTTTTTATTAGGAAAATACGATTGCCCAAAAAAATCAGTAACATTGACAAAAGGAAGACGAAGATGGATTGAGGAAAATTGTTGAGTTTGAGCTAGAGCTAGTCGATCTTTAAAATCTGATCAAAAAACCCGTAGTAGGCTTGATCAACACTCTACAATGAAGAAAGAATGCATTTCAAAGCGAAATAAAGAAAAAAGATCAAAGATAATAGAAAACAAGCATGGAGGAAAATTAGCGTAATAGTAAAATCGGGTCTCAAGACCCCAAGGAAAGCCACTATAACTACCCCGATCGGACATCTTCAAGTGCTTTGAAAAGCTATAATCCTCGGAGGTAGGCCTTATTTCAAATTTGAAAAAAAACCGATAGAATCCAAAAAAATAAAAAGAAGCAAAATTGAGCGCTTAGCCCCCTAGATGGCCTCGCAGCATCAAAATCATATTCTAGAAAATATTAGTAAAAGCCAAAAGCAAGTATTAAGCCAAAAGCTATTTGGAGAAGAAACTGATCAACCTGCAAAAATGATCGCAAAAGACAAAACTAAGGCACTTTGAAATCGAGACAAGCCTAATTTGATCGGTCATATTTAAGTCTCAAAAAACCTAGCCATGTTTAGGCAGATCAACTATTCCTAATCAACTCCATTTCTTCAAGGAAGACTTTAATAACAAACAAAGGTTGAGAAAGATAGAATAATAATAACCTAAGGGAGCATCGAACCACCAATATGGCTAAATAAAATCTTTAAAAATCGCATTCCAAATAGATAGATGTAACAAGGTAAGGAAAGCCGAGCACTCTAAAAAGTCAAGAGCTCGGCTTGAACCAATTTTCTAGAGGACATCGTAGCATCAAGGTTACTCTAAACAAGAACCTCAACAGTCGACATTTGATCATAAACAAAGAGCTATTTGCCAACGAATCTAATTGGCACGTAAGAAGAGAGCCATAGCCAACTAACTTAAAGAGGGTAAAAGGACTCTCGCTGAGACATTCACACAATGATTAGAGTAGAACACAAACAAAAAAAAGGCTAATCTAATTAAATCTCAGTCTCATTCGGATGGCTCAGAAGCCCATAAGTGAACCCTACATCTCCATCAAGAAAAGCTCCGATCAAAATTCAAAAAAGATAGAACGGCGACAACTCAAGAGAGCATTACTCCGTAAATTAATCGATTAAAAGTCATATTTTGATCAAGCAAACACAAAGAAAGTGTAAAGACTATTCTATGCATTTCCTGAACATTCCCTTTTCAACTCATACCACCTTATATGCAATCATTCATAATGTGGTTCATTCACATAATTATTGCATTCATTAGCATTCCTTTAAATTAATTTATCAAATTGGATAAGATCATGCAAAAAGGACCACTTGCTATATTATGCTTTACAACCATTTTACTTTTTACAAACCACTCTACTTAGTACAAAATGAAAATGTACAAAGGCAAAAAAAAAAGTTGACATCCTCATACATTGACTCTCCCTAGGGTTGGCCTTGTTAATGTAGATTTCGCCCCTGACTGAGAGTCTGAACTTGAACACCTATATGGATAAAACCCATGCTAAGCCAAACAGGTTAGTGGGGAACATATAATATATGAATAACTACTCACAGTGGTCATTCCCAAGCACACAAATATGCAACAATATAAAAATACATTTATTATCATCGGAGAACAATATAACCAATAATAAGGAGGATATGTTAATATATTGCTTATAATACAAGTATAAACATATATAACAAATCACTATTTAGCAATCCCTTTAAAGGTATTTTCTTTTCTATGAATGCCTGGCTAACTTCTATGGGTGTGGATAACGGGAACTGTGGATACCCGTAGGTATCAGTCATATGAATAATCGAAGGTGTTAAAAATTTAGACCCAATTGGGGTCTAGACTGTGAACCCCAATAGGGTTAGGACTATAACAGCTGCATTGTAACCCTATAGACATACCTATCTATCCACCACCAAGTTCTATGTGCAGGCATTAGGCACTTCGTATATCATTTCATTTATTATAAACAATCCATTACAATGCATAGTTATACATGTACACGTTCATAGATAACATGATAATGTAACATTACTATCAATATATATTTCAATAATGCAACACTTATATATACATGTATGCATTATTTAATGGGAATATTATAAATCATGGATACACATATACATACTTTGATACAATTTCATATATATATATATGCAATTATAGTCCCCATATGTTTAGGTTTTAAGGGATAATGTGTCCTATTAGAAGCACAACACATGGGAGCAGTCTAAGGTAATAGAAAAAGGAAAGAAAAAGCAAAAATAGAGAAAAAAAACCTGCTTTCACGAGTGTGACAAGTGCCGCAAGCATGACAGTGGGTGTTTGGCCAATTAAAATTTCCCCTGTTCATAAAATTCTACTGATTGGTTCAAAAACTTAACTTGCATCGCAGTTTAGACATGCTAAATGACTTTTTCTAGCAAAATGATCTTCTACAAAGTTGTTTCTATACATTTCTAGTTTCTAAAAAATTAAAAATAATTTCATTTGGACATTTAAACCTCTAGTTATTCACAAAATAAGGTATATTTCTCCCAACGACATGGCAACAGACACAGTTAGAGTTCAAGCTAAATTTTGACTATCATAGGGAAAGAATCTGACATTGATCTCTTCTTATGAAATTTAGCTTTATGAGTCTAGATTCTATTCCAACTAGAATTACTCAATTTAGAGCTCTAAAAATCCAGATATGGGCAAAATAGTTATGATAGGTTTAGTGAGCCTGAGGACAAATTTTTGCCAAAAAGAGGACATATCCCCTATTCCGATTCTCATTCCAATTCAACCATCATATTCAGATATCCTTTCAACAAAAGTCTCAATTTACCATCCTTACTCACTATAATAAGACAACACCATAAAATTCTAAGAAATTCCCATACCTTTTTAGTGATTCCACCTCCTTTAAGCTCCTCCTCCTACCTTTTCCTTGCCTTTGCTAGATTACCCTTCTATATATAATGGATTCACATGCTGTTATAACATAAATGATTCAAATAACTTTACAAATTAATTATCTAAAATCAAAGAAGAAGAAAAGAAGGAATTGTTACCCTAAAATGGTAACCCCTAAATTCTCTCTCCTCAAGCAAAAATCAAATTAGGATTTTTAAGTATTCTTGAGAGCTTAGTTGAGAGAAATTATTGCCTTTGAATTTCTTAAAGTGGCCAGCCCCCTCTTCCATTAATCCCCTTGATTTTTCTACTTTTCTCAAAAAGGTTCCAGGGAAATAGGTGTCTTGCTCCTATTGGCTCCCATTTCAACTTTTTCAAAATTATGCTTAACTTTTTAAATTTATGTTTTTACTCCAAAACTTTCTTTTTCCCTTTTCTATTAGGTCCCTTAATTAACTTCTTTCCCATAATTAATCACATACATGGCCTAATTTAAAATGACCATTTTACCCCTCTTCTCTTAAGGTAATTACCTTTATGCCCCTACTTGTAGTTTACTAGCTATACACACACACAGTGATCATATTATCATTCAAGAACACATGTATATTCTTCCAAGGCCTAAATAGGAGCCTTACAGAAAGCCATACCTCAGGTGAGTCCCGCTAAGAGCTCTGCACACGAAAAGAAGAATAGAGGAAAATGAGCACACCAAAGGTAATTTTGCTCCCCTCACTTGATGTTTGCACTGACATACCTCTTAGAAAAAACTAAAGACCCTAAAAGGTCACCATACGAACCACCGTAAAAACTAACTCCGAGATAAAATAGCCTCACTATGAAAAACAAGAGCGTAAAGTAAGAAGTGCAAGATCAAGAAGAGATGGGAGCAATCACGATCTCAAAATTCAAGACTAAGGAGTGCACCAAAGTAAAAAATGAGCTCTTCAGAAAGAAAAGGTAAGATTTTAGTTATATAAATATACATTGCCTTTTTTGTAGGAACTTTTAACAATGCAAATGCATAACAAAAAAACACCATAAAGCAATGCCTTTCAAGCATGGAAACATTTGACATAACAAGATATCAAGAAAGGAAAAGTGAAAAAGTGCAAAACCAGATGTGAAACAAGATGTCAAAAGAGCCCGCTTGACAAGATATCACCAAAGCTTAAAAAGCTAGCAAATCCCCAAAAGAGCGAACCTAACTTACAAAGTGATAACTGTCAATTAAACTATGTTTTTAGTGTATTTTTAGGTGTTTAATTTAGTTAATTAAATAGGGAGTTCATAATATTGATGAAGTAGCTATGTTAAAAGCTCAAATGGAATTAATGAGAAAAGAGCATTTAAGAGAAATAAATGAGCTTAAAGTTAAGAATGTTTCTATGTTATCTAACGAAGTTGATGCTTATGCAGGAATTCAAGGATCTTCAGGAATGAAGAATAATGAAGGAATGATAGAAGAAGTAAATGCCTTAAACCTATATAGTAATACCTACAACCCGGGATGGAGGAACCATCCAAATTTTTCATGGAGGGAAGGTAATCAAGCTTCTTCTTCTAACCTTAATCCTAGACCTCCTTTTAACCATAATCAACTTTCCAATAATCATCCCCCATACCAAAACCAAGCTCCACCTTATTATTCAAACCAATACCCATCACAATCATACCATCAACCACCCAGTTTTCAAAAATCTCAACCTATCCCTCCTCAAAAAAAGAAATCCAACATAGAAGAGATGATTGCAAACTTTATGGCCTCCTAAAATTCAATCTTGGCTAGTCAAGATGCTAGATGAAAATCAAAAGATATTTGGATAAGGAACCAATAGGCATCCATTAGGAATCTAGAGAACCAAATGGGGAAACTTGCTAGTTCCTTATCAAATCGAACTCAAGGGATATTTCCATCTAACGTAGACCGTAATCCTAAAGAGGAAGCTAAAGCAATCACCTTAAGGAGTGGAAAGGAGTTAGAAAAAATTGAAAGTGGTAAGAATTCTTCCGCAAGGGTGGAACCAACAACGGAGGTAAGTATTCCTAACTCGAAAAATATTGAGAAAGTGCCTCCTACGGTTGAGAAGGGTAAAGGTAAAGAAAAACTTGTTTCTACGGTGCTTGATGAGTCTCAATTACCTTTTCCTATTCTAGCTAGAAAAGAAAAGCAAAATGAACAACTAAGTAGATTTTTAGACATGTTTAAGAAGCTACATATAAATTTACCATTTGCCGAAACTTTATTACACATGCCTAAATATGCTAAATTTATGAAGGAACTTTGCACTAATAAGAAAAAGCTAGAAGGAATAGGAACGATTAAATTATCCAAAAATTGTAGTGCTATATTAACCAATAAAATCCCTGAAAAATTAAAAGATCCTGGTAGTTTTACATTGCCTTGTGAATTAGGAGGGAATTTTGTTGGGCATGCTTTATGTGATTTAGGTGCTAGTATTAACTTAATGCCTTATTCAATATGCAGGAAATTGAACCTAGGTGATTTAAAGGAAACTCGAATGACACTTCAATTGGCAGATAGATCAGTGAAGAAACCGAAGGGTATTATTGAGGACCTATTGGTGAAAGTAGGAAATTTTATCTTTCCAATAGATTTTATGGTCATGGACATGGTGAAAGATAGAAAGGTGCCATTAATAGTGGGTAGGCCATTCTTTAACACGGAAAGAGCTCTAATTGATGTTCATGGACAAACGGTTACTTTGAGGTTCAACGAGGAGGAAATGGTTTTCAATGTGAATAAGATTTTAAAACACCCCTCGTATGATTTTGAAGAGTCCATTTACTTTGTTGATGAAGTTCAAGAATGTGTCAACACAAAACAAGAGGAGATCATTCTTAATGATGAGCTTTAAAATTGTTTAATGCATCCCAAGGAAATGGAGGAATTGGAAACAAAGAAAAAGAAGTTGATACAAAATCTAGAAAAAGAACACAGTGAAAGTGAGAAAACAGAGGATGAACCGTCCCATCCTAAGGGAGATTCTGAACTTAAAACACTTTCATCTCATTTGAACTATGTATTTGTAAAGGATAATGACGAACCAATAATTATTTCATCTCTATTGATAGGTTTAGAAGAAGAAATGCTCATTGAAGTCCTCAAAAAGCATAAAGGAGCAATTGGTTGGGCAACATTCGACTTGAAAGGGATTAGGCCCAGTTATTGTATACATCGGATACCCATGGAAGATAATTTCAAGCCGGTGGTGCAACCTCAACGAAGGCTCAACCCAACTATGCAAAAAGTAGTGAAAAAGGAAGTATTGAAATTACTTGATGCAAGTATAATCTATCATATTTCTGATAGTAATTGGGTAAGTCCTGTTCAATGTGTGCCTAAAAAGGGGGAAATGACTGTAGTAATCAATGAAAATAATGAGTTAATTCCTGCACGCACGGTAACGGGATGGAGAGTATGCATTGACTATATGAGGTTAAATAATGCCACTAGAAAAGACCATTTTCCATTGCCCTTTATTGACCAAATGTTAGAAAGATTGACAGGAGATAGATTTTATTATTTCTTAGATGGATATTCGGGGTATATGCAAATACCTATAGCCTCGAAAGACCAAGAAAAGACCACATTTACGTGTCTATATGGAACATTTGCATATAGGAGAATGCCTTTTAGTCTTTGTAATGCACCTGCCACATTTCAAGGATGCATGATGGCCATATTTCATGATTTTATTGAAAAATTTATGGAATTTTTTATGGATGATTTTACAATTTATGGTAATGATTTTGAATCTTGTTTGAATAATCTTGCATTGGTCTTAAAAAGGTGTCAATAGACTATCCTTGTTCTAAATTGGAAAAAATGTCATTTTATTGTTAGAGAAGGAATAGTCTTAGGGCATAAAATTTCTGAAAAAGGCATTTGAGTTCGATAAGGCAAAAGTTGATGTGATAGAAAAATTACCTCCACCAACTAGTGTTAAGGGCATTAGAAGTTTCCTTGGTCATGCCGGGTTTTATCATCGGTTTATTAAGGATTTTTCTAAAATAGCCAAGCCACTTTCTAATTTGTTGCTTAAAGATGTTGCATTTAACTTTAACGTTAAGTGTTTGCAGGCTTTTAATCTATTGAAGCAAAAGTTAGTAAGTGCACTCGTCATTGCATTACCCGATTGGAGCTTACCGTTTGAAATTATGTGTGATGCAAGTGATTATATAGTCGGAGCAGTTTTAGGACAGCGAAAGGAGAAGATTTTCTATACCATCTACTATGTAAGCCATACACTCACCGGAGCCCAAGTTAATCACACAACCACGGAGAAAGAACTTTTGGCAATAGTCTTTTCATTCTAAAAATTCAGATCTTATCTCCTAGGATCCAAAGTTACGGTGTGGTCGGATCATGCGGCATTGAGGCACATTTTTGGAAAAAAAAAGATTCCAAACCGAGGCTTATCTGATGGGTTTTATTACTCCAAGAATTTGATGTTGAGATTAAGGACAAGAAAGGAGCTGAGAATTTTATAGCTGACCATCTATCTCGATTAGATCATGCTAGTATTAAAAAGGGAGAAATTTCTGACGTATTCCCTGATGAACACATTTATGCCTTATATACTTATGAAAATTTAACTCCATGGTACGCTAATATAGCTAATTTTCTTGCAAGAGGTTATCTTCCCAAGGAGTTTACTTGGCAAGAAAGGAAAAAGCTTAAAGCGGACGCCAAGCACTATCTTTGAGATGATTCATACCTCATCAAAATATGCTCGAATCAAGTGTTAAGATGATGTGTACCGAAATCGAAATAAGAAGCTATCATGTAACAATGCCATGGAGGCGAAGTTGGAGGTCATCACGGACCAAATAGAACAGTTCAAAAAATCCTTCAATCAGGTTTTTTCTGGCCTACTTTGTTTGCGGATGTAAAATATTTTATACAAATTTGTGATAGATGCCAACGAGTAGGAAATATATCCAAAAGAGATGAGATGCCTATGAACAATATGCTAGAATTAGAAATTTTTGATGTATGGGGAATAAACTTCTTGGGACCATTTCCAAATTAATTTGGTTTTGAGTATATCTTGATAGCAGTTGATTATATGAGTAAATGGGTAGAAGCAATAGCTACTAGGACATGTGATGCAAAAATTATGCTTGAATTCATTAGAAAAAATATTTTCACTAGATTCGGAGCACCTAGAGCTATTATAAGTGATGGTGGCAAACATTTTGTTAACCATCAATTTAAAATTTTGCTTCAAAAATTTGGTGTTAAGCACAAAATCACAACCCCATACCACCCTCAAGCAAATGGACAAGTGGAAGTGTCTAATAGGGAGTTAAAGTCAATCTTAGAGAAAACTGTCAATAATTCTAGAAAAGATTGGTCTCTTAGGTTAGATGAGGCTCTATGAGCCTATATAATTGCATTCAAAACCCCTATAGGTATGTCTCCCTTTAGAATTATCTTTGGAAAATCATGTCATCTTCCAGTGGAATTAAAACATAAAGCATATTGTGCTATAAAATTGCTTAACTTTGATTTAAGAAGTGTAGGTGAAAAAAAAGTTGCAGCTCAATAAACTTGAGGAAATCTGCCATTGGTCCTATGAAAATGCTGCCATGTATAAAGAAAAAACAAAATGGTGGCATGATAAGAGATTAAAAGTAAAAAATTTCAGCCCAGGTATGATGGTCTTGTTATACAATAGTAGACTTTGATTATTCTCAGGAAAACTGAAGTCCAGTTGGCTTGGCCCTTTTCAAGTCATATCCGGCACTAATTATGGAGTGGTGACCATCAAAAGTCTAAAATATGGTAATGAATACAAAGTCAATGGTCACAAATTGAAACCATACTAAATTGGGCATAAGGAGGTTGCTGAGGCAACCATGGTATTTCAAGACTGCTAAGGGGATGCAACAGCAAAGTCTAGCTGATGACTTTTTAAACTCAGAACTAATTTTCCTTCACTCCTCAATTTTTAATTTCTATAGCATATTTGCTTTTCTTTTAGTTGTGTGTCATGCATGCCTTAATTATTTAAGTAATTAGTTTAATTAGTGCTGAAATTCATCCATTTAAGCATTGGTCCTATGTTGTGTTTAACTGAGTTGCATGTTTTTATCACTGTTTGTTCAATAACTTTAAATGATAATCTGAGATGAGTTTAGTGAACAATTTCATGTAGCTAATTCAGTTTAAAAATTCCATGTTTACCTCTGAAAATATGTTTCTTTAATGGTGCAAAAATTAAAATGACTTGGGTGAGCATTTTTTTACTCTCCAGAGCACATTTATGGTCTACAGAGCATATTGGTGCTCTCCCGAGTGCAGAAATCACTCACCCACGTGCTTTAAGGCTGCCCAGCTATGTGTACGTGCTCTCCCAAGCACCGAAACCGCTCACCCGTGCACTTCACTCCTGTCCAACACGAGATTTCCACTCACCCAAGCGCTAAATCCACTCGTCTGCTCCTCTCGCTATTGTCCAATTTCATATTGCCACTCGCCCGAGTGCCTAAGACTGCTCCCCTATGTGTTTAAAGTCTACCCAAGCTGCATATATCTGCTTGCCCAAGCATCGCAGACTGCTCCCCCGTGCGCGACTTGCCTGCCCAGCCCGAGAGACTTGCTTGCCCAAGCGAGATTTTTTACTCTCCCGCACGCCACACTGTTGCCAAAGGCAGTTTTTCCTTGCTCGCCCAAGCTATTTTTTTCACTCACCCGAGCACTCCAATATATACTTCCCTCACTTCACGCACCTCACTTCATTCACACTTCCTCACTTCACACACTCTTTCCCCACTCCAATTTCTCTCAAGCATTCCCAAGTAACTAAGTCTACATTTCCATTTTCTTTTATTTTCTTTGGTTAATCCAAAGCAAGTAAGTTTCATTCATCTCCTTATTCTTCATGATTAGCACTATAATTGGATGATGTGCTTTCTATTTTGGGTTTTACTCTTGCATATGTAGTTTACTTGGCACTTTCTTTTTAGCTTACTTATTTATTTCTTTCAACATTTTTTTTCAATTAAGCTTAGAGAATGCATGTTGTTGTTGAAATTGAGAGGATTTTGGTTTACTTTAGAGTTCAAATGGTCTTCATTTTTGCTTGACAAAAGTATGCACATAACTTGTTTGATGAAATGTCACAATGAAAATTCTCACTTGCTACCTTAAAAATACCTTAGCCATTGCATTAATTTTTGGTTAATCCTTTCACCAAGCCCTTATAATTATCAAATATACTTTTAAATTTATGCTTCATTGATGATAATTAAAGTGGCCACTTTAGCTAAATGCACATGGCGAGGTATTTATTTCGGCAAGCATTATATTTTTGTTCACTTCAATTAACTTGTGCATACTTTAGTTTAAAGATTTTATCTCACATCCATTACTCTCCTATTTCAGTATACCATTTATTAGTGCATCAAAGGGTTATTTCTTCACGTACATAACTTCACATGATTATTCACGGTTTTAATTATGCTCTAATTTTTCCATTTTCCTTATTTTATAGTGCCTCCAAAGAAAGTAAAGCATGGTGAAGCTTCAAGCTCATCTAAGCAACACACTAAGAAAGATGTAGACCGAGCATAATGTTCTTTATATGAGTTTTCCAGTACTTGCACATATGTCAAGCCATTCTACCTGTCTTCGCTTTACTTGGATATAGCTAAAGGAAATTTATGGAGCGAAATAGAGCCTCTGCTTATCAATATAGGATGGGAAAATTTTGTGAAGCATCGTCCACTTGTCTACCCAGAACTAGCAAGAGATTTTTTAGCTTCATTTGAATGTTGTATTAAAAGTAAGCTTAATCCTGGAGCAGTGAAGTTCAAGTTAGGAAAGACGAAGTACATTATGATTTTTCTTGAGTTCTCAGCCCATTTGTGCTTTCCAACGGTTAGTTTGGGTGAATTGCCCAATAGCACTAAGCAGGAAAATTGGGAAGTTGTACGAGATCCTCTTGATCCAATCCCATGAAAGGGCAGCAGGCTTAAGGCACACTCTCTACGAGATCATGCCTTACATATTTTACACCGATTTTTATCAAGATTAATTTTTAATTGTATTGGAGGGCCTAGTGCAGTAAATTCTACACAAGTCATGTTGTTGAGATGTATGATTGAAGGAGTTGCAATTAATGGGGTGGCTTGTATAATCTCCAAAAGTGAAGGAAATTTCTATTGGTTGGATTGCCACCGTCCTAGCTGAAGCAGTTAACCATAAGGATTTAGGTAAACCTCTTGAAGGCCCTCTTCTTTATATTGACTTTGAGATGCTAAAATGTATGAAAGTGTTATGGGCTAAGCCTAATCTACATTGGACATCACGAGTTGAGTATTTACGGTTGAATAATATAAGAGTTGATGACCATCATGAGGAGGAAGATAAGCTGTAAGAGAATGAGCATCCAACAATACCATCCACAGTAGAACCTTCTTTATCTCAGGTAATGGATGTTCTAAATCAAGTTAATGCTCGATTAGATGTTATGCAGGGGAAGATAGACAATTTGCAATAGAGTGTGGACGAGTAGAAGCAGGTTTTTTAGCGGTTTATGTATAGCTATTGGAAGAAACATTCACCACCACCAACATCACCGCAGTGATTGCAGTTGCTAAGGACAGCAAAATTTTGGAGGGGGGTAGAGCTTCTCTGAGCTCAAATTTTGTTAAAATTCAAGAAGTAGAATCAAATTCTCCCCTTTTATATTATGTTCTTTTATTTTTATTTTGTTTTTGTTTTAGTTGTTTTTAGTGTATAATAGTAATGATAGGAGCAACTTCGTGCTGTAACTAACTCAGTAATATTATAAATAGTTGCTAGTCTTTGTTAATTAATTGTTTTGTCATAAGTTAAAATAGTTAATTAACATGTATCACTTAGCTTATACAAATCTTAGTTTGCCCCAGTGTTTCTCAAAATTTAAACAAATTGAGCTTAAATTTAGATTTTTGCATTAGTCAAGATTTTAGTTTAACATTAGGACAAGTAGGTTGTTCAATGAAATTTTGTGCTAGTCTATTACTCAACTTGGATTATAATTTTTTTCTTTCACATTCTAAATCACAAAAGACCAATTTTTAAACTTTTGAAAAACCAGTGCATTGAAATAGTCGAGCAAGGAATTTTAGGACACTAGAACCTTCCTCATCACCCTTCGAAGCATAAAAAGCAACTCAAGCAACTTAGAAAGTGATCTAGGCAAATTTTTCTTGTTGAACTAATCAAAAGACTGTTTTTCCCACCTTTTTTATTGCATTGACCTTTGTTAGCCAATTTGAGCTTAATAGGGTATGCTTAAAGCGTACTATTTATTTATTGTTTTTGTTACTCATTATTAACCATATAACCTAAAAGTTTTTATCTATCCTCTAGAATTGGCCACTCTAGGTTTGGATAGATTTTCATTTATTAGGCATTTAAATTCAATGTAATAAGAATGATGGCATTAGTGAGGGCAATAATTATGTTCAATATACTTGTTTTACCCCTATTTCTATAAATTGCCAGCAAAAGAAGCTAGTATAAAGGGGAAAAAAAGAAATAAAGCTAGCATATATGAAAAAATCTTAAGTGTGGGGTATTTACAAGGAAAATAAAAAGTGACTTCTCAAAAATGAGAAATTCAGTCTTATATTTTCAATTTGGGTATGTTCATTGCTTACAATGGGTATTTTCATAGGGAAAGCTTGACAAGGAAATTGTGCTTAATGACTTGAAGTTTTAGGAATGAGATTTATTCAAGTTTAGAGTGGCTAGTTCTCTTTGATTATCTTTTAACCCATTCTTTGTTAGCCAATACCTAAACCTCAATATAACCAAATTAAGACCTAAGTGATTCTATGTTTTGCTTTGAGTTGTTTAGTGGAAATGACCTTCGGGTTCTAGTGCTAAAGGAGAGGCTTATGGTGTACCTAGAGTTTCAAGCGCAAAACCTTAAAGTGTACTTAGTATACTTCAATTCTAAAGCTTGATTATGAAATGTATTGGTGTTTTATTTTTGAAAAATTACTTAAATTATTTTAGTCTTGCACACACGTACGGAAGCTGATTCTTATTTCCTTGATTGAGTTTATTTTAGCCATGATTTTATTGAGTGCTTTTGTTAAATGTTAAACTTAGTCTTCAAATTGTTTAAATATAATTTTGAGTTTGATTATTCTGAGAGGGTGGTTTGTTCAAATTTACTCAGGGGCGAGCAAAGGTTAAGTGTGGGCTATTTGATAACTGTGAATTAAACTATGTTTTTAGTGTGTTTTTAAGTGTTTAATTTAGCTAATTTGGTTTTAATTTAGTTAATTTTATGATTAATTTGTTAAATTAGTTATTTGTGGGCTTAATTGAGAATTTTGGTGTTTTAGTGGTTTAATTAAAAGAAGAAAGGTTGAAATTGCAAGAAGAAAGAAGACTTGGGGCAAAAGTGTAAAAGTGGGAAAGTTAACTTAAGTGGAGCACGTGAAGGCATAAGCAAAGTGCTCTCCCAAGCATAATTTTAATCTCCCAAGTAGGAAACATGCTCTCCCAGGGTGTTTTGACTGCTCTCCTATGCAAAAATAGAAAATTAACGATATAAGTCTTCCTATTCAAGAAAAACTCCAACTCAACCTCAAAAAAGGAAGTCTTGGCCAGCAAAACTTTTTCTTTGGAAGTGACTCCAGTCTATAAAAAGGCATCAAAGCTAAGGAGAAAAGGGAAAAGAGAAGCGAGAGATAACTTAGCATTTAAGTTTTTACGTAGTTTTATTTTTATCTGTTCTGTTATTCAATATTTCTTTTTAAAGCTTTATTTTTATTTTAAACATGTCTAGTGAGTAGTTTTCTTTAACTTTTGCTAAAGGATACTTGAATCCTTAATTTTTATTGTTATGACTTAAGCTTATGCTTCAATTTAATACAAGTTTGATTATTTCTTAGTTCTTAAACACAATCTTATCTTTATTTAACTAAAAATTGATGGTTAATTTGATTAAACATTGGTTAGTTATTGGTTTTGAGTTAATTATTGATATGCATGTTCTTAGTTTAATTTGTTTAAGTTGATGCATGATTATGTTCTGAATAAGAGATAATTTTATGTTAAGATTAAGAAAAAGTGTAACTAAGAATAGGTCGAAGTTAAATTAATTGAGAAAGAATTTAATAGACATCTAGGAGGATTAATTTAGATCTTTATGCTAAGTGTTGAATTGTTCTGAATAAGAGAATTTTAATGCTTGGAATGATAAACTTGAGTAAAGTTATATGATTTTATTAATCTGAATTCTTCATAATCACTTGTAATTCTCTTTTGATTAAATCATAATAATATTGGTTAAGATGGATAGTCTTTTAGTGAAAGTTATTTTTTTTAATATTGATTTTTAATTCACTTAATTGTTTTTTTTGTTTATTGTTCAATTATTTCAACTCTTTCAACTGTTTTATTTTATTTTTAGTATTAAAGTTTTGTTTTTAGTTTTTTTTTTAAGTTTCAACCATCACAACTTTTGGATTTTATCTTCTTTCTTCTTCACACAAGTTCTGTTTTAAAATTAAAATCACTTACACAAACACAAGTTTTCTTTGGATTCGATATTTTGGGTCATAATTATATTTTCCTATATTACTTAGTCAATCTAGTACACTTGCTAGACATCGATCACAAAGAAAAGTGAGAAAAAATGTAGGGATGTGAATTGGTCGGGTTTGAGTAAACTTTAACCAAACCCAAACAACCCGAAACCCAAAATTAAACATATGATTACACCCGATCCTGCCCTTATAATAAATCGAGCCCAACCCTAACAACCCAAAAATTTTTGGGCCTCGATCCTAATAATCCGACCAACCCAAATTTTATCTTCTTCTCATTTACTCCCATTTCCATTTCTTTTTCTAAAGTAATTGTCCACAAAATCAAACTTTTTTTTTTCAAATTCACAACCACATATAACAATAACAAACTGAGGCAAATTTACGATTAATGGCAGTTGTTCATTTTGGCGAGAAAAATAAAAAAAAAATTGAGGTAAACCAATAGATACAACAAGAACACTGAAAAGAAGAGAAACAAAGGGTACATGAGAAAATGCAAAAAATAAAACAAATTGAGGTTAATCAATAGATACAACAAGAATACTAAAAAGAAGAGATAAATAAAGCGTACATGAGAAAATGCAGATGAAATCGAAGGAAAGGTGACAACTTGTAGAGAAAGAAACGGGTTAGGTTGGTAACTTTAGTGATCTAAACTACTAGAAATTTTAGAAATAGAAAGGAAATTAAAGAGTAGAGAAAAAGATAAGTGGCTCTATCACTGAAGAGAGATTGCTTCCTTTTTTGTGCTTTCGATTCTTGGGTTCTATCGGCAACTAACAATGGCTTATTCATCGAATCATTCCACTACAAAAAAACCCCAAAACAAAAAAATAATTAATAAAAAAATTAAAAAATATTTATCAAAAGATAAAAATAGCAAATCCATTACCAAATCTAATTCAAGAGCCTAATTTGTTCAAGAGTAGATCTTCGCCATCAAGCTCTAGACCGGCCAATTCTTGTCAAGATATCAGCAATAGAAAGAAGCAGAGAGATAGAGAGAGAGATAGAGATGAAATATAAAGATAGAGACAAATACAGAGGTAGAGATAGAGATGAAAGCACACATAGAAAGAGGGAGAGATGAAAGGGAGAGGCAGAGAAAGAAAGAGGGAGAGTGAGTGAAACATACACACACACACACACACACACACACACACACACACACACACACACACACACACACACACACACACACACATACACATATATATATTGATCGGGTGCGGGTTTAGAAGGGTTTTAACTCAACTCGAATCGAACCTGAAATTGCCCAATATTGTAGCTAGAGGTGTGCAGAATCAAACTAAAATTGAGAACCAAACCGAACCAAGTGGACTTTCGTATATTTTGTTCGGTTATTTTGATTTTTGATTCTTTTGGTTCTGGACCGAAATAAAAGCTCAGTTTCTTTGATTTAGTTTGGTTCTTAAAATTAAAAAACTAAAGGAACCTGTAACACCCATACTATACCATCAACTGTTCATTGAAGCAATAAACCGGAATTTTTTTTATTCACGAATTCTTGAACACATAACAATATTCATGCATTAATACTTATCCATTAGTCATCCTTATACATTTACTTGGAGCTGATTTATAACTGTCCAATTTTACTATTTATTTTACAAAAATCCGACAATATAACAGCTATAAACCTAACTGACCCCCTAAAAAGCAAAAACCACAGCCTCTCAGAGGCACATCAATATATATACAATCCATCAATTTCATCCATTCACTTCCTACCATTAATCACATCCATATTTACATATATATAGTAATAACATTGTTACAGGCCATTTTTAAAACTTTAAAATTACATAATAATCTACATGCCAATACAAAAATTGTTTGAACTTCTTTAGAAAGCTTTCTTCTCATGTGTATTATTGCTCCTATCCTTCAGTATCTGCACGCAGTAAATTCTACGTGCTGAGCATTAAATATGCCTAATGGTGACTAACAATCATAGCATTTCCCAAGAGCTTAAATTTACTAATTTTGCAAAGCAAATATTTAACAATTCCTATTTCAGGCATAGATGCTCAATTTGTTTATTTTATCATTAAAAGCACATTTTTATTCTTATTGACAACTTGTCAAGCTGACACTTAAACTTTGAATAACTATTCAATTTAGTTCGATAACTTTTAATTTATTTCAATTTTATCCTTTTTACTTAATATTTACCAAATTACCATTATTTTGCTTATTTTTCATTTCTAACCTATTAATTGGCATACAAATTACTACTTAACCCTTGTTTTAACATTTTCATGCAAAATTATATTTTGGCCCCTCTATCATACAAAACTTCATTTTTGCATTATTTGGACTTCAAATTACCATTTTACCCTTCATAGTCATTTGTTAATCATTTTTACTCATTAAGTGCAAGTTTAGAGAAATTACTGTTTTGCCCCTAAACTTTCTATTTTCCTTCAATTAGGCCCTTTTTTACTTTTAAATTTACCTTTTGCTTTCTTTTTATACTTTTAACTTATTCTTTTTTCCTTATACCCCTAATACAATCCTGGCAGAAACTTTCAAACCGGATATACAGGATATGGACCCCACAGGATCACATACAGACTGAGAAATGATCCCAAAGGATCATTTCTCACAGAACATATAACAGAACAGATAGATGCTATGAGAGATCAGTGATCCTACCATAGCAAAGCAAGTCGCCATGACTTGTACAACAACACATATGTCCTTATGGCCAGCCAATTATATTCAGAGCTAGATTTTAACTGCCTGACTAATACCAAGGGCAAAATTTACTTGCTTTTCATTTTATTTCCAATTATTCTCAATAGATTCAATGACTTTCCATTCTAGAAAATTTACCAATTAACTTTTCCTTTACTTTTGCACATAATATAAATTAATTTACATTAATTCACCATATTTCACTTATTTAGTGAATTATTTCTTAATCACTCAACATGTCCACTTAAACATAACCAAATTCTTTTCTCTAAAATATTCAAATAATTTATATAAATTCCACAAAAATTCTTGAACACATTATTTCACAATTATTATCATTTTATGGCTTAATTTTATTTAAATACATAAAATACACATTAATTTCCTTTAGGACCCTATTCGGCCAACAAAGGAAATATAACTTATACATGCATTTAACTTTATTTAAGCTTCCTAATAGGCTTATTCAAGGTCTAATTTCACTATTCTAATGTCAATTTCAATTTTATACCTTTTCTCAATATTTTCCCTAAGTTACATAAAGGAAATTAATACAAAATTAAGGAAAATGTTAGGATTTATTAGCCACTAACTTTTTCTTTTTGTTCAAGCTTTCCTAAACTTTATTTTCTTTGCTTTTAGCCTTAGCAACTTGATCTTCCTCTTGAATGCCTACCATGGCCGAATCTTTAAGCATAAGAAATCCTAATTTTTTGATCTCTAATGCTTAAAATAATAACATAAATGAACTCTAGACACCTTAAATTAGTAGTAGACACCTTAAAACCATATTAAAATCATGAATTTCTCTTACCTTCCTTTGATACCTAAACCTTTAACCTTTAATTTCTCTTCATTTCCTTCCTCAAACCAAATGATAGAGGGCTGAATAATGGTCTAGAGGGATAGAATTAATTTTTTTATGTTTGAATTTGGTGTGAATTTTAAGTGATATGAAAGAAATTTGGGAGAGAAAGAGCCAATGGAGGATTCGACCAAGAAGAGGAAGAAGAAGAGGGTGGAAATTTATGGTATTTTACAGATTTTTTCACCTTTTATACCTCTTCTCATGGGCCAAATCTTGGGCTAAGTTAAAAGCCCATTAATTATCTAATAAAAAGCCCTAATTACTTTCTCTTACTTTCCAACTCCAAATCACTTCAATTTTTATTCCATCATTCTTTTCACACCAAAAATAGGTTGTACGCAAATTCCAGCTCAATCAGAATCCGTTATCGATCTGATTCAATTAAATCAGTTCGATTCGATAACTACCGGTGTCACCAAAAAATTCACTTTTTATTACCAAAATATTCAATCAAGCCAACCTTCTTGTAACAAAAATTGACTCGCTAGCTTTTTCGCATTTTTAACTTTTGGAGGCCTATTTGATTTCGGTTTCACTTCAAATTTCAATCCCGGACTCACCAAGACCAATATTTTCCGATGGTCGAATAAAATATTTTTCATTTGCGGATGCAAATTTTCAACTCGAGAATACTATTCACCATCGAAAGTTACTGTTCACGACTGATCCAGCATTGAAACCCATTACAGAATCGAACCGATCAAAGTTATCAAAACACACCATTTTGGCTATTAATATATATATATATATATATATATATATATATATATATGTTTAATTAGAAATCCCTAGTAGCCCCTTCCTTATGATTTAGAATCAAAATCCCTAGCCCTATACACACAGCTACCACCTCTTTTCTTCTACAATTCTTCACTTATTTGATTCTTTAATTGTTTTTGCTATGGCAAGTATCTGTCTCATTTGTTTTATTTGTTTTTTTTGTTTTGTTCCTATAATGGTGTCTCCATGCATTCGGTCATTTTTTATTGCAATCGATTCTTAGATTTAAAGTCACCCAAATATATATAAAATAGAGATTCCAAATCGATCCATCGACTAGCTATCTCCATACATTCTTATGGCTGAATATTTGATTTTATTGAATGTTTCATGTGCTGCTTGTTTTTTGTAGAAAAGATTTTTATCCATGGCCTGGTCGAAATCTAAAGAACCTTTTTTCCCTTTTCTAAAAATATTCTTTTTTTCCTCTTGAACCATACATTTTTCTTCCCTCATGCATAGATTGTTGTAGTTCTATAATATTCCAAAACCAAGACAATAACTCTTTTGTCTGCTAATCCGAATTGTAAATTATATATGCTTCTGAGTATAAATTTTAATTAATTGGTAGTTTTATAGTTAGCTGAGTATAAATTTTATGAGATATAATAAGTTTCATGATTTATTAGTTGCTGAATTAGTAGGATTTCAATTGTATTTTGTTGAATATGAGGATGTTAGCTAATTTAATAGAAGTTGCATTAATTCATTAAGGTAATTCATTCTTGTATACACCCTGTTTAATAAAATTTATGTGTGAGATTGCTCATTATTTCCTATTCTTGTTCTTCTTGTTTTTCTTTGGTAGGGGTTTACAGGGCTGTGTTACAAATATTTAAAAAGAGAAATATATTTTTGCAGTCTTTGTTCCTTATATGAAATTCTTTTGACTTGATAACAACTCATTAACAATATCTTCTCATTTTCTATATCTGGCGGGTCTCTATTCAAACAAATGCTCATAAATATTTAATTAATCACTCACAAATTCATTTAAAATTCAGCTTAATGTTATTTTTTTTCAATCATTGGATGTTAGTTAATGTGCAATAAAATTAGTTTTGTGTGGTAGCATTTTACAGATGTGTATTAACATGCTATGTATACAATTTTAATTTCCCTACCAACACTGTATTCATTTCTACTATTGCACAAATTGTGGTCCTTTTTAATAATTGTGCTCTCTCCAATAATTAACTATGGCCTTAAATAGTATTACGCATTTATTTCTTTTTTACGTCACTGTTATAGTCAAAATCTAAAACATTGACACTTGCTATGAATATAACATATATATTGATCAGAATCTAATAAGAATGGATACAAATTTATTATTATTTTTTTAACTACAAAGATTTTTTTACAGTGAAAATTCAAATTTAAAAATCTTTATTACATTAAATTAAAAATAATATTTAGTGGTGACATATTTTTTTAGGCACATATATTGTAAAGTTATATATAGGAAACTAGAAAAAAATTATGGATGCTTCGTTACTCAACCCTTCCGTATACTACTTCACTCTCTATTTATTGTCTTAGCTAACTTGCTTATTTTTATCTTTTTCATTTTAGGCATATGTTCAAGATAAGACTCAAACTCCCATTATTCAAGATGAGATGCAACCTCCCAATAGTGAAGATTATTTTCAAACCCAGTCTGAGACCAATCAACCTATAAAACCATAGGCAACATCTAAAAATTTAAAGAGGAAAGCTATAAGACCAAGATCGGAGGTCTGGAATCACTTTGTCAAATTCACAAATGTAGAAGGTGAGATAAAAGGCAAGTGCAATTATTGCTTTAAAGATTTTTTTTATGATCCTAAGATAAATGGTACAACACCACTAAAAAAGCATATTAGTATTTGTAAGAAACACCTTGAGACTCAAGATACACAACCACAATTGAGTCTTAGGGTTGATAATGAAGTTGGGTGTCTTGCTACTTGGAAATTTGATAAGGAATCTGTAAAAAATGGTTTAGCTGAATTGGTAGTTACAATTGAATTACCTTTAAGCTTTGTTGAGAATAAAAGATTTAGGAAATTCATGGCTCTTGTGCAACCTAAATTTAGGATACCATCTAGATTCACAATGTCTAGAGAGTTTTTTTAGATTTATATTGATGAGAAGACTAAACTTAAGCAATACATTAAAACTAAAAAATAAAGACTTTGCCTTACTACAAAAACTTGGACATCCATTCAACAAATTAACTATATGTGTCTAACATGTCATTGGATTGGTGATGACTGAAAATTACATAAAAAATTTTGAAATTTTGTCCTATCACTAGTCATAAAGGCACAAAGTTAGGCATTAAAGTTGAAAAATGTATTGAATGATTGGGGAATTGAGCGTGTTTTCACTATTACTGTAGATAATCATGCTCCAAATGAACTAGCCATAAATTAATTATGGGAGAAATTTAATGATTGGGGTCATAGTGTTTTGGAAGGAACGTGGTTACATATGAGATGTGTTGCTCATATAGTTAATTTGATTGTCCAAGATGGCTTGAAAGAAATAGGAAATTTAGTTAAAAGGGTTAGGGCAGTTGTACGTTATGTGAGGTCATCTTGTAAAAGAATTAATCAGTTCAAAGAAAGTTGTGAGTACGAAAAAATTCAGTGTAAGCAGACGTCTCTTGATGTGCTAACTAGGTGGAACTCCACTTACCTTATGTTAGACACAGCCAAAAAGTTTGAAAATTCTTTCAAGCAGTTAAGTGATGTAGACCTCTACTTTAAAATTGATTTGCAAGGACATGATAAGTGGTCAGAAGTGCCTGAAAAAATTGATTGGGATAATGTAAGAAGAATGCTCCATTTTTTGAACTATTTTTATAAGCTTACTTTTAAAAAATTCAGTAACTAACTATGTGACATGTAATATCTTTTTTATGAGCTTTATATGATGTATCGTTTGTTGGAAGAGTGGAAAAAAATTAAAGCGAAATATGATAAGTGTTGGGGAGATCCAATGAAAGTTAACCATGTAATTTATCTTGGTGTTGTTTTGGTTCCTCGATATAAGCTTTAATGGCTTAATTTTGCTTTCAAGAAGATGTTTGGAATAGAAGATGGTGAGTTGATGGTAGTTAGAATCAAGGATTTTTTGGATAGATTATATGAAGAATACAAGGATAAAGATTCAATTTCAAGTTCAAGTCAAAAAGAGCCTATGGAACAAGATGATTCTATCAGTTTGATGTAATTGGATGAAACTAAAAAGTTAAAAAGAATTGTTGAATCGGAATACAGGAGTGAAGTTCTAGGTGAAAATTCAAGTAAAATTATTAATATTAATAGGTATTTGAGTAAGCAAATTGAGTACGATGATAAGGAGAAGTTTGATATTTTAGAATGATGGAACGTAAATACTCCTAGATTTTCTGTTCTCAGAAAGATAGCTCGTGACGTGTTGGTTGTCCCCATCTTTACTGTGCCTTCAGAGGCTACATTTAGCTTGGATGGAAGATTGGCTTATTGAATCAGATGAACTTGAAAGAGCAATTGGAGGAGATGATGTGATCCAAATAGAGAGAAACATATGTGTGTGTATTATATATATAATTTTAGTTTTTCGTTTTAATTATTTAATTTAGTTCTTCTAAAAAAATTAATATTTATTTTTTTATTTGCAGATTTTCAAAAATTCATTGGGAGTTTAATGTCAATACAGTAAAATATTTCTACACTTTAATTTTTTTGTATTATTTTTTATAGTTTAATTGAATTTATTTAATTATTGTTCATTTATATGGATGCAAATCTAAGAGGTTGAATTTGTGAGAAGAATGTATCCAAATTATGCTGTATCAATTTAAATGCATGCCCTTTTTTTAAAATTAGAGGACATTGAATGTATTTTTAATTATGAGTTATGTTGTATTTGATAGAATATGACATGACATATATATGACGATCACGTAGCAGAAAAATAATAAAATCGATCATACATGTCACTCAATCCATAAGCAAGAATCGAAAACAAGCAATTTTAGGGTTTTAAAACTTACAACTTTAGATGCACTTTAAGATTTGATTTTGATGATGACCAGTAACTAAGAAGGATTTATTCACCTTAGATCTTCAACACCAATGCCAAAGGAACAGCCTCTATGCCACTCCTCTCTATGTTCACACACACAATTGCAATGACGACTTAAAATCGAGAGTGCTAGCTCTATGTTTAAGTATTTTGCAATGGTGATGGATTGAAGCTACAAGATCTGATCTTGTACTTCCTTTTAGTTGCTATTGCTGCCAAAGAACACAAGAAAAACAAGGAAGAATCCTTTCTCCTTGTGAAATTCGGCCAAGAGTGAGAGAGAGAGAGAGAGTTCACGCCTAGGGTTTTCTTATTTTATTCATTCACAATATATCATTTATCTTGTTAAGTGATAATGCCGAGATTTACTATCCTTTTAGGTAGTAAATTCATTCTCTATCACTTCCTTAAAATAAGTAACATATATTAATTCAAACTCTTTTGAATTAATTTGAAATAAATATAAGACATTTAATCAAAATAAATCACTTAATTTAAGAAATATACATGTGTCGAAATTCCCTTAATTTTCATATTACAATTTTGGTCAAATTATCTCCTTTTTAAGTGTTTTAATTTGATTCAAATTCTTTTAGGCTTTAATACTTAATTAACTTAATTAATACAAGATAATTAATTAATTGAAATTAAACCTTTGTGGGCCAAATCTCTCTCTCTAATGGACCAAGGTCCATTTAGCAATTTTAATACCCATTACATACATTAATTTGACTTTAATTAAAAGCCTAAATTAATGCCCAATACTTTATTTAAATATTTTGAGTCCAATGCTTTGTGTGCGATCCTATAGGTCCATTTAATATTGGCAATGAATTAATGAATTAATTCAAAGGCTATATATATATTCTCTACCAAGATATTATACCATTCCAAATTAAATGAAAATGCAAATGGCATTTAGTGACCTTATGCAATTTTGCATAGTCCCTTACCCATAAATATCAGAATTAATATAAGGTATGGAACTAGTCATCCTTATATATATTAATTCCTTTCTTGATATTCCAGTGACACTGAACTCTCAGATAAATAATGATTACTCATGATTTCATATCGGTATGGCCATACACTCTCAGTTCACTGATTAAGTGGCCGATGATATTTTCTCTCCAATCGAGAGGGGTAATCCCTTCACTTCTCTCATGCTCTCTAACATGAATAAATGCATACCCAAGCATACCCATACTTGTCACTCTGTTATGAGCACGTTAGATGTATGTCAAAGTACACAGTAATTCATAAAGATTTTCATAAAGATTTTAGGTCTAAAAACTCCGATGCAAAACTTGCACATGAGAAATACTTATGACTTATACCATGTAGTGTTCTCATGAACATATCAAATCCAGATACCATGTTCTAAACATGTATCTATGATCTTTGATTGACACTCTTGTCCTTATGATCCGTTAAATAGAACTCATCTTATTAGAGAGAGCATACTAGTCTTAATTCATTTGTTATTCCCATAACAATTACTGACTAGGGATATTTAGAATGAAGTCTCATTTGTTTTAAGGTCTTACAACCGTGTGCCTCACACATGATAACTTAAACCAAAACAACATTCTTGGATAGTTCTATCAATTGATATACACAAGAATACAATAGATAAAGCAAATGCCTCATTTATTAACTAAAGTGTTTTATAACAATGCATTGGGGCAAGAGCTTACACTAACAATCTTCCACTAGCACTAGTTCCAATTGGGCCTAGCCCTAAGACGAATGCTCTCAAATGAGCTTCGTACAAATTTGGACGTAATTGTTTCTTCAAAGGATTTGCTACATTATCTTCACTTGCTATCTTGCTAACCTTGACGTCCCCAAGATCAATGATCTCTCTGATCGGGTGGTACCTCTTGAGTATGTGTTTGAATTTCTGGTGTGACCGGGGCTCCTTGGCCTGTACGATGGCCCCATTGTTATCACAAAAAATTTTTAATGGATCTAGGATGCTTGGGACCACTCCTAATCCAGAAATAAAATTTCTAATCCAGACAGCCTCTTTTGCAGCCTCGCTTGCTGTAATATACTCAGATTTTGTAGTTGAGTTGGCAATGGTCTCTTGCTTCAAGCTTCTCCGGCTGACAGTACCACCATTCAAAACAAAAACAAACCCAAATTGTGATCTTGAATCCTGAGTGCTGGTCTGAAGAGTAGCATCGGCATAACCTTGTATGACGAGCTCTTCTTGACCACCATACACCAAGAAGTGATCCTTAGTCCTTCGCAAATACTTTAGAATCCCCTTTACAGCAGACCAGTGCTTCTCACCAGGGTTTTGCTGAAACCTACTAGTTATACTCAGTGCATGAGCAACATCTAACCTAGTACATAATACAGCATACATGATAGATCCAGTAGCAGATGCATATAGCATTCTAATCATGTTGTCCCTTTCTTTTTTGGTTTTAGGGCACTGTTCTTTAGTTAAAGGAACTCCCAAAGCCAAAGGTATGTACCCTTTCTTTGAGTCTCCTATACTAAAGCGCTTTAGTACTTTATCTATGTACTTTTCTTTACTTAGTCCCAAAAGCCAATTCGATCTATCTCTATAGATCAGAATACCAAGTATTGTCTCAGCTTCACCTAAGTCTTTCATTGAGAAATATTTCCCCAACCATTGCTTAACCTTTTGCAATGTTGGAATGTCATTCCCAATGAGAAGGATTTCATCCACATATAGGACCAAAAATACTATTATGCTCCCACTAACCTTCTTGTACACATAAGGCTCATCTTCGTTCTTGATGAAGTCAAATTCTTTAACTGCCTCATCAAAATGAAGATTCCAACTTTGGGATGCTTGCTTTAATCCATAAATGGATTTTTGAAGCTTACAAACCTTCTTAGGATTCTTAGGAATGACAAAACCCTCAGGCTTTGTCATATACACATCCTCAAGTAAATTTGAAAATAGTTTTGACATCCATTTGCCATATCTCATAATCATGATATGTAGCTATGGCAAGCAAGATCCTAATGGACTTAAGCATGACCACAGGCAAAAAGGTCTCATCAAAGTCTACACCATGAGTTTGTTGAAAACCTTTTGCTACTAGTCTACCTTTATAGGTCTTATTAGCTTTGAGTTTAAATAGCCACTTGCATTCAATTACCTTAGCACCTTTCGGTGGATCAACCAAGGTCTAAACCTGGTTATCGTACATTGATTGCATCTCGGATTTCATGGCTTCAAGCCAATTTTTTGAGTCTGGGCTCTCAATAGCTTCTCGATAGGTAGTAAGATCCTCACAATCTACTAACTCAATAGTGTCACTTTTAGAGATTAGAAATCCGTATCTCTCAATCTCCTGACATACCCTACCAAACCTTCTAGGTTCTTGTGTAATGGGTTCTTGTTCCACAACTGGTTTTGAACTTGATCCCATTTCCAACTCATCCTCTATAGGAGTTTGTGGCGCTTGAATTTCTCCATGTTCTACTTTACTCCCACTGTCTTTCTTGAGAAGGAACTCTTTTTCCAAGAAAATAGCCTTGTGAGTAACAAATACCTTGTTCTTGGCTTATGAGTTAAAGTAGTATCCCTTTATTTCTTTGGAATAACCCATAAATAAGTAGACAGTGGATTTGGACTCTAGTTTATCAGATGTTAATTTCTTAACATGTGCTTCACAGCCCCAAATCCTGAGAAATGATATATTGGGTTCTTTCCCAGTCCATACTTTGTATAGTGTCTTCTTAACTGCTTTAGTTGGAGTACGGTTTAATAGAAATGCAGCAGTTTCTAATACATAACCCCAAAAGGAGATAGGAAGATTTGTTTGACTCATCATTAATCGAACCATGTCCAACAGAGTTTGATTTCTCCTTTCGAACACACCATTCTATTGTGGTGTTCCAGGAGGATTGAGCTGTGAAATAATACCGCACTCCTTTAAATGATAGTCAAACTCTTGGCTTAAGTATTCACCACCTCGATCTGATTGAATGGCTTTTATACTTTTGCCAAGTTGGTTTTCTACTTTGTTCTTAAACTCTTTAAATTTCTCAAAAGTTTCAAACTTGTACTTCATTAGATAGACGTAGCCATATCTACTGAAGTCATCTATGAACGTCACGAAGTAGCTAAAACCACCTCTAGCTTGTGTGTAGCTAAAATCACCTCTAGCTTGTGTACTTAATGGTCCACATACATCGGTATGTATTAGTTCCAAAAAGTCATTAGTTCTCTCACATTTCTTGTTAAAAGGACTCTTTGTTATTTTTTCCATGCAAACATGGCTCGCATGTGTCATAAGACTCTAAGTCGAATGACCCAAGCACTCCAGATTTATGGAGTCTTGAAATGCATTTTTCATTTGCATGCCCTAAATGACAATGCCAGAAGTAAGTAGGGTTCAATTAGTTTGATTTAACCCTCTTTGTATTAATGTTGTATATGGACTCTTTGTTTCGTAGATCAAGGATATAAAGGCCATTTTGCAACATGGCATTGGATGAAATGCCTTGGCGACGAATATGAGCATTGCCATTTCTAATAACAAAATCAATTTCATCCAAATCCAAACAAGAAACTAAAATAATGTTTCCGCTTATAGCAGGCACATAATAGCAATTTTTCAAAACTAAACAAAGTTCGGAAGGTAAAGTGAGTTGATAGTCGCCTATCTCTATGGCAGCAACTCGTGTTCTATTCCCCATATGGAGGTCCACTTCATTCTTTCCAAGTAATCGCCTATTTCTTAGCCCCTACACATTTGAACAAATGTGAGAACCACAACCAATATCCAATACCCAAGTGATAGAAATATAAAGATTAATTTCAACAACAAAAATACCAAAATTGGACGCCTTGGCTCCATTCTTCTTTTGTTCTTCCTTGAAGAGAGCACAATTCTTCCTTCAATGGCCTATCTTGTTGCAATGGAAGCATGTGCTCTCCCTCTCCTTGAGCTTTTGCGCCTTAGGCTTGGATTGGGCCTGAGGTGCACTCCCATTTGACTTGAACCGAGCCAAGTCATTCTTGGGTTTTGCTTTTCCCTTTCCCTTCCCCTTAGCGGGTCCCTTTTTAATGCCTCATTGAGCCATAAGTGATTGGTCTTTCAAATGTTCTCTTCAACATTCTTAAGCATCCCATTAAGCTCGATGACTTTCTAGTTCATTACATGCATGTTGTAATTCATAACAAATGGATCATAATTATCAGTCAATGAACCTAAGATCAAGTCAGTGGCCAATTGCTTCGAGCCTTGTACCTCAAGCTTCTAAAGAGTATCAAGATACCCTTTCATCTTGAGTACATGGGTACTAACAGGAGTACCCGCAACCATCTTACAAGAAATTAAGGCCTTTGTTGTCATGAACCTCTTGTGACGAGCTTGCTCTTGGAACATCTCCTTGAGGTGCACCATGATCGCATAAGCCTCTTGGTCCATGAATTGCTTTTGCAAGTCAGGCACCATAGTGGCCAGCATCAAACAGGTCACATCATTGGAGTCGCTCTTCTTGGTCTCAAAAGTTTCCTTTTGAACCATAGAGACGTTCCTTCCAGGTTCTTCAGGCAAGGGTGCATCCAAAACATACGACTTTTTCTCTTGCTTAAGAACTATTCTTAAGTTTCGAGACCAGTCTATGAAATTGGTGCCATTCAGTTTGTCCTTTTCCAGGATTGATCGCAATGAAAAGTTGTTGTTTGAAGAAGCCATTTTCAATCTACAATAAAACTTAGCAAGATTAAATGAGGTCTTATTTATAATCCCACAAACCAAATTAATATCCCTTTAAATAATTCACGTTAGTGATTTAATGTGGGCCAATATCCACTTTTTACAATAACTTATTAGTCAAGCTGAGCTTGTACACCTAACAAGTTAAGTTACTTAGGTAGGAAAACTCCAATCATGTCTCATACATAACTCTTGGATCAAATGGACTAACATCTTAAGATGTTATAACACGAAACCCATTTATTAGTTGCCTAGGTTTGGGCATCCCTTTCCATGTTAAGCCCAACCTACATTCACAACCCATGCCTCACAAAGATATGCCTCACAAAGATAATTGGGTGCATCTAGGACTCCTAGTCTACGTGACCGATGATCGATGCCTTGACATGTTTCAAATTAGGAAGGCAACTTTTATGACTTAATATTTTAGGGATTCATTTTATTACGGCTTACATGGCATACGCTTTATCATCCATTCATAGCATGCATATATATATAATTGCATAAAGTAAAGCGTGATAAACATGGGCCCAAAAACCTACAACTAAGATTCTATACTATTACATAAGAATCTTCGAGTTGGGCTTCTCCACTCCGGTGGGCTTCATCTTGATTTACAAAGTCTTCAAATAAATTCTATTCTAAGAAATAAATGAAACTTTTACAATAATACATAATGGCTCGCAGGTCATATTTAATTACAAAAACTAAGGGCCCATGAATGCACCATACATATCCATTCATCGCACAAAACAAGCAAATAAATAAATATATATATATATATATATAACATTCATGGATAAAACAAAGTCCAATTTTAATTAATTTAGCCAAGCCCATTAATGAAAATTGTGTACTTGAACTTTTAAGAGAATAACCCATAATGGGCCTGGGCCGAAGCCCAATGGACTAAATCCTCTTTTTGAATAAGTTCTCTTAAAAGCCCAAAACATTAACTAGTTAGATTTGTGCCATAAATTAACTCTAGTATAATTTCCAATTTTGCCATTTTTAATTTTATGTCATACAACCCATAAACATTAAAAATATATATAATATGTACCAATATGAACTAAAACATAAAATCATGAAGAACATATATATCATACATGGCATTTATACCAAACAAACAAACAACAATGAAACTAGTTGTTTAATGCTCATATAATATCACAAAAACGCACAAATACTTAAAACAAATTTATGAGTCATTTAATAATTTAAATAAGGTCATAAATATTGAGTTAATATTCTATACCAATCTGATCTAAATGTGTTTTTTCCATTTTAATCAAAACAACACAAACAATGTTGATTAAACATGCAAAAAACACAAACTAGTCATAGTTTTAAGTGCTTTTAAAATTAATAAATTAAATTATCACGGACCAGAATTAAAATAAATTTTAAAATATGTCCAGACCTGTTATTAATATTTAAAAACCACATACAAACATGCCAAAATCATTCTTACATTTAATTTTGAAAACTAGTTGTTATACAAACACTTATCATGTCAACTAGCACCTAGTTTCAAGATTAACATGTACCATCAGATATTTATAATTAAATCTGACCATGAACAGCTCTAAGAACATCTTAGGATAGTATATTAACATGTCATATTAATTATAATACCTATCTAATCATTTAAAATCATTTTTTCACAAAAACAATGCAAAAAACTCAAAACAGAAAATTTCAGCATTGCATGTTTTTAAATGAATGATTTTTGATTAAATATTTAATGCATCTAAAGCACCAAAATAAGCATGTTTAGGCTCTGATACCATTGATGAAATATGACATGGCATATATATGATGATCATGCAGCAGAAAAATAATAAAATCGATCATACATGTCACTCAATCCATAAGCAAGAATCGAAAACATGCAATTTTAGGGTTTTAAAATTTACAACTTTAGATGCACTTCAATATTTGATTTTGATGATGACCAGAAACTAAGATGGATTTATTCACCTTAGATCTTCACCACCAATTCCAAAGGAATAGCCTCTATGCCACTCCTCTCTATGTTCACACACACAATTGCAATGACGTCTTAAAATCGAGAGTGCTAGCTCTATGTTTAAGTATTTTGCAATGGTGATGGATTAAAGCTACAAGATCTGATCTTGTACTTCCTTTTAGTTGCTATTGCTGCCCAAGAACACAAGAAAAACAAGGAAGAATCCTTTCTCTTTGTAAAATTCGGCCAAGAGTGTAAAAGAGAGAGAGTTCACGCCTAGGGTTTTCTTATTTTATTCATTCACAATATATCACTTATCTTGTTAAGTGATAATGCTGAGATTTACTATCATTTTAGGTAGTAAATTCATTCTCTATCACTTCCTTAAAATAAGTAACATATATTGATTCGAACTCTTTTGAATTAATTTGAAATAAATATAAGACATTTAATAAAAATAAATCACTTAATTTAAGAAATATACATGTGCCGAAATTCCCTTGATTTTCATCTTACAATTTCGGTCACATTATCTCCTTTTTAAGTGTTTTAATTTGGTTCAAATTCTTTTAGGCTTTAATACTCAATTAACTTAATTAATACAAGATAATTAATTAATTGAAATTAAACCTTTGTGGGCCGAATCTCTCTCTCTAATGGACCAATGTCCATTTATCAATTTTAATACCCATTACATACATTAATTTGACTTTAATTAAAAGTCCAAATTAATGCTCAATACTTTATTTAAATATTTTAAGTCAAATGCTTTGTGTGCGATCCTATAGGTCCATTTAATATTGGCAATGAATTAATGAATTAATTCAAAGGCTATATATATTCTCTAGCAAGATATTATACCATTCCAAATTAAATGAAAATGCAAATGGCATTTAGTGACCTAATGCAATTTTGCATAGTCCCTTATCCACAAATATCAGAATTAATATAAGGCATGGAACTAGTCATCCTTATATATATTAATTCCTTTCTTGATATTCCAGTGACACTGAACTCTCAGATAAATAATGATTACTCATTATTTCATCTCGGTATGGCCATACACTTCTCAGTTTACTGATCAAGTGGCCGATGATATTTTCTCTCTTATCGAGAGGGGTAATCCCTTCACTTCTCTCATGCTCTTTAACATGAATCAATGCATACCCATACTTGTCACTCTGTTATGAGCACGTTAGGTGTATGTCAAAGTACACAGTAATTCATAAAGAGTTTCATAGAGATTTTAGGTCTAAGAACTCCGATGCAAAACTTGCACATGAGAAACACTTATGACTTATACCATGTAGTGTTCTCATGAACGGATCGAATCTAGATACCATGTTCTAAACATGTATCTATGATCTCTGATTGACACTCTTGTCCTTATGATCCGTAAGATAGAACTCATTTTATCAGAGAGAGCATACTAGTCTTAATTCATTTGTTATTCCCATAACAATGACTGACTAGGGATATTTAGAATGAAGTCACATTTGTTTCAAGGTCTTACAACCATGTGCCTCACACATGATAACTTAATCTGAAACAACATTCTTGGATAGTTCTATCAATTGATATGCACAAGAATATAATAGATAAAACAAATGCCTCATTTATTAACTAAAGTGTTTTATAACAATGCATTGGGGCTAGGGCTTACACTAACAATCTCCCACTAGCACTAGTCCCAATTGGGCATAGCCCTAAGACCAAATGCTCGCAAATGAGCTTCGTGCAGATTTGGACGCATTTGTTTCTTCAAAAGATCTGCTATATTGTGTTCACTTGCTATATTGCTAACCTTGACGTCCCCACGATCAATGATCTCTCTGATCAGGTGGTACCTCCTGAGTATGTGTTTGGATTTCTGGTGTGACCGAGGCTCCTTGGCCTGTGCAATGGCCCCGTTGTTGTCACAGAAAATTTCTAATGGATCTAGGATGCTTGGGACCACTCCTAATCCAGAAATGAAATTTCTAATCCAAACAGCCTATTTTGCAGCCTCGCTTGCTGCAATATACTCAGATTCTATAGTTGAGTCGACAATGGTCTCTTGCTTCGAGCTTCTCTAGCTGACAGCACCACCATTCAAAATAAAAACAAACCCAGATTGAGATCTTGAATCCTGAGTGCTGGTCTAAAGAGTAGCATTGGCATAACATCATATGACGAGCTCTTTTTGACCACCATGCACCAAGAAGTGATCCTTAGTCCTTCGCAGGTACTTTAGAATCCCCTTTACAGCAGACTAGTGCTTCTCACCAGGGTCTTGCTGAAATCTACTAGTTATACTCAGTGCATGAGCAACATCCAACCTAGTACATAATATAGCGTACATGATAGATCCAATAGCAGATACATATGGGATTCTACTCATGTTATCCCTTTCTTTTTTGGTTTTAGGGCACTGTTCTTTAGTTAAAGGATCTCCCAAAGCCAAAGGTATGTACCCTTTCTTTGAGTCTCCTATACTAAAGTGCTTTAGTACTTTGTCTATGTACTTTTCTTGACTTAGTCCCAAAAGCCGATTTGATCTATCTCTATAGATCCGAATACCAAGTATTATCTTAGCTTCACCTAAGTCTTTCATTGAGAAACATTTCCCTAACCATTGCTTAACCTTTTGCAATGTTGGAATGTCATTCCTAATGAGAAGGATGTTGTCCACATATAGGACCAGAAATACTATTATGCTTCCACTAACTTTCTTGTACACATAAGGCTCATCTTCGTTCTTGATGAAGTCAAATTCTTTAACTGCCTCATCAAAATGAAGATTCCAACTTTGGGATGCTTGCTTTAATCCATAAATGGATTTTTGAAGCTTACAAACCTTCTTAGGATTCTTGGGATTGACAAAACCCTCAGGTTGTGTCATATACACATCCTCAAGTAAATTTTCGTTGAGGAAAGCAGTTTTGACATCCATTTGCCATATCTCATAATCATGATATGTAGCTATGGCAAGCAAGATCCTAATGGACTTGAGCATGACCACAGGCGAAAAGGTCTCATCATAGTCTACACTATGAGTTTGTCGAAAACCTTTTGCTACTAGTCTACCTTTGTAGGTCTTATCAGCTTTGAGTTTAAATAGCCACTTGCATTCAATTACCTTAGCACCTTTCGGTGGATCAACCAAGGTCCAAACCTGGTTATCGTATATTCATTGCATCTCGGATTTCATGGCTTCAAGCTAATTTTTTGAGTCTGGGCTCTCAATAGCTTCTCGGTAGGTAGTAAGATCCTCATGATCTACTAACTCAATAGTGTCACTTTCAGTGATTAGAAATCTGTATCTCTCAATCTCCTGACGTACCCTACCGGACCTTCTAGGTTCTTGTGTAATGGGTTCTTGTTTCACAACTGGTTGTGAACTTGATCCCATTTCCAACTCATCCTCTATAGGAGTTTGTGACGCTTGAATTTCTCCAAGTTCTACTTTACTCCCACTGTCTTTCTTGAGAAGGAACTCCTTTTCCAAGAAAATAGCCTTGTGAGCAATAAATACCTTGTTCTCAGCTTATGAGTTAAAATAGTATCCCTTTATTTCTTTGGGATAACCCACAAATAAGCAGACAGTGGATTTGGACTCTAGTTTATCAGATGTTAATTTCTTAACATGTGCTTCATAGTCCCAAATCCTGAGAAATGACATATTGGGTTCTTTTCCAGTCCATACTTTGTATAATGTCTTCTCAACTACTTTAGTTGGAGTACAGTTTAATAGAAACGCAATAGTTTCTAATGCATAACCCCAAAAGGAGACAGGAAGATTTGCTTGACTCATCATTGATCGAACCATGTCCAACAGAGTTCGATTTCTCCTTTCAGACACACCATTCCATTGTGGTGTTCCAGGAGGAATGAGCTGTGAAATAATACCACACTCCTTCAGATGACTGTCAAACTCTTGGCTTAAGTATTCTCCACCTCGATCTGATCGAATGGCTTTTAAACTTTTGCCAAGTTGATTTTCTACTTTATTCTTAAACTCTTTGAATTTCTCAAAAGTTTCAAACTTGTACTTCATTAGATAGACGTAGCCATATCTACTGAAGTCATTTATGAACGTCACGAAGTAGCTAAAACCATCTCTAGCTTGTGTACTTAATGGTCCACATACATCGGTATGTATTAGTTCCAATAAGTCATTAGTCCTCTCACCTTTCTTGTTAAAAGGACTCTTTGTCATTTTTTCCATGTAAACATGGCTCGCATGTGTCATAAGACTCTAAGTCGAATGACCCAAGCACTCCAAATTTATAGAGTCTTGAAATGCATTTTTCATTTGCATGCCCTAAACGACAATGCCAGAAGTAAGTAGGGTTCAATTCGTTTGATTTAACCCTCTTTGTATTAATGTTGTATATGGACTCGTTTTTTGTAGATCAAGGATATAAAGACCATTTTGCAACATGGCATTGCCATATGAAATGCCTTGGCAATGAATATGAGCATTGCCATTTCTAATAACAAAATTAAATTCATCCAAATCCAAACAAGAAACTGAAGTAATGTTTCTGCTCATAGTAGGCACATAATAACAATTTTTCAAAACTAAACAAAGTCCGGAAGGTAAAGTGAGTTGATAGTCGCCTATCTCTATGGCAGCAACTTGTGCTCCATTCCCCACACGGAGGTCCACTTCATTCTTTCCAAGTAACCGCCTATTTCTTAGCCCCTGCACATTTGAACAAATGTGAGAACCACAACCGGTATCCAATACCCAAGTGGTAGAAATAGAAAGGTTAATTTCAATAACAAAAATATCAGAACTGGATGCCTTGGCTCCATTCTTCTTTTGTTCTTCCTTGAAGAGAGCGCAATTCTTCCTCCAATGCCCTATCTTGTTACAATGGAAGTATGTGCTCTCGCTCTCCTTGAGCTTTTGCACCTTGGGCTTGGATTAGGCCTGAGGTGCACTCCCATTTGACTTGAATCGAGCCAAGTCATTCTTGGATTTTTCCTTTCCCTTTCCCTTAGTGGGTCCCTTTTTAATGCCTCCTTGAACCATAAGTACGGGATTGGTCTTTCGAATGTTCTCTTCAGCATTCTTAAGCATCCTATGAAGCTCGGTGACTGTCTGGTTCATTGCATGCATGTTATAATTCATAAAAAATGGATCATAATCATCAGTCAATGAACCTAAGATCAAGTCAGTGGTCAATTCCTTCAGGACTTGTACCTCAAGCTTCTAAAGAGTATCAAGATACCCTTTCATCTTGAGTACATGGGTACTAACAAGAGTATCCGCAGCCATCTTTCAAGAAATTAAGGCCTTTGTTGTGACGAACCTCTCATGACAAGCTTGCTCTTGGAACATCTCATTGAGGTGCACCATGATCGCATATGCCTCTTGGTCCATGAATTGCTTTTGCAAGTCAGGCACCATAGTGGCTAGCATCAAACAGGTTACATCATTGGAGTCGCTCTTCTTGATCTCAAAAGTTTCCTTTTGAACCGCAAAGGCGTTCCTTCCAGGTTCTTCAGGCAAGGGTGCATTCAAAACATACGACTTTTTTTCTTGTTTAAGAACTATTCTTAAGTTTCGAGACTAGTCTATGAAATTGGTGCCATTCATTTTGTCCTTTTCTAGGACCGATCGCAATGAAAAGTTGTTGTTTGAAGAAGCCATTTTCAATCTACAATAAAACTTAGAAAGATTAAATGAGGTCTTATTTATAATCCCACAAACCGAATTAATATCCCTTTAAATAATTCGCATTAGTGATTTAATGTGGGCCAATATCCACTTTTCACAACAACTTATTAGTCAAGCTGAGCTTGTACACCTAACAAGTTAAGTTACTTAGGTAGAAAAACTCCAATCATGTCTCGTACATGACTTTTGGTTTAAATAGGCTAACATCTTAAAATGTTATAGCACAAATCCATTTATTAGTTGCCTAGGTCCGGGAATCCCTTTCCATGTTAAGTCCAACCTACATTCACAACCCATGCCTCACAAAGATAATCGGGCGCATCTAGGACTCCTAGTCTACGTGACCGATGATCGATGCCTTGACATGTTTCAAATTAGGAAGGCAACTTTTATGACTTAATATTTTAGGGATTTATTTTATTACTGCTTACATGACATACGCTTTGTCATCCATTCATAGCATGCATATATATATAATTGCATAAAGTAAACCGTGACAAACATGGGCCCAAAAACCTACAACTAAGATTCTATACTATTACATAAGAATCTTCGAGTTGGGCTTCTCCACTCCGATGGGCTTTGTCTTGATTTACAAAGTCTTCAAATAAATTCTATTCTAAGAAATAAATGAAACTTTTACAATAATAAATAATGGCTCGCAGGCCATATTTAATTATAAAAATCCAGGGCCCATGAATGCACCATGCATATCCATTCATCACACAAAACAAGCAAATAAATATTTATATAACATTCAAGGATAAAACAAAGTTCAATTTTAATTAATTTAGCCAAGCCCATTAATGAAAATTATGTACTTGAACTTTTAAAAGAAGACCCCATAATGGGCCTGGGCCGAAGCCTAATGGACTAAATCCTCTTTTTAAATAAGTTCTCTTAAAAGCCCAAAACACTTACTAGTTAGTTTGTGCCATAAATCAACTCTAGTATAATTTCCAATTTTGACATTTTTAATTTTATGTCATACAGCCCATAAACATTAAAAACACATGTAATATGTACCAACATGAATTAAAACATAAAATCATGAAGAACAAATATATCATACATGGCATTTATACCAAACAAACAAACAACAATGAAACGAGTTGTTTAATGCTCATATAATGCCACAAAAATGCACAAATACTTAAAACAAATTTATGAGTCATTTAATAATTTGAATAAGGTCATAAATATTGAGTTAATATTCTGTACCAATCTAATATAAATGTATTTTTTCCATTTTAATCAAAACAACACAAACAATGTTGATTAAACATGCAACAAACACAAACTAGTCATAGTTTTAAGTGATTTTAAAATTAATAAATTAAATTGTCATGGACCAGAATTAAAATAAATTTTAAAATATGTCCATACCTGTTATTAATATTTAAAAATCACTTACAAACATGCCAAAATCATTTTTACATTTAATTTTGAAAACTAGTTGTTATACAAACACTTATCATGCCAACTAGCACCTAGTTTCAAGATTAACATGTACCATCAGGTATTTATAATTAAATCCGACCATAAAAAACTCTAAGAACATCTTAGGACAGTATATTAACATGTCATATTAATTATAATACCTACCTAATCATTTAAAATCATTTTTTTTCACCAAAACAATGCAAAAAACTCAAAATAGAAAATTTCAGCATTGCATGTTTTTAAACGAACGATTTTTGATTAAATATTTAATGCATCTAAAGTGCCAAAATAAGCATGTTTAGGCTCTGATACCACTGATGGAATATGACATGGCATATATATGATGATCACGCAGCAGAAAAATAATAAAATCGATCATACATATCACTCAATCCATAAGCAAGAATCGAAAACATGCAATTTTAGGGTTTAAAAACTTACAACTTTAGATGCACTTCAAGATTTGATTTTGATGATGACCAGCAACTAAGAAGGATTCATTCACCTTAGCTCTTCACCACCAATGCCAAAGGAACAGCCTCTACGCCACTCCTCTCTATGTTCACATACACAATTGCAATAACGGCTTAAAATCGAGAGTACTAGCTCTATATTTAAGTATTTTGCAATGGTGATGGATTGAAGCTACAAGATCTGATCTTGTACTTCCTTTTAGTTGCTATTGCTTTCCGAGAACACAAGAAAAACAAGGAAGAATCCTTTCTCCTTGTGAAATTCGGCCAAGAGTGTGTGAGAGAGAGAGTTCATGCCTAGGGTTTCTTATTTTATTCATTCACAATATATCACTTATCTTGTTAAGTGATAATGCCGAGATTTACTATCCTTTTAGGTAGTAAATTCATTCTCTATCACTTCCTTAAAATAATTAACATATATTGATTCAAACTCTTTTGAATTAATTTAAAATAAATATAAGGCATTTAATCAAAATAAATCACTTAATTTAAGAAATATACATGTGCCAAAATTTCATTGATTTTCATCTTACAATTTCGGTCACATTATCTCCTTTTTAAGTGTTTTAATTTGATTCAAATTCTATTAGGCTTTAATACTCAATTAACTTAATTAATACAAGATAATTAATTAATTAAAATTAAACCTTTGTGGGCCGAATCTCTCTCTCTAATGGACCAAGGTCCATTTAGCAATTTTAATACCCATTACATACATTAATTTGACTTTAATTAAAAGTCCAAATTAATGTCCAATACTTTATTTAAATATTTTAAGTCAAATGCTTTGTGTGCGATCCTATAGGTCCATTTAATATTGGCAATGAATTAATGAATTAATTCAAAGGCTATATATATTCTCTAGCAAGATATTATACCATTCCAAATTAAATGAAAATGCAAATGGCATTTAGTGACCTAATGTAATTTTCCATAGTCCCTTACCCATAAATATCAAAATTAATATAAGGGATGGAACTAGTAATTCTTATATATATTAATTCCTTTCTTGATATTTCAGTGACACTGAACTCTCAGATAAATAATGATTACTCATTATTTCATCTCGGTATGGCCATACACTTCTCAGTTCACTGATCAAGTGGCCGATGATATTTTCTCTCTTATCGAGAGGGGTAATCCCTTCACTTCTCTCATGCTCTCAAACATGAATCAATGCATACCCAAGCATACCTATACTTGTCACTCTGTTACGAGCACGTTAGGTGTATGTCAAAGTACACAGTAATTCACAAAGAGTTTCATAGAGATTTTAGGTCTAAGAACTCTGATGCAAAACTTGCACATGAGAAACACTTATGACTTATACCATGTAGTGTTCTCATGAATGGATCAAATCCAGATACCATGTTCTAAACATATATCTATGATCTCTGATTGACACTCTTGTCCTTATGATCCATAAGACAGAAATCATCTTATCAGAGAGAGCATACTAGTCTTAATTCATTTGTTATTCCCATAACAATGACTGACTAGGGATATTTAGAATGAAGTCTTTTTTGTTTCAAGGTCTTACAACCATGTGTCTCACACATGATAACTTAAACTGAAACAACATTCTTGGATAGTTCTATCAATTGATATGCACAAAAATATAATAGATAAAACAAATGCCTCATTTATTAACTAAAGTATTTTATAATAATGCATTGGGGCTAGGGCTTACACTTACAGTATTTATTTTTAATGTATATTTTTTAGTGTAATTTTTAACTTATGTTGTATGTATTTTTAATGTATATTTATTCATTATGGAAAAAATTTATGTACATTAAATGGTTTTATTTTGTTGGATATATGGGCCCATTTAGGTTAAAAGTCCAATTAATAAAGTCAATATTTGATCTAGAACCGATTTAACCGAACCGAACTAATTAAAATTATATCGGTCCATTCGGTTTTCAGTCCTAAAAACTTCAATTTTAGTTTGGTTATTATATTTTGAAAACTTTGGTTCTCAATTTTTTCAATTCTGTCCAAAATCAAACCAAATTGACCATTTGCACACCCCTAATTGCAACCCGAACCGACCTTACTAATCCAAAAAAAACCACCAAAATGCATCAAGTCGAGCGGGTTCTTTGGGTCTATCGGGTCAAATTGGGTTTTGTACACCTCTATAAAAATGCAAAGCTCAAGTAAGCTCATAAGTCTAAAGGGTTAACAAGCTAGAAAACTGGCCTCAACAGGGTATAATATTCTGACCAATCCTCTACCGATGTGATCAAAACAACCCCAAAGAAATAATGATAAAATGTCGATCACTAAGATACTAGCCTTCAAAGCCAGCGTGTTAAAAAATAAACACCAACCGAAAATCCAAAACGGATGAATCCGAAGAGATTAAAAAGACCGTCCATCCAGGTATTGACCAAAATATTTTTTTAATTTACATTACGGGCTCTCATAGGATACAAACATCTTGCAAAAGGTCACATATCAATCTAAAACCTCCCAACAGCTCGATCTATCAATCGGAGCATTGGAATGGGGACAAATAATAATGTTCAATATTTTTTAAAAATTGGCCAATAAGAAGAAAGGCCTAACCGGCTAAGGGGCCTAAATCACTAGAGGCCTACGCCATACAACCTCACGTACATTGTCGGAGGCACACTAAAAGTCCACATGATGGGACAGTTCGATTGGCCAAGACGGCCTCATCTCATCAGAAACTCCTGACACACACTATTGTTCCATCTATCGATTGTCAAACATCACATCGCTGCCTACCTACTCTAACATTGAGATAGGCCTCTCAAGTGAATTTTCCACCCCTATAAATACCAAGTTCATTTTCAAAACACACAATTAAGAATTTATACATATCTTGCATAACTCTCTCTCTGAAAAAGTCTAAAACTAACTTAATAATTAGAGTGTTCAAGCTCGGTCCGATAGAAAAAGTCTTTCTTTTGTAAGATTTCTATCTCATCAAGCTCGACCAACCTTATCTCTCAAACATGTATGAACCCAAAGCGACACCTTTTCACTCGCTATATGCGGCTCTCTCTTTATTAAATCCTAGGATTTATCACAAACAATAGAGTTCAATTTTTATTTTTTTACTCAATATTTTGGTCTGGTACAATATTTCCAAACTCCTTGCTCATCATTAAATAAAACATATCACACCATACTACCTTATACCATCCTATGGACTATTTTATCAATATAAGGTGTAAGCGTAAAAGAAAAGTTGACAGATAAAAAATTTATCTAATAATGATGTAAATGTAGTAAAGTGAAATTATATATATTATCTAATTATTATCCAAATTTTAGCGTGACCATTCCATACAGTAAACATCCATATATCAAGCACTATGCACCATATGTATATAATTTCATAGGTGCAACATATGGGCTTACAACCTTAAATTTGGATATAAACAAAATTAAAAAATTTATTTTTTTAATTATATGCATTTTAAATGGTTAACTATAAATTTATTTAATTTCTTACAAATTTATTTATATATTTATTAAACGGGTATATGAGAAGTATAAAATAATATTTAATATTTTGATAATAATAAATATTAAAAAAGGTAAATGAGAATACAAGAGAGTTTACTATAATTAGGCATAAAAATGTTGTATATGTTAATGGGAGATGGATGAAATAGTAATTTTGTCACCACATAATAAGGTTCTTTTAAATAAAGCTTATTTATATCACTAGTAGAATTCCAATGGAGGAATTTTAAATTTTTTTAAAATAAATTATCTCAAGAAGCAACAAAAGGAAAATTATCCCATATGAGAGGTTAAGGAAAGAAATGAAAGATCCACAACATTATCTAGCCTTTTTTTTTAATTTTTTGATAAATGATGGCCAATCTTATTAAGAAAGAAACAAAGCTAAATTAAATTCAATAGATCTTGAAATAAACAGAGGCCAATCTTCAATCCAAACTTGAAAATCTAAAGATAAATCATTGCATTTTGCTAGCAAATGTGCAGGACAATTGCAAGAGCAGGAGACCAAGACCAAAAGCATCTCTAAAAGTCTCATTAGAGAATGAGACAATCCTGTAAAGCTAAGCTCACCCTGTTATAAGAGCAATATTCTCATTAAGTTTGTCAAATATCCAATTTTGTAAGTTCACAAGTATCACACATCATATGTACGAAGGAAGAAATTTAACAACTTACAAACTTATATAGCATGATCTAGTAAAAAAAATTGAATTTCCTAACTAAAGTTTAAAATTTTACCGTAGGTGTTTGTTGAATAGTTATTAAAATATCGCACCTGGTTGTTGTGAACCATTAGTGTCCTTATTTCCAAGCACCTCGAAAGTATCCACACAAGAAGTAAGGTCTAAGAACCTTCTTAAGGGGCGACAGTTGCCAAATTTTGGTTAGAGACTAGTAAACCCAATTCAGCCAGAAAAGATAAAAGAAAGGAGAGAGTGAAAATAGGGTTTTAAGTGAGCTAAACTTCTACTCTTACTCTACGACCATAATTCTGACTTTGAGGTATATTTATACACCTTATGGGTAAGATTAGGGTTATGTTATAATGGTTGTACCATTTAATTGAGTTTGAGCCAATTGGACAGGCTTAAGTGATATTCACTAGCCTAATAGTTCAAATTTGTGCATAAAGCCTGAATATATTATCATATGATTTAAATGGCCTCCAAAACTATTCAAACTTTAATTACAACCTTATAATAAATCTTCGTATTAATTTTTAGCTGCGTTCAATGCAAAATGGGCTTTAGAGAAAAAACCTCAAATACATAGAAAGTTTTATGCGTAGATTAGGCTTATTTATGCATATATTAGGCTTATTTGGGCCTTTTCTACGCATGAGACTTTTTCTCCTCTTCTTAAATCTTATATCTTCTCTCACCAACTTATCAAATAAGTTATCACAACATCCTGTGTCATATTTATACATTACTTTTCACCTCAGAACTTAATTCTTATATGTGTATAACCTTTTTGTGTTCCCTTTGCATGTCTATAGTATAATATGTAATTAAGAGTCCTAATTATTATCACTTTTATGGTTTAAACTCTTTTAAATTATTTTATCAATTATTAATCGATATTCACTATACATTATTATACAAGTTATGAGAGACCTTTAATTGAGCATCATAACCACCCAAATGATAGGAATTTTAATAGTTTTTTACTCTTTCATATCAAGTTTCCATGAAAACACTTCTTTCACCATTCTTCTAGTCTCATTCATGAATGGAATATGGACATGTATCAATTTATTCATGAACTTATTGTATTAAAAAAAATTATCTTTATTCCCAAAATGTCTTTATGAATCTCATTCACCTTGCATTCCACCTTGTCTAAGTTTTTTTGAACAAAGATATGTAAAAATACTTGAGATAGAACTCCCCACTATAATTAGGGTAGTGAATCCTTTTACTGATCACTCAACTACCTCCAAGTAATTCATGTTATACTTAATCACCGAGCTATATATATATCCCTTCGAGAAGTAAAAATATAAGAGTCGAAGTATAACACTTACTACTTGAGATACTTTAGTGATTTCAAGTCCAAGGGTACTTGTACAACTGATATAATGAGATACTTCATTTATATAGTATAAGTATCTGTGTGAAATTTATCATGATGGGTCCTTATGCACTTTTTCTTCTAATAAGCATCTACATGTCAACTTAAATTATTTCAGTAATCACTGATAACAAGAACTACTGCTTGAACTATTTAAAAAATATAACATATGTTGGTCTATCCGTATTAACAATGTCCTATTTTTATTAATATTATGACTAGAAATCATTTATGTATTAACAAATTTACATACAATAGGTATCTCATATCATGAACTTTTGATAATTACATTTATACTGTGTTCATGTACTAATAACTACATTCTATAGTTTAAGTCATATGCATGCAAATGTTAATACACAAAAGCACTAAAAAATGTAGATGACGTATTATTATTATTATTATTATTATTATTATTATTATTATTATTATTATTATTATTATTATTATAAAATGTTTTATACATAGATAAAAATCCTATTACATATGGGCTCTAGGTCATATCATTGATAAGTTTCAACAATGGGTGATGAAAAGGAAAAATCACGAGCCAGTTGTAAACCAAACACTAGTGTAAGAGCCTCTGCAACTGTGGAATCTCAATCTCCTTGAATCCTCTTTGTGGCACAAGTTAAAACACTCCTTAGATTGTCTCTAAAGACAATACCAAAACCATATAAAACTTCTTTCACCAACCTAGTATCAGAATTCATCTTCACATAAGCTGACCAATGAAACATAGCGGAACTTGAAGCAACTTTCCTAGTAGTTGTTGTAGCAATCTGACTAGTTCTCTATTCCAATAACCAATTATCAACTATGGAGATAAACACTATTTTTTTTAAATTATGGACTCAATCTTCACCATATTCCTCTAGAACCATGCAAAATAACAAATCAAAATTGTCCTTATCATCTCCTCAAGAGACCACGGTTCCATAAGATTAAACAACAAGATTTTAAATAAAGAACTATAAATATTTAGCACTTTAATTAAGGAATAAAAGGCCCATACCTCTTTTAATTAGTACACAGTTTTCTGCAAAGATGAATAAGACTCCTATAAATAGAACACCAATAACAAATATTTTTAATATGAGCTATCCGCCAAGGTAAAACATCTCAGTGGGAATAACATTAAAAGAAGCCTTCCAAACAAAATTCAACAATTTTGGAGCGGCTTTTATCTTCCAAAAAGCTTTAAAAAAATTTAGAACCCGTCGATCTAGAAACGCCAAAAAGATAACGCTTATGAATAAAATTAAAAGCTACTATAAAAAGATCATTCGTACTACGAGTGGACTGCTGGAAGGAAAATCTAGTTAATAAGATCCCAATTCCATGACCTAGTATTCACATCAATAAACACAGAGACCAAAGCATTTAATAGCAACAAGTTAGGCGAGAAAAGAATTTTAAAAGAATAAGGCTCTGAAATCCATTTATCCCCTCAGTTATGAATGGGATTTCCATCACTAACCTGTTACCTTATACCACATAAAGTAGCTCTTTCCTAGATAAAATTCTATGCCAAATGTAACTACGATAATATCTAGCTTTCAATAACCGAGCCAGAAAGGAATTTGGACTGGTTAACAACCGCCATCCTTGCTTAGCTAACAAAGCCATGTTGAAACATGGAAAGTCTTAAAAGCCAAGGCCTCCCTCATCTCTTAGTTTACACAATTGCTTCCAACTACACAAATGGAGCTTCCTTTCATCACCAGTTCTGACCCCACCAATAATGGCTAAACACAGACTTCATATCATCGCATGAGATTGTAGAAAGCAAGAAAGTCTGCATCACATAAGTTGGTATAGCCTGAGCCACAGTTTTAATCAACAATTCCTTACTCGCATACTATAGATATTTCTTTTTCAAACCTTAAAAGCGAGACCAGAGCTGATCCTTCAGTTTCCTAAAGATTTGTGACTTATTCTGTCCTACTGCAGTTGGAAGGCCTAAGTACAAAGCATTATGGTTTCCAGATTAACCTCTAAAAAACTTGTAATCTGATTCCTTAAATACATTGGAACATTTGTACTAAAGCAAATATCAAACTTGTGAGGATTTAACTTTTGTCCAAGCAATTGCTCATACCTCTATAGAAAACTTTTTATGGCATTTGAATCCCTTAAAGATGCTTGGAAAGATAATGCAATCGTAAACGAAAAAGAGATGAGAAACCAATGGTGGCCCAAGGCAAATTCTCACATTATACAAACCTTTATTATAAACAACTTCATTAATCAGACTAGTCATCCCCTCAATACAAGCAGAAGAATAATGAATCTCCTTGTCGAAACCCTCAAAAAGAGTGGGAAGCTTCACCAAGAGAAATATTAACCAACACCGAATAGTTCACAATAGCGATAAACTTTATAACTGAAATAACCCAATTTGGAGAGAAACCCAATTTTAACATTATTGCCTTCAGAAAAGGCCATTCTATCATGTTAGGCTTTAGCCATATCTAGCCTCTTCATCCATTTAACTTTCACATTATACAATTTTTTCAAGGATGTCTTTATAATCATTTAGTACCGAATCCGACTCTGAAAATGAAAAGTTATTTGAAGTAAATTGCATAGCATTATTATAGGATATTTCTTTGCTCAATTTATCTTGATAACTTTGTTTTGCTTTTTATTCCATTCAATGGCAATTTCTAAATTTTAATAAGTATTAATTATACAATTTTTTTACTTTATTCCATGTAGAGGTGGCAAATAGAAAAGTTGGATGGATTTGAGTTAGGCCATAAATGGACGAGTCATGAATGGACTAAAAAATATGGATCATAAATGGGTCAATGTTCAAATGGATTGATAGATTTAGGCCGACCCATGGGTTTAGTGTAAGTTATTATAAAAATTTTCATTAATAAATTAATGTTTCTGGTGATAATGAAATTCAATTTAATATTATATATGGTCAAATTGAAAATATAATATAAATAATAAGTTGATATACACAGAAAAATAAAATATTTTATTAATAATTTAATTTTACTCTAATAATAGAATTTTGTACAAATATTGAATATATAAATAGTAAAAATTAGTCTAACAAAATAAAAATAACATGCTAATCTATTTTTCGCCTTTAGCTAATGATAAAGTCCACGTTTTGATTTGATTTTAAAAATTTAATATCTTTTTTCATATTATCTTGAAACTCCTTCTCAATTGCAATAATATTAATATTTAGTAAGAATATTATAACAATGTGTCACATTTATGCCATGTTAGCAATCAATTAATAGAAAATAGTTAAAATAATAGATACATCGATTTTATGGGGTGAATTGCATGCACGTTCAGACAAATTATTTCTATTTAATTCAATCCATTTTCACGTTTTTACTTTTAAAAATGAAAATCAGCCAACCCAACTGAAATTTACTCTAAACCAAAAATTAAATAAATTAAATTAAAAATTGAATTTAATTTTTTTATTTCAATTCTATTTTGCACACTTGTATGTAGCAAGATCTCATTGAATCCAGCGTACTCTCTTATAAAATGGGCTGATTTCAATCACAATATTTATATTTTACCTTATAATTTTAATTTTGTCGAATAATATTGTATTTAAAATTTTATTATCGATATATTAATTAAATCGACATATTAATTAAGTTCTTATTTGCATTATGTTTGTACAAAATATCACAATGGAGAAAAAACTGAATTAGTTTCTCACAACAATATATTGTACATGCTCCCTTTAAACTGATAATAATTAGGTAAATTAATTACATGGATTTTCTCATAATAGAGATTAGAAAGGATCCAGTATATAAAATTCAATTAATATAATATATTTAAATTGAAATTGAAATTGAAATATTCAGCTGAAAATGCATATTGGGTTTAATTAATTATAGGAAAAAAGAGAGCAGATGGTTAAAAAAAAAAATTGAGATTTGAGTTACAAATATAAGCAAGTGCAGTGAAGTAATAAAGTGTTGCTTGGGTAATTTTGGGGAGGCCCATGGTCTATCAGAATCAGATCCAAAAGGATCACAATTTTAATGAGTGATTTTTGAATTGATTCCATAAGCATTTTATTGAGTTAAATTGAATTAAAAGAAATTTTTTTTAATAAATTTAAATTAATTTTATCATACCTAATATTACGTGTATATATATAAAAATAATAATTAATAGGATAAAAATATAAACATTACTAAAAGCATATTTTAATAAATTATAATGCTTAATGTTTTAACCAATCTAAACCCAAAAGAACAGAGATTTGAATTGATTCATTTGAATTAAATTCAGGATTCAAACTAAAATTGAGATTAGTATCAAACTACGTTCTTGGAATGTAATCTCTCTGGGTCTACTTCAATGCCGTCACTTTTAAGTCCAAAACGCGGTTAACCCAGAAATTTTGTTTGCAACTTCCATTGATCTTCCTTCTCCATCTACCCGGCTACGTGTCTGCTCGCCCCCCTCCCCTTTTTTTTTTTTTTTATTTTCTCTCTCTCACTAAAATCATATCATTACTAATTGTCATTACCCATTTGATTTATACTGGTATGCACCAATGTTGTTAAAATTGGATCGAATCGATCGGTCGAACTGGATTAATTGCGAATCAATAAATTATTTGATTGATTCAGCTAATAAAAATCGAATTGAAAAAAAAATCGAATTGAAATCGATTTTTTTCTAAAATGGCAAAACGTCGTTTAATAATTTGGAAAAGCAAAAAAACATATGACTGTATATTTTTTACGCTGCATAGGATCAAATTAAAAACCTTTTGACGAAAAGACTAACATGATAATCACTACACCACAACAACCTCATATTTTTACTTTTCTTCTTTAATTATTTTTAATTTTGTTTTGTAGTAACTGATATTTTTATTTTTACTTTTTTTCTTTAATTGTTTTTAATTTCATTTTATGGTTTCTTATTTTATTGTCATGCTCTGTTCTTTATATTATTTCTTATTTTTTTTAATTTATTTCAATCATTAAACAGTTTGGTAAAAGTAAACTCAACTTTTCTTCAATAAAATCAAATTGAATAATAAAAAATTGCTTACGTCATTTTATCGTTTAATTTGAAATAATTAAACTACATGCACAAAAAAGTCAAAATACAATTAACACTATTTATAATATTTAAATATATATTTCCTTATAAATTCATTTTATATTAAAATGTGATCATTTGTTATCATTTCATATTAGGATTTGGTTATTTATTAATATGATCTTAGTGTAATTGATAATAATATGTAGTAGTATTTATAAAATTATATTAATTAATAATATTTTAAAAAATAAAAAAAATTCGGTTAAACCGATCAAACAATAAATTTCAGTTTTATCGGTTCTTTATTCTATTTGATTTTAATAACATTTGGTACGTACCTTTCAATCATTACGCGGATAGTTCGTTGCCTAGAATTTCAAGCTTTCAAAGTCTTTTTCTATTACAAGCCGAGGTTGGTATTTCCTATTTTCTTATTGTCAGTTGATAAGTACCATGTCCTTTCTCTTGATACTTTTGATTATCTAAATTTTGTTCATTAATTTGTTTATCATTTACAATGAAAAAAAAAAATAATTCCCTGTTGAGTTTCTTGTTGTTTTTTCATTTTTCAACTTAATAGAATACGAGTGATTATTGACTTCTTTTAGCTATTTTTATTTGCGCGTAGTTTTTGAGATTTTTGGAGTTTTCAGCTGAAACTTCTAAGTTGCTTCTTCTTCTACCTAGTTTATAAGTCAATCTTGAGTTGGGTTATCTATATTGTTTCGTGTTGATTAGATTTGCTCCTTATATCAGAACTTGAGGTTGGGATTTCCTTTTCAACTGCATTTTGCTTTTGTTTGTGTCTTGTAATGAGGACAAAGAGACCTTTTAATTGTGATGATGGGGGTGAGACTGAAGATTCAGCTCAAGACCAAAAACGTTTTAGGAAGTATGTGCTTCTTAGGATTAAGTGTTAATGGAGTTCTTGATTTTGACATTGTGTCTTTAGTTGTTAATGAGTTTTTCTTTTTCTTTCTTTTGCAGTGCTATTAGAGATGTGCATGGAATGCTTACTGTGCAGGATATGGCGGCAACAATGGAACCATTTCTTCGTGTATTGGTAGGATATTATGAATCTTTTCAAATTTATTCTGTTCGCATGTATAGCAACTTTATTGAGTCTAAAGCTAGGGAACTATGTTCTAAAGTTCATAGCAACTTTATGTTCTGAGATTTTCAAAATCAATAATTTGGTTTATTATCCTTTCTTCTTTTCTCCCAGTTATGTACGGGACTAATTTGGATATTTGTCTCTGTGCACATGGCAGAAGTTTAATCTGCGACTCGACAAGGCTCAAATTTGCTTCTCAATATCTAATTTTAGTTATTCTGCTTCATTTGTTGGTTAGGTGAGAGATGAGGTCGAACGGACTGTTCTCCGCTTCCTTCAACCCTCCTTCAGGTTAGATCCCGTGTCTATAATGTTTGGAGATCTTTCACAAAGATTCTTTCTTCTAATTATTTGAGCATGACTTGTCATAGAAGTTGATTTGATATGATTAAGCATTCCAATAATTGATTTATCCCCATGTTAAAATTTCTAGTTATCATCCAAATTTTATAAATTTTGTTATTGCAAATTGTATCTGTACACGGCCTGGTAGTCATTTTCATACACTTTGTTTTCAGACCCTCATTCAATCGGACTGAAACATCAGGAGGAAGAGCCTTCCTCTTACAATTTGTTAACAAACCGCCCTCTACCATTTTTACTGGTAGCAGAATGGAAGCTGAGGACGGTAACCCCATCAAAATTGAATTGGTGGATGCTAATAGCAAGACTCTTGTTAGTTCTGGCGCTTCATCATCTATGCAAATCGAGATTCTTGTTCTTGATGGTGATTTCTGTTCTGATGACCGAGAAGATTGGAGTGAGAATGAGTTCAATTCTAGCATTAGCCGTGAAAGAGAGGGGAGAAGGCCACTAGTGACTGGGGGAGATCTGAATGTTACACTAAAGGGTGGCTTTGTTCTGATAAATGATGTAGTTTTCACTGATAATTCTAGTTGGCAACGAAGTCGAAAGTTTCGGTTGGGAGCTAGACCTGTATCAAGAACTCGTAGCGAAGCAAGGATTAGAGAAGCAAGCAGTAATGCTTTCATTGTCAAGGATCATCGCGGAGAGTGTGAGTTCAAAACATTGTAACTATATTATTTAATCTTTTGGTAGATTATTAGCTAGTTTGCAAACTCTTTAACTAGAAGACTGACATAAATGGTTCGTTAATTCAGTATACAAGAAACATTATCCTCCACAATTGGACGATGACGTATGGCGTTTGGAAAAAATAGCAAAAGATGGAACATACCATAAAAAGTTAACCATGTTTGGAATCCACACCGTAAGGGACTTCTTGCAATTTCACTCAATCAATCCCTTGAACCTACGAAAGGTAAGAAATTTCCTTTAATTGCAGGTTCTTTAGTAATTTTCCTCATCAGTTAAACTAAATATTAATGAATTCATCAAAACTAATTAAGAACTTGCAAGACTGTAGGTTCTTGGAAGTGGAATATCAAACAAGATATGGGATACTATCATAGATCATGCGAATAATTGTGTTCTGGATGATAAGTTGTACACTTACTTTGAAGCTGGACAAAGTGTTGCCTTTCTTTTCAATTCTGTGTACAAAGTCATAGGAGTGGCATTTGATGGCCAAATCTATGAACCCTTGGATAAACTAGCTCCTGCTCATAAGGTAGGTATTTAAAACCGTGGAGTTCATGTTGATCCATCAACATAATCCTTAGTAATGGATCCGAAATTCTAATTGGTTTTGATTGTTCAACTTTTGTGTCTGAATTACAGGCCATGGTGGAAACTTTAAAGAGACAAGCTTATAAGAATGTGCATGAATTCAACCCAATTGATGCTCGTGCAATTCCTGGACTGCCAAGGCCCTTGACATGTCCACAAACAGAGTCGCTTCATGATCAAAATCTCAGTCTGCAGCAACTTGAATGCCCAATTGTACAGCAAGGTAATTGAGCTCGTAGTTTGTAAGTATGAGATTAATTATTTTCTAATCAGTTTCACTGTGATCAATCGAAGTGCTAATCGAAGCCTTGTATATATGCTTTTGATTTAGCCTCGAAATAACCAAATTCCTTTTGTGATAAATACTCTCAGAAGTTTCGTTCTCAATTCTCTGCAACCAATATAATTTTGCAGATGCACCAGAAATGCTGCTGAACTTCAACAACTTAGAAAGTGGCAATCAGTTAGAAGTTTCTGTAGCGCAGGATCATCCAATGCAAGTGTTTTCGGAGATGCTTCAAAACGGCTTCAAATTCAGGGACATCATTTCCCTTCCTTGTTCTGGAGAAAGCAATTGGTCTATAAATGCTTCTTATGGCCTGTAGTCACGAGGAGTCCGTTAACATCCGAACAAATATCTGAGGCTCAAACATCAGCCTAGGGGGCAAGGAAATGTTTTTATTTTCAGTTCAAGTGTTGAAAGAAAATTAAATATCATTTCTTCTCACCCAAGTTTCGGTGTACATATGTCGGGAACTAGAAAACCCAAAACTGGGTGGTGCAAGCAACGAGCTGCAATCAATTTACGGTCTGCTAGGCAGAGAATTGCTGTAAAAAGAATGTAGCAAAGCTTCTTTGTTTAGATTAGCATACTTGTTAGGAATGAAAGCATCTCAGGGTTTAGGAGAGAAGCAGTCCTGGATACACGAGAGGTACTTAGTTTCATAGCTTTTACTTTAGCTTCTTTTAACAAAGTTGTAATCTGTTTATTTCTTGTAATTCTCTCTGTTTTTTCCCCTTAAGAAGGGCAACAAAGGGTTTTGTGTATAGATTTTCCCCAAGGTCATGCAAGAATTCATTTAATCCATGTAATTGTGTTGAATTTGTATCATCCATCATTCTGGTTGCATTTTTATATTTACTGCTGCAAGTCAGAACTAAATGAATTTCATCCAGACATTTGATTAATTATCGTTTAAGAAATCAAATGATTATGAGATCTGGAGAAGTAGCATTAAGGTGGGTCCAAAATGCAAACCATCCAATAGGAAAATCTGATGACTTCATTTATTGTCACGTTATCAGATGTGGGCGTTTATCCAACCTTTTGTCCACTTGTCATGTTGCTTTTTGTTTTTTCTCCTTTCTAAATTTGAGCAGTTAAATGCATGGTTATTAAAACCGAACCGGACCGAGCGGTCGAACCGGTTTAATCTAGAACCGTCAGCTGATCCGATTGGTTCAATAAGTAAAAACCGGATTGGATAAAAACCGAAAGATACTGTTTCAAACAGCCAAAAAACCGGTTAAATCGGGATAAAACTGGAGAAAACCAGGTTAAATGACAAAAACCGGTTTGATTTTAGAAAAATCAACTTTTTGTCCAAAATATTCATACAATATTATTTTTTCTGGAAAAAAATAAAATAAAATTATAAATACAAAATAATTAAAATTCAAACAATTTAATGAATTTTTTATGAATAAAATAATATTTTATAATTTATATTTGAAGAATTTCTTTAAAAATTTACAATTTTTTACTATATTTATCTTAAATTTTTGTTATAAATATTGAATGACTTGAAAATATAGTCTTATTATTAATGTTTGATGATAAATATATTTTTCTAAACTATTTTTAATTTTTTATATAGTAATATTTTTATAATATTTATATAAAACTTAAAAAATAATATATTTTTTAAAAAATGAAAAAAAAAATTCAGTTGAGCCCCAACAAACCGGTCAAATCATGAACCCCTGAGCTTTTCGGTTCTTTATTCGATCCGATTTTAATAACATTGATTAAATGTGGAGGGAAGAGAAGGGTATTTTTGAAGCCCACAACCATTAAGGGCATTATGGTCATTATACTTTATTATGTCCCATTTAATATTTATATCTAAGGTGTTGCGTATTTATCGGATTCAAAATAAAATTTTAATAACATCAGAGAATTAGTCTAGTAAAAATTTAATTCAAATAGTTGACATTGTAATGATTTTTTTTTTAATTTTTCCTTCTAACAATATATTATTTTTCAATTCGTTTTTATCATTCACTTTTATTATTTTTACTAGTATTAAAAAATAATAAATATATTTAAATTTACTATTAAATTAGGTAGTTAAAAATAAATTATCAAATCTAATTAATTATAAATTTATTAAAAAAGAAAAATAAATTAAATTACATTAAAAATATAAAAATAACAAATACATAAAATTTAAATTTTATTAAAAAAATAGCAGAAAAAAATCTAACAAGTATAAAGAAAAAATAATTAATCTAACAAAAATAAGGAATTAAACGCTCAAATTGATGATATAAATGTTAAAATATGAAATGTCCATCAATCGCTACAGGAGAGGGAAAAAAAAGAGGAAATTACACAGATTATCACTTTTTTAACCATAATTTTTAAAAATACAACCATCTCTTAAAATATTTAAACTTACCATTTTTTAAATTTTCTGTTTTTAAAAATACTGCTTTTTATTTTTTCTTTTAATCCCTGTACAGAACTTTGATTTTCCTTTTACCAACCGTTTCATCTTCTCACCTCTTCCCATTTGGCTTTCCCGGTGTCTTTTTCTCAACGATGGTTGATATCTTCATCTTGCTCTTCTAAAACGACGTATTTTCGACTCAGCTTTTTTCACCGATTCTACTGAATTAGCCGTGAAGCATGATACAAGTAAAACTTTATGTGGAAGATCCAGACCATGTTTTGATTTCACCGAACGGAAAATTCGCCGCTGGCTTTTACTTTGCTGGGAAAAATAATGCTTATTGGTTTGCTATATGGTACAATGATCCTTCATGCGCCACCAAATGGAAGACGCTCAAAACTCTCCCTTCTCAGAACTGGTAACCTTATCCTCACCGATGCAGGTGGCCGGCCACTAGTTTGGGCTACCGATACTGCGTCGTCTTTATCTCAATTGGATCTAAAAGACAGCGGCAATCTTGTTTTGCATAACACTACTCAAAGCATTTTGTGGCAAAGTTTTGATTCACCCAACCTTCACTACAAGAAAATATTGAAATAGGAACGGAAAAATAGCAACGAAATTTATTCCGTTGCTAATTTAGCAACGGAAACACAATTCCGTTGCTATTTAGCAACGAAAAATAGTTTTCGTTGCTAAAATTGGTTGAACTTTATAAAATTAGCAATGAAAAAAATATTTGGTTAGCTTCCGTTGCTAAAAGTGGAGGGAATTTCTGGCGCCATTATTTAGCAACAAAAATTAGCAACGGAATTTGTATTCCGTTACTCCGTTGCTAATTAAGGCGGCAACAAATGGCGGATAAAATTTGGGACGAAAAATAGCAACGGAATTAATTTTCCATTGCTAATTTAGCAACCGAAATAGAATTCCGTTGCTATTTAGCAACGGAAATCATATTTCGTTGCTAAATAGCAACGGAATAATATTTCGGTTGCTAAAATAGCAATGGTAAATAATTTTCGTTGCTAAATTAGCAACGGAAAAATAATTCTGTTGCTAAATTTCACTTTGAATGAAAAATAGCAACCGAATTTAATTCGGTTGCTATTTAGCAACGGAATTTTGTTTCGGTTGCTAAAATAACAACCGAATTTAAAATTTGTTGCTAAATAGCAACCGAATTTAATTCGGTTGCAAAAATAGCAACGGAATAATGATTCCGTTGCTAAATTAGCAACAGAAAAATAATTTTGTTGCTAAATTTCACTTTGAATGAAAAATAGCAATCGAATTTAATTCGGTTGCTATTTAGCAACGAAATTTTGTTTCGGTTGCTAAAATAGCAACCGAATTTAAATTCTGTTGCTAAATAGCAACCGAATTTAATTCGATTGCGAAAATAGCAACAGAATAATGATTCCGTTGCTAAATTTAACTTTGAATGAAAAATAGCAACCGAATTAAATTCGGTTGCTATTTAGCAACGGAATTTAAATTCGATTGCTAAAATAGCAACCGAAATAATTTTCGTTGCTAAATAGCAACCGAATTAATATTCGGTTGCAAAAATAGCAACGAAATATAAATTACGTTGGTAAATGAGGGGCATTTAAGTATTTTTCACGTTTATTAGAACTATAAATTGGAAAAACCCTAAGCCTACACATTTGCCTCTTCTCCTTTCTCACAGACACCGCCGCCCCTCTCTCCTAAAAGAACCGAAAAAGATAGAATTCTGAGGAGTAGATAGGACCCAAATGCTGGTACCCATTTGATGAACTCGAAGCATAGGATCCTTCACATCAATCTAGGATCTTACTGATTGGTTTCTCAGGTACGATCTGACCTGCATTCCTCTCAAACATTTGGTTCAAATGGTTAGGGTTTTTGGACTCTTCACAGAAACTTTAGTTCATTTTTGTGTATGTGCTGCTGTGTTTATGCAAATGGGTTTTAGCATTTGTAATGGGTTTTTATTAGTGTTGGATTCGAGGTATGGTTTGGTTGGGCATTTGGGGTTGGATTTTGATGGAGTCAGATCTGGGATTTGTTTGGTTACTCCTTATCAAATAGTGGTTCTGTTTTGAAGTTGCAGTTAATTTCATCGGCATTTTGTTGTTATATGCTGTTCGTCTGGGAATCTTGATCTGAAATAAATAAAAGATTTTGGTTATTGGGAAGACAATTTTTCCCCTATTAACTTTTTAGTTTTGCATGTTGGTCGTCGATGGTTTTATGGCAATGGCAAAAATCCAAGTACAGTATTAGATATTTGTGGTTAAATCGGCCTCATGCTACTTACAATTTTAATTGTTAAATCCGCAGGTTCTTATTTAATTTTCTGGATTCACCGTCATGTAATTTGACTTGTGAACTATAAACTTTACTACTATTTTATTAGATTATAGAATCGAAATCTTAATTGATTAGTGTTTGTACCAGTAATTTCAATTTAAGTTCTCTTGAATAAAATCAAATAAGTTTACATGACAGAGTTAGGACGTTCAATTAATTGGAAGAACTAAAAATAATTTAGAATTTGAAAAGGTGTAAGTTGTGTACAGTAGTGGGCGGCACTTGAACACCTTTGCTAGTTTGTGACAAAATGATTCCTCTTTGCCGAAAGGTTTTGCTAATTAGGTAAATAAAAAGGTAGTCAAGTAGGACAGTAGTGGGAATCGGACTTTTCTTTTACGTCTTTAGACTGCGCATGTTTTTGTGTAAGATTATTGGTTAAGTTGGTTATAGTTGAAAGCTTTGTTCTTAGTCCAGCCTTTTGCTGCATTTAGGTCAATATTATTTCTGAGAATGCTATTATATTGAATTTTGACCCTATCTATAATTGCGAATCAGATTTTAGTCGTCATTTCTGCTACTAGGTTGGTGTTTAGTCTGTTGGGCTATAGGCTTCTCCATTGGACTGCTAAAGTTGTCCACTTTACATGATACCGTGTTTTTAGACTGTGAAATTTAAATTGAAATTAGTAAGATGAAATCATATAGGGATACAATGGACAATATATCGGTTTAGATGTTGATATAAAAGCAAGTGGCAAGCTAGAACTTCTTGATGCGATGCTTTTTGAGATAAGAAACAGAGGTTTACGAGCATTGATTCTTTTCCAGGTCTTTATTTTTCAAACTCTGTTAATTTTTTTGTGCATATATGTTATCTCTTCTGGAGAGCTACATTCCTGAATTGATGTGCATACAGTTCCCTATGTTCTCTTCTTTTTTTTTTTCCTTGCTGATAAAAACAAGGTACCAAGGCATGCTCTCTCTTTTGTTAGTTTTGTATTCTTGGTCTGATAATTAATAAAGAATATAAAATGCTTCTGTGAAAACGAGGTAAGTTTTTTGTTAATCAAATGCTTCAATCTGATAATGAGCTTTGCACTTGGTAATGAAATTGTAGTTAGTAATAAGCCGTAAGATAGTTCCAGGCCAAAAAGGAATTGTCTTGGACAATTAAACCTTATATCAAGTTTTGAGGTTGATTATTTAAAAAAAAAGTATTGGAAAAATGATGCCTTTTTTTCAGCTGCCCTTGCCTTAAATATTACTCAGCCTACCTGGTTCCTAAAGCTGAATGATGGCATATAGCTGCCAACACTCATATGCGCTTTGTTCCCATATTGTTTAAGGCCATTATTATGTGGAACTGCTGTACTATACAAACTGCTGCAAAGATTAAGGCACACCCACTCACGCATGCATAAAATAATTGTTGACACATCTCCGGAGGTAGAATATGCTGGTAGTCCTTTGCTAGACTGAACAACTTTCTTATGCTTAAAGATTCTGCAAATTTCAGCTTTCACATATAAATTTTTTATCCTGCTAATTGTTAACTCATGCTTTTTTTTAGTGATCTTTTTTTTATATGACTGCCTTGTTAACATTGCAGGAGGATGTCAAGGCTATGGCTCAAAGTTTCCTAGAATATGTCATGAATAATCACTGTGTTATCCGAGAGCCGGCAACAATACTCCAGGTATTTCATATTTCATTGGTGAGAATTTTCTTGGGCCTATATGGTGTATGAACAATTGTTTTCTTCTAATTGAATCTATCTTCACTTATTCCTGCTTTTATGAACATAAAAGAAGTTGCACAGATGCTTGAACTAAACAGGAAGCAAACACTTGAATTGTTCTCACTTGAATTCGGCAAACATAATCTAACGAATAAAAGATGCCTCTGCCACACTGTACTTTTCAACCTTATTATGAATGCAATGGGTTATTGTTTAATTAGAAGTGGATGTGAGCTTTTGAATGAGGTTGGTCGTCCTTCCGAACTGGGTGTACGACCTACGTAATTGGTAATATGAAAAACTAAGAAGGCTAGTACCAATAATAGCCTGATTATTGATTGTGAGTTGTGTGGTTAAATTTATTCCTTGTTGTTTTGGCTTATCTCCAGTGCACATTTAACTTAATCTATCTCACAAAAATCACCTTGCATTATTTCCCATATCGATAAATTTCCTTTTTATCATACTTCAATACTATAAAGGTGATGTTAGGTCCTGAGTTTGTGATAGAGTCACTGGCTGATTATAGGATAGTCAATTCCATGAAATGGGTCTGTGCCCTTGATCTTGTTCTTTGACTTATCTATGGTTGCTCGAAAATGCAACTAGTTAAAAGGGGGTCGCAACCTTAGAACTCATTAAATCCGAATCTCTAGGATTTAGGAAAATTGCTTCTTTGATTCTATTAAATACCTTTTAAATAGAGTCCTTTATTACAAAAATAGGAAAGTCGTAAATAGTCATATTAGAAATAAATTTCCTCCTAACATAGGAAATTAAATGATATTAAAAGAAAATAAATATCAGAATTATGCAACAAGTCTTTTGGCCACTGGATGGCCCATGTCGAGAGTACTTCTTTCCCACAAAAGCATCTGCAATAGGTGACTTGAATTTCACCACCTTGTGTAAAAATTATGTTCCGTTGTATTTGGGTCAAATGAAATTACTTTCTTTTTTAATTATTTTGATGAAAACTTTCAATTCTAATAAAAGAGATTGCTATTGATACAAAAGAAAAACTCTTTATTGATTTTTAATAGGAATTGAAGCTTAAGGATAAATGTGCACTCATTATAAAAGAGTCTGCAATTGAAATTTAATGAACCTTTCATAAGAATGTAAATTTTTCATGAGAAATTTGCTTTATGGATGGTTTGACCTTACACTCCAACCAATAAAGAATAAGCAAGATAAAAATAGAGTGCTTATGAAAACAACCTATGGAACTAGATAATGTGCATGAGTTTCCACCCTTGGTAGCGGTATTCAGGATACTTTTGACAAATTACAAACCAACTTGGCTAATATTTTATTGGTTTACTATGACGTCTTTGATATTTTTCGATTCCAGCTGCGATACAAAGTTTGCATTCCATTTTCTATCATGCTCTATTTTCTTCTTCCACAGTTTATATTCCATTTGGTATAACTCTGTTTGGTTTCTTTTGCTGTCTCAATCTCTACATCAGCCATGAAATCCCAAGAGTTTTTAGGTACATTTTTCTTGGGATTTCCATTAAACTATATTTCATTATAAGCGAAGGATGATATATCATGGGTTTTTCTTTTTCCTACGACATTCATGTTGAATGATCTACTAATCAACTAAATCGGGTTCTGTTTTTAATTGGTGCTATGCTTGTTTACCACAGGTTGTTCAAAAGGAAAGAGAGGAAAAGCTTGCACAGATATTGAAAGATCGACTAAACCTATACGTGAGAGACAAGGATGAATTTATAAGAATTGCTGAAGCTGAAGTTACTAGGCTCTCGAATGCAGGTAAACTTAGTGTGCAATTAGTGATGGCTTATTTTCTTTAAAGCTGTGCTGAAGGTGAATGATTTGCATATGGAATTTTTGTCAACCTCAGAATTCCTAGTGGAATTATCATATAGACGCACCAAGAATAAATTGTTCTAGGTAACTTGCTAATTAATACAAGTTAGTTCCAAAAACATAGAAATTGTAGTTGATAATGTAGAACATCATCAAAAGAAATATGTGGAACGTATTGAAGGTACCATTGGGAAGACATCTTGCCGTATAGTTTCTAATTTCGTGAACATTTATTTTTAAATCTAACAGGAACTATTTAATATGTTTGCCTTCTGCATATTTAGTTTCCTTCAACTGCTTTTTTGTCATTTGCTTCTTTTGCTGCTCCCTTTTCTCCCTCTCATGTGAGGATGAGGGATGAACTTTAATCATGTTACCTGCAGGTTTTTGCATAAATTTTGTGTGAATAATCAACAATAATTTAGTGACGGAATAGCGACGATAATTTTGTCGCAATTTTTTTTATAATACTGACTAAATTTAGCAACGAAAACTTTAATTCGGTTGCTAAAAATAGCAACCGAATTTCTATTCGGTTGCTAAATATAGCAACGGAAATGGATTTCGGTTGGTAAATATAGCAACGAAAATTATAATTCCGTTGGTAAAAATAGCAACGGAAAATAAAATCCGTTGCTAAAAAAAATTTCCGTTGCAAAAAATACCAACCGTCAAATTTGCAACCGAATGTTCTGTTGCTATTTTTCATTGCTAATTTTTAATAGCAACGGAAATTCAACAATTCGGTTGCTAATTTTCGTTGCTATTTACTAATTTTCTTGTAGTGCTTGCTTCCTCTGCAACTTTTCAATAGGGACACGCAGCTTGTTTCTTCCAGAAGTGGAAGTAACTTTTTGACAAGGTTTTACAAGTTCTATTTAGATAACGACAATGTTCTTGTAGATTATATTAGTTGGTTTATTAATTACTTAGTTTTTCAGTTAGTTTTATGTACTCTGTTCATTCCTGTTTTTCCAACGCTTCTTCTTGTATTCACTTCACGTGTTTCTTGTGTTGCTTACGTGTCTTTTCTGTTAAAGAGGCGGTTATTTGTTTTATTCTTGTATAAATACAATCTTATATTCATTCAATAAGAAGACGATATACTTAAAATATTTTTTTCTTCTTTCAAGCTCTGTTAATAGAGCTTTTCTTCAGTTCTCCATCTTTTCTATGATGGTCTTGAGATCTCAAGTGTTTTCTGGCCGAACCCTAGGTCTTTACCCTGGGAAGAGCAAAGGTCTACTTACAACAGTAGCAAATTGTGGTGCTTGATTCCTTGGGTAATTTTTTATCTACTGATAATTTCAATTTTTTCGCTGCTGATTATGGACAGAGTTTGCAAAGAAGATTGAAGCCTGATTTCGATGGTAATCTTCGGTTGTACAGTCGTGAAAAAGGAAAGGAATCTTGGGTTGTTTCATGGCAACTCACTTCTCAGCCCTGCACTGTTCATGAAATTTGTGGACCCAACAGTGTTTGCACTTATGATGTGGAGTCTGGTCGAAGATGTTCTTGCATTCCAGGGTTTAAGATGGTCAACGACACAGATCGGTATAGATCTTGAGAATATCTTATGGGCAATTAAAAAGTAAATCTAATTAATAAAGATTTTATTAGATAGCCAACAAGTATAGATCACTTTTGAGTTCAGTCCTTTTAACAATTATAATTCTACTATGTGCCTATTCTATAAAAAGAAAAATATATTCCATTTTAGAAAGATGCAGCAACAAAAATAGCTGTTATTATTCTCTCAAAAAATAGTTGTTATTAATTTAAAGAATCTTCAACAACAGCCCGCCAGAGTTTGTGTTTGAGTGTTTGGATATAATTAGTATTTTATTAGAATAAAATAAATAAAAAAATTTGATGAATATTAATTAGACCAGAATAATTCAAAATCAATCTAAACTAAAACATGTATTCTTAGGATTATACAGATTTTCTTTTATGGTATTATGATAACTCATATTCTTAATCCTAAATCAATTCAAAATGTATGTTTTTTATCCGACTGGCCAACTAAATAAAACGATTAAAATAAACATAATTGCTATGAATTTTAATTTAATATGGCAGCAACGTGCAGTAGCTCCATTGGTAATTATAGTAATTATGTACAAAGAAGACAAGAAAACAAAACAACACATGGCTACAAAGTGGAGAATCAACTCCAATGATAATTTGATTGATAATTATCAACAATAACATAAGAATATAAGATGTTTAATCATACTATATGTTTATGCAAAATAAAGATGGATCAAAATAAATTGCTGAACTGTTTCTTTTTATGAATGATAATCAATTTTTTTTATTTTAGTATACCACCGGTATACCAGGTATACCATTGGTATACCAAAATTCAGAATACCATTTTCAATTCTGAATTTTGGTATACCACCGGTATACTGGTATACCAAAATCCAGAATTGAGATTGACAATCTGGATTTTGGTATACCATCGGTATACCTGGTATACCGACGGTATACCAAAATTCAGAATTGAGATTGGCAGTCTGCATTCTAAGGTATACCAACGGTATACCAGGTATACCAATGGTATACCACCTGGTAGATCCAGTATATCACAATATATCATGGTACATCCGGTATACCAATGTTATATCATCTGGTACATCAAGTATACCAATGGTATACCACAGTATACTATTGGTATACCACCCAGTATACATGGTATATCACATGGTGCATCCAGTATACCAATGGTATACCTGGTATATCATGGTATACCACCTGTTATACATGATATACCATATGGTTCATCCGGTATACCAATGGTATACCATCTGGTATACATGGTATACCAATAGTATGACGTTTGGTATATATGGTATGTCATGGTATACCTCTGGTATACCTGGTATATCAATGTTATTTTGGTTGAATATATATATATTACATGAAAAAGCAATTATTATACAGAACTTGTATAAACCAATCATTATGCAGAACTTAATGAGAAAAAAAAGGTGGTCGTAATGTTTTCTCTAAGAAGCTATTTCCAGCAATATTATTATTGCAGAATGAACCCAGAATATAGCAGTGTCCTCATCAACCATTACCCTTCACTTTCTTCTCATAGAGAATATGCATGTGATTTGATTCATTCAATTTAGAGTGTCAGTATTTCATTTAAGTTTAAATTCCATATCGTCCACACAATTCATTTGGCTAATTTAAATTCACAAAGAGAAAATACATCTTCTAATAAATATCTTGTTAATTATTTAGCACCACCCATTTACATTGATCTTTTTCTTTTTGCTTGCTTAATTTCTTATTTTATTATCGATCTTGTTAATTTGCTAAGCCATTTCCAATCCAGTCTTGTTTTAGGAAGACTTAAATTATACACCCAATTATGTACAAATTGAAAAAATATATATATTTTTTGCCACATCCAGCAAAACTAGGCAATATTTAGAATATCAAATCCTAACTGTAATGGACAAATTTGATAAGAAATATAATAGAGAAGCTGGCTCTTTGAGATGGACTCCTCTGAGAGAATACTATAGCCAACAAGTGATCAGGTCCCGGCCTCTTGCTGTAGAGAATGCACCATAACTTTGTGCTTTAAGGACATGATAATTCAAGTATCAAGCTGATTGTTTATACGGCAAGTCTTCCCCTGCCAATGAATATATGAAATTAGCCCTTTAAATTTTTTAGGAACCATTTAGCCGTTTAATTTCCATACATAATAGGTACTTACATGCTGGTGTATATGTATTTGTCTTTTCTAAAATAAAAAAAATGTTTGTATTGTAAAAGAAAAAGATATGCTTTTGCTTATGTCCATTAATTTTAGCCACCATTTGTATCCGGTATGTTTTTATTTTTATTCTCCATTTACAATTTGAAGAGTTTTTTTTCTAACTAAAGTATTAAATAACAAGGTATTCCAATTCAGAAGCAAAGCTGAAGACCATCAAAAGAAGAATAAAATCAAAGAGAGACAGAGAGAGAGCTCACGAAGACACAGAGGCCACGAAAGACATCAAGAGAAACGACGCGTGGGGGCTTGTAATTGGAGACAGGAGGAGTTTGAAGAGCGAGCAAAGGATGGTAATCCGCCATTTTATAGGCAGAAAAGGGAGAGAAATAAAAGAGAAGCTCCTTGTTTTTTCGTTTGCATTTGCAGATAAGACAAAGGAAAGGGAGGGCTCTGTTACTGTGTAGCTCAAACGCTAAAATTCCAAGTTGAACGAACATTAAAGAGATTTTCTCAGCGACGACGGACAGTTAGGTAGGTGACGTCAGACAATTGGGTACAAAATTATTAAAAAAGTTCGAAGTGTAGTTGCAGAGTGCATTGCTAGGTATTTCTTAGTTTATTATTTGTTTTATATATTTCAAATAGCTGGGTGTAGGAGCTGTCATTTGGTGATTTTGTTCTGATTTTTGATTTGCTTTTGATTCAAAGAAATAAAAATGGAGTTTTTAAAGAAAACACAAGTAGAGAAAGACGCTAAACCCAAGAAGAAGAAATAGAAAAAAAAGAAAAGGAGGAGTAGGAGGATAAGAAGGTATGAAAAGAGAGAGAAATTTAAGTTAAATTAAAAAAGTGATATTTTTAATGATGAAAATTTAAAAAAATATATTTTTAAAAGAAAAAAAGAAAACAGTTATATTTAAGTTTAATTTATTTTTTTTTGGGTAGATTTGAAAAACTCTCAAAAAAAAAGTATTTTTGCCAAATCCAGACATTTGGGTTTAATAACATTTCCCAAGGCCTGTCCGTGCCCTTCTCCGTCAAAGCCCCAAACTTCGATGCAACTAAGTTTATCTTAATTTTGAAAAAAAAAGAAAAAAGAAATTAACAAAATCGCAACAGCCAATCTTTCTACCATTTTCAATCTTCCTGACCCAAAAATAAACTCATCTGTACGCTAGTAGTCTATATGCAAGTTCACAAAATATAATTAATATTGATTCTATTAACAATTTTCTTAATTTAGCTCTCAATCAGTTGGGAGTATACTAAAAATTATAAAATATATAAGTGACGAATGAATCAGATCTAATGAATTTAAATCATCATGAATGAATTAAATTTTTATAGGCGACAAATAGATCAAGTATTCGAGTCGGATTGAATTAAACTATTTTCTCTATTTAATATTAACCGTGATCAATATTTTGCTTTTATAAATATATTAAGGGAATCATTGTAATTTTTTAATCCTATAAAAGAGTAGTTTTTTTGAAGAAACTAAAATGAGATCCTTAAGTAAAAAAAAAAAAAGACCCTTATATTTAATGAAGACCAATATAGTGGAGAAAAATGTGAAAAAAAGAAAGATTAATGAATATATTAATATAGTATTGATACTAATAAAACATGCAAGGTTATTTATTACATTGATTTTAAGTGTCATTTTGAGTGGGATAATTTCTTTTTTATTTTTTTAAAAGTGACCATTTATATGAAATTAAGGGAATAATAAAGTTAATAATATAATTAGTTTTGTGCAACAAAGGCTCAATATTTTTATTCATGCTTTTATTTTATATGTATTTTATATTTTATAATTTAATTTTTTAAAGTCGTAAAAATATATAATTATAGTATATATTAAAAATAATTTATCACGTTTAAAGCATGTGTCCACTTAACTAATATGTATATATAATTTAATTATTTCTTAAATAATAAAAAATACATAAATAGAAGGAACAAAAAAAAAAGACTTACCCAAATCTAATTTATGATTTTTTTAACAAAATAAGTGAAATATAAAAATTTGAAATAAATAAAAACAATTTTAATAATTTATTTTGAGGCAATGTTTTAAGATAGTGGATTAAAAGTTGTTTTACCACCGTCTGGGAAAGTATGTATATCATTGTAGGGCAAATCCAGCAGGCAAAAGCAAAGCGCTTCGTGCATGATTAATGCTCAAGCTTTATAGTTGCCACGTCACACGCCTGGCATTAAGTGTGTGTGTGTGTTTTTTTTTCTATATTTATTTTTTAAGAAAAGGTCAAAAACCTCCAAACAAAATTAATTTCTTAAAAATTACATCCGTACTACGTAGATTTTAATATTTTTTATATTAAATTTTTATATTTATAAAAAATTAATATCAGATCTTTACACTTTAGTTTACTTTATATTTAATTTAAATAAAATTGATAGAATTAAAATGTATTTTTAATTAATTTAACTAATATCAGCATAAAATGACAGTAGAATTTATTAAAAATTAAAATAAAAATTAATTTATATTTTTTATATATTTAAAATAATTATATATATATTTAATTTTTTTATATATTAAAATATTTTAATATTGTTTTAAATTAATATCATGTGAAATTAAGACATTATATATTAGGTCTTAAGAATATAGAAATTTAATATTAAATTTTGAAAATATATGAATTTAATGTAAAAATAAGTTAAAAATTGAGGAATCCAAAATTCATTTGTCCTTAATTTTATAAGAAAAATAAAAAGAGACAGCCAAGCCAATATCATCATGATCCACCTAAGGCATCTCCCCTCCCTTTCTCTCCATCGCTATAAAATTCAAATATCCGAATCAAAGCTCTTCCTTTCCTCAGATTTACGAAAACCCTAACTTCATTTTTAATCTCCAATTCGATTCCATTATGCATCTCTATTCATTCTCAAAATCAACTTCATTTCACTGAAGCAGAGTGACTGAGAACGGGATTTTTGAGGAAATGCCAAGCGTGGCTGTCAAGTTGTATAGCGTCTTCTTCAAGCTACTCCTCAAGCACCGGTTGCAGAACCGGATCCAAACTCCGCTTGATGATTCCAATGATTTCGGCGTTACAACCCGACCCGAAGAATCCGTCTCCGCTTCTAACCCTTCCTTCACCGATGGCGTTGCCACTAAGGATATTCACATAGACTCTTTTACCTCTCTTTCTATTCGGATCTTTCTACCCCAGTCCGCTCTTAACCCGCCTGATAACGACCCCAAGCTCTCCAAGCCTAAATTCAAGCCTAACAATAGGAGACTTGATTCGGACCAAAGTGATCCCCTCTCTTCCCCCTCTTCCAATCTACAGCTCAAAGTTGTACGCCGAAATAGCCTTGGCCCGATATCTACCCACAGCAGTGGGGGATCATCGCCCAGGGAAGAGACTAGACGGAACAGCTATGGTTGCAGCAATGATATTGAGAGCTTGCATATGAGATCGGAAAGTGTGGCTGGAGGCTATAGGGGATACGCACCGTCCGTTGATAAATCGCGGAAATTGCCTATAATGTTGCAGTTCCACGGCGGTGGATGGGTGAGTGGGAGCAATGATTCGGTGGCGAATGATTTCTTCTGTAGAAGGATCGCTAAGCTCTGCGATGTGATTGTGGTGGCGGTCGGTTATAGATTGGCGCCGGAGAACAAGCATCCTGCTGCTTTTGAGGATGGTTTAAAGGTTTTGAATTGGTTGGGAAAGCAGGCGAATTTGGCTGAGTGCAGTAAATCTATGGGGAATGCCAGAGCTAGTACTGAGTTCAAGAAGTCTGATCTTCAGAGGCATGTTGTAGACGCATTTGGCGCTTCAATGGTGGAGCCTTGGCTGGCGGCTCACGGCGATCCATCCAGGTTAGTACGTTTTATGAAATATTTTTTGCATTCACCTAAAAATACTAAGTTACTATCTGATCTTCATTTCTTGAATAATCCACTGTTGTTTTACTGATTTGGTGAATTGGAAAAACATTAGGAAATTCGTGAAGATTGATGCTGTTTAATTACCATATATTTTAATCCCTAGCAAAACTTACTTTTGACAAGCATTCAACAATTAGTTTATGAAAGGGAATGCTGTTTACTTTTGAGAAGATTTATTTTTTTGATTTCTTGGGCACGAAGTGCATCAGTACTGAAGTTATGTTTGCATCTTTTTTCGTATTTAAATCTTTATATTGAATGGTTTAAATCTCCAACATATAGTGAAACCCTAGAACTTCTGTGAAAGGACATCAATCATCTCGTAGTGTTTTATAATAATAGACATCTGTCTAAAACAATTCCTTCAGCATGTAATTTTATTTCGCCATCAAAGATGGGGAAATCAAATTTTACCCACATCGCTTTGGAAGCCATACTTATTACTTGCAGGCTGGAGAAGTTTATCTATTTCTAAATTTCCTTCTGTCATCCGATAAAGGTATCAGAAATAAATCTTTGACGATCAGATGGAAATATATATTCCAAATTCATGTATCTTGTGTGTTTATGGTAGAGAAAGGCTTAAACATTAGTTTCTATGCTGCAGACAGCAAAGTATAAATCATTTGTACCATGGTTTTATTTCACCTTTAAAAGTGGTGAATAATGTTAGGCGAAATTATAATCTGTTTATTAATTGGTCTTGTTTCAACTTGAAAGATGCTCAAATCAAATTTTGTTTCACTGGTGTTAACAGGCACTACTTTAGAAATGTGTGAACTAGTGCACCACAACAGAAATATATTTTTTATATTATTTCTTTCTGTTTTGAATTTGATATATCTCATGAATTATTAGGTTCAAAGAATTAGACATTTTATGTTTATTGAGTCAGTTAGGGAGCAGAGGAACTTGAGTATTATTCTTGTAAGTGGAATGACTAGTGATGTATCATTTCTCTAATAATATCTGTGTGCAGCTCTTTTGACCTCAGCACAGCAGTTTATATGTTAATCACTTGGTTAGCTGAGAGAGCGTTAATTGGAATCTCCTCTGTAAATATTTGGAAGCCTTTATTTTGGCACATACATCGCTGCCAATTCAGTTGCATTTCATATTCCCTTTTGCTCAGATATTTGCTCATTTTGTTTATACTGTGCTTCCTTGTGCTAATAATTGGTTACTATTAAAATGATATTAGCTATCTTTCTAAATGTTCATTTTTCAGCAGACGCATGCATGGTTAGAAGCTCTGTTATTTCAATTAATGCAAGGCAAGCACAAGTTTGTAGACAAAGGGATACTGTTAATTTTTCATATAATTTGATTCTCAGGATTATGAGATGAAGTCAGGAAGAAGTCACCCTTCTCTCTCTTTATTCATATTCTTATATGTCTACTGATTTTTGTGTATTGAGTTATATGAGTGCCACTTAAAAGTGCTTTTAGAGATCTCAATGAAAGGCTTTCTTTTTCCATATTTAAGGATTGGCATGATGTTGTCATTTTTAGACTTTATATTCATGTCTCTACTTATATGCAACTGTGGATGGTTGAAGTTGGTGGTTGTTTGATTTTGGAAGTTTAGGTGAGCACCTGGTAGATGTTGAGCAAATTGGGAGTCTTCTATTAGCTAGATGTTCTTGAGATAGATGCCTTGTATGGAGTTTGATTGTCCTGAAAATAGTTGAACTTGAAAGTTTCTTAGCTAGTTATGGAGAAAGAAGATTGTAAAAGCTACTATGATTTTTAAGATTATGTTACAATCTGCATATCACTAATTTACAGGTCTATGTTATTATAAAAAATTTAATACAATCTGGAAATTGGAATAAATTAAGGAGATTTAAATATCTATTAAAGGAATAAGCGATGTGAAAGTATTGACATTGAAATGGCTACTGAAGCCTCTGTTGCTTGCAACTTTGATATCTTTTAATTATCTCATTTTTTTTTAAAAAAATAATAATAATAAATGTTGTATTCTTGTGGTCCCATGGGCTAGGGTCCTTCAAATGGGTGTACTATGGTAGGGAATTTTTGTAGCTTATTAATGACTTTCTCCAATAAATGTACAGGTGACAAATTTTAACAAGTTGCTGCTATTGGGCTAAATAGAAGTTTTGAACTCGTAGGCCCAGTTGTTATCTAGTTGTCAAGTCTAACAATGCAAGGGTTACGGAAAAAAGTGTTTAGGATGTCCCAATCGGGTCATGATATATTTGGAAGTAATTCTACATAAATATGGTTTTCACCAATATTTAATTTTGAGTTTCTTCCTTCTCTGCTAATTGGCCATAAGAATATTGCAATTTGAGGTTTCTAACTTTATATGTTTCAAAAGCAGATGTGTTCTACTTGGTGTGAGCTGTGGTGCAAATATAGCAGATTATGTGGCTCGAAAAGCTGTAGAAGCAGGCAAGCGTTTGGACCCTGTTAAGGTTGTAGCGCAGGTGTTGATGTATCCATTCTTTATTGGGAGTGTCCCAACGCATTCTGAGATAAAGTTGGCAAATTCCTATTTCTATGATAAGCCAATGTGCATACTTTCTTGGAAGCTCTTCTTGCCAGAGGAAGAATTCAGCCTTGATCATCCAGCTGCAAACCCCTTGGTACCAGGCAGGGGACCTCCTTTAAAGCTCATGCCCCCGACACTGACAGTGGTGGCAGAGCATGACTGGATGAGAGATCGAGCCATTGCATACTCTGAGGAGCTGAGGAAGGTGAATGTTGATGCACCTGTTCTGGAGTACAAGGATGCCGTTCATGAATTTGCTACTCTTGACATGCTTTTGAAGACCCCTCAGGCTCAGGCCTGCGCTGAGGACATTGCGATCTGGGTCAAGAAGTACATTTCATTGCGAGGCCATGAGTTTTCTTATTGAGGGAATAGCAACTCAAGAGATTAGGTTGGAGCAAGAACATCATTTTGCCTACGTGGTGTCCCATGGAAAGAGAGCCTTGGGCTGAACAATTATGTGGGATTTGATAATTATTTCATTGGTTGTTCCTGGGTAGCACAACTGCTGGGTTCTTCTTTTTTTGTTGTCTACAACTTCTCATGTTGAGTTCTCTTTTTTGTAAGATATAGTACTTTTTCTGAGATTAGGTCAGCATCTTATGAGATGAAATTAATAGAGTTTGAGTTTGAGCCACATTAGGCCATTCTCAATGGAATTATTTCCTGTGTATTAAAATGTCTAGCTCACGAACAGTTATATAATGAATCTCTCTTTATCTCTCTCTCTTTCCCCAACAAACATTGAGAAACTTACATTTTGTGGAATCTTTTAAGGTTGAGGGTGTTAGGCAAAACATTTCAATCCAATGCAGATAAGGTCCAATTTTAAAAGTTCTAAATGAAGGGCATTTCTTGTACCTAGATATGTTCACCTTGGATTGGAGGCAGACAATCAGTGAACTCCAAAGACTAGAGATAATCACATATCTAAAGCCTGCAGCTGGTATAATTCTAAGTCTATGTTTGTTCTATGCATGCAAGAGATCACTAATTTATTGTTTTCTTGTTGTAGGCTTTCTGATGAGAGAGGAAGTTGATAGTCTCTATATGGTGCATAAATATCTCCACTCACATAGCAGAAGAAGCTTGTGGGGCTTCAATTCTTATTATGAGTAAAGCCTTGCCTCAGTTCTGGCCATCCTCCGATGAGAGTGTATGACTAGGAACAAGGAATCACCAAGAAGCTGAAGAGGAATATCTTGCTGAGTCAGTGAAGTATGCAGAAATTGGCTGTTACTGCAAGAGATGGAAGAGGCTCTATCTCTTGGTTACCTGCATATGATATATGTTCAGGGCAGCTTTGGCATCCTTTCGGCCGCTAGATTCCCAATACTGGAAGCACTTTTGAGGGGATGAGTTCATGCAGTTGCTGTAGGGCATGTTATTGTTGAATTTAGAATAGTGATGTTTGTGTGGAAATAAAATGTGGGGAGACTAAAGCCTTGTGTAAATGCTTTGCTCCTCATTTAGCTGTTGAAGGTTACACTGACATCCATTACTCAGGAGTTGGTTGAGAATATAAAAGCCTCTGTATCACGTACCACTTTCCTATACTTACAGTTTATATTATTAGATTACCTTTTGTGTGGGGTGAGATGATTATCATTGGTAATTTAATTTTAATCTTTTCTTTTATGGAAGGTAATTCAGTTTTAATCTTAAAGCTAATCTTCCGAGAAACAAATTATTATTAAACTTAGGTAAGATAATAAAACTTGTCAATAACTAAAGCACCTGTTAATTTTCCATGTCAGTCTTGTAATTTATCGTTACTTAAGATTGAAGAATTGATTGATGATTACGCAGTCAGATCTTGGATTTTAGGTTCTTAGTTGAAAGATTGGGCACAGAAGTACTGGAATAACCCTCAAAATTAGGGGTGTTCAAATTTCGATCCTATCCGAATCGAACCAAAAAATTCGGATAAGATTATTAGGATTGTTAGGGTCAGGTAGGGTTGAGATTTGGGATTTGTTCGGGGTTCGGGTCAAGTTAGATTAAATCATCATTAATTCGAACAATTCGAAAAACAAATAAATCCCTCCAAAATACAGCGTTTTACTAATCGGGCGAGTTCGGGTTGGATTGATCCGATCCGAACCTCATTTTTAATAATTTAAAATAAAAAAAAAATAATTTTAAAATAAAAAATAAATTCGGATTATTCGGATGAGCCCGAAATTTAACGGGTTATTCGGATAGGGATCCGAATTATTCGTAGGGTAAGGTTGGAATATATAGAAAAGTTCGGATTTCGAGTTATTCGAGTTTGGGTTCGAGTTGACCCGAAACCGTCCGATGAACACCCCTACTCAAAATCATCAATGTTCGAGCCCCAAATCCCAAAAAGTGGATACGTGACCCATCAAGTCCCAAAATGTGATTATATGCGACACCACATGGGACGAGACATTTGAATAAACGGAACTCTCGGTTTATTTGATTATTTTATTTTAATAACACACCATATTAAGTGATAAGGGTGAGGAAAAAAAATCGAAAATATGATTAACTGTAAAATCGATTTGAAATCGAATCGATTTTTACGATTATCCGATCCGACGGACTTGGTTACGATTTTTAATTTTTATATTTTTTATTAATGATTACGATTTAGGTTTTTAAATACCGATTAAGAATTAGTTTACGGTTAACTGGTTCTCATATATATATATATATATACTTTAATTTTTTATATTTTTCTATAAAATTTATGTAATACTTTAAATTAAATTTATATTATATCATTCTCTTTAATTATATGGTAATATTTATATATAGTATCCAATTAACTTGTATATATGTTCATATTTTACTTATAGCATTTAATTACATTTTTTTATATTTAGAATTTATGTTATAATATTTAATATTATCCAAAATTTTATTTGACTTAGAATCAAATATATTAATTTTCAATAAATATCAAATCTATTTTATAATATTAGCTATTAATTTATACAATATGCATTTTGGCTAGTAAATTATATTTGTTTCATAATTTTTATATTAAATTACTTTGCCCATTTGAAATTGAATTAAAATCTGTCTAATTTTTTTATATAATTTTATTTTATAAATTTTAATGGTTAACCGAAAAATATTGGTTAACCAAATCGAGAAATTGAAATCGATGGACTGGTTAATTGAATGTAACGGACTGGTTAATAGTTAGCGATTTTAAAAAATCGATATTAATGGACTATTTAATATTTTTGCTCATTGACTGTTTAACTGGTCCATGCTCACCCCTTTAAGTGAGACTCTAAAACAATGGAATATCCTCTTTCATGAATTTTATTTGGCCTAATGTGCAATTTTTCCCCTTATATTTCCAAAAAAGAGCAATGTTTTCCCCAATGTTTACTTTCGGGTAATGTAGCCCCTAACGTTAAAAAAAAAGTGCAATGTTACCCCTCACGTCACGATTTCGTATGTTTGATCCAATACCGTGAGTTGACTGCTACGTGGACAAACGTTGGATGACACATCAGCACAAAATGACGCGTCATAAGGCCATATCATCTGACATGTGCAAGTCACGTGTCTCTGTAAAAATGGAAAAACGACTTTTACCCAAACCATCCCCTCTCTCTTGGGCATTACCATCGACAACTTCATCTCTTCCCTTCTCTCTTCTGTCAGCTGACGTCAACCTTGGACAACTTCATCTCATTTCCTTCTAATTTAATACCTAGTGGAATCAGTTGCCACCGTGCCTTCATCTTCTTCATCGGGTTTACATTCTCGTTGGGTGGGAACCATTGACGATTACACAAATGAAGGAGGTAAGCCTAGGTGTTTTGTGGTGAGAAGGTGATTAGATTAGTTTCTTGGAGCATTTCGAATCCTGGGAGGCGTTATTATAAATGTTGTAAATTTGGTGTAAGAATTTTAAGTATCATTCCATGATTTTTTTTATTTTATATTGTTTTTTGTGGTATATGTGAATGATGAAGGTTGTTTATTTGATATTCTCAATAGGTGATGGAATGCCAATTTTTTGCTTGGCATGATATGACAGAAGGTATGAGGGAGAGATCCAAAGTTCTACTGTATGATATGCACAGAGAGATAATGAAAATGGAGAAAGAAATTTTGAGTTTGAATAAGAGGATTGAATGCCGGTTACCCACTAATGCAGAGACAATTATGGAAAGGGATAGGCATTCAGAAGTGATGAGGAGAATGAATAGGGAGATGGAGAAATTATTGCAATCAAGAAATGTTAATAGGGGTTGGTTTTGGTGGTTGTTGCAAATGATGTGTGCATTTATGGTTGGGTTCTTGTGTTGTGTAGTTTAAATTAGGTTGTACTTATGATAATTTCTAGTAGTGTATTTTGTAATTGATATACTAGTTGGGTAATGAGTAGTTGTATTAACATATGGACTTAATTAGCCATATATATGTTTTTGAGACATCTGTTAGTGAGTAATTTTCTGAAATTAGACTTAATGATATTGAATTGATACCTGCAGGCTTAGAAATGAAATATTGGAAGAGCATTTTCAAGACATAAACACACAAATTAAAATGCATAAGTAGGTGCTCATTGCATTTACAAGATTTACAATGTTCTATAACATCTATTTGCCAATATGCTGGTGCTAAGTAAATCGATTTCAAAAATAAAATCATCGTATGCACATAGCCTGTATCAAAAAACATAAACAATAGGCAACAACAGATATATAAACATCTAACATTATAAAAAGTTCAACTACATTGAAAAGATATGTCTATTTCTTTTTTCCTAGCTTGAATATATTCTTGTTCATCTGCTTTGCAATATCACTTAGAAACTTCTTCTTCATTATCGGGGGCTTGAATGGTAGTTTACTCGGATATTTGACATCAATCCCATCTCCTTTTTTGGTATCAATCTTGTACCAATAGGAGTCTGAGCTTTTTTTTTTCTTTCATTGATTATGATTTCCCTCTCACTTGGCATTGCGAATTTTTTCTTGGGATCCAGATCATGGTCTGGCATGATTAATTCTGGGTCATCATCATCCGAATTATCATTACCAGCTAAAAATGAACCAACCACGTAGCTTGTTTCTAGTCCCGGCTGTATGCAAGTTATACAAATATGAATTACAATTACAGCATCAGTTAGATGTTTTAATTTAACTAATAATACAAGATTTGAAATTAATAAAACTTACATTGTAAATTATGTCACTTGTATCTTTATAGAAAATTCCATATCCTCGTTCTTTTCCGGTGGAAATTGATTCGACTCTATATTGACTTGCTCTATTCCTCGATATAGCATTGGGTCTTCTATTAGCTTGAGCTGAAGATTCTCCTAAATGTGGTCCACTTGCTGGTTGAATATTTGGTTCATCTGTTACTGGTTCACTTGTAGGTTCTACTATTGTCATGTCATCAAGCACCTAAGAATAAAATAACATATATAAATATATAAAGATTTGAAAATTAACAATGCAACACATTAATTACCTTTTTACAACTTTGTTTGTTGTGTCCCAAATCGCCACATCTTCCACAAGTTTGAAGTTTTCCCTTCTTTGATAATTTCTCAAGCTCTGGTCTTCTTCTTTTATTTGATAAAGCTTGGGATCCAGCAATGTCTTATTTTTTTGGTTTAAATTTCAATGTCTCTCTCTTATCTCTTTTTCTTAATTTCCTTGGCCTCTTAGGCATTTTAGGAATTGGAGGGGGTTCAATAGGCTGAAAATTGCTAACATTCCAGAATCTTCGTCTTTTTACTGGTTGCATTTTGTTCATGTATGTTGCTGAATAATTGTCTATGTGATAATATTTTGAAATGTGATTCACTACATCTTCAGAATTATAACAATAGCAGCAATGGCATGAGGGCATGGAATACCTGTTAAATCCCATACCCTACAAGTACAAGTCAGCTTTTCTAAACTCATAATGTGTCTATCATGACCTTTTGTTACCTCATAACCTCTATCTCCATTCCAGTCAGCTCTACATCTAGAAGCTATATCAGCCCGTCGTCATAAAATCTCCATATATGTGGACTATATGAATTGATCCGACTTGTACAACTAAAGCTCATTCTCTTTCAGTAGATTCATTATTGTTTATCCAAATTTCATCTATTATCCCTTACAATAGGTTTGAATCTAGCTGAAACAATCATGAATTGAATGTCTCTAAAATAATGTTGTCTACCATTGAACTCTTACTTCTGGAACTAAAAAAAGGCTCTACACCATGTTTCAGGAGCATATGATATAACATCACTGGCAGCCTTCTTACTTATCTCACCCATAGCCTTTAAATTATCATTAAATTCCTCTTCAAATGTGCTCAACCCACATATCCAAAAAACATTTTCTCAAAAGTTCCCCTCTCCATTTTTTACTCCAGTTTACATAAAATGTGTCTAGCACACCAGCGATGCTTAGCCAAAGGCAAAACGTAAAGGACAGCTGGTATGAGGCCCTAATATTATAAACCATTTATAAAAAAACAATAATTACTAACAGTCTTAATTCCAGAAGTTATAACAGCAGCATAGCAACAGGAATTAACGACACTAATAGTATGTAGCAGCTACTAAAAACATCCTTATAACAACAACTAACAATCTGCTTTGAAGCAACTAACAATAGCAACAGGAATGAGCAACTAACAGCAACAAAAATGAAGCAGCTAACAGCAATAGAACGAAGCAACTAACAGCAGCCATAGCAATGAAGCATTTCCAAATCCTATATAATCAGGTGAGAGTTTAGGTAGTTTCTAGATCTCACATAACCAATATATATGAGAAGGTTTAGAAGCTAGGTTCTTTACAGATGGATCAAGTAGGTTAAATGTACCTTTTTGTTATATATATGCAATGGTAATAACTTTCCCTTTGCATTGTTGTATGGTTTCATGCTTAAAGGTTAGTGGGTCGATTTTAACTCCTTGGCTTTGGCATATAAAGGATCAATGTGCTTGTAAGACATATAAATGCCTTTAATAAAAAAAAACATCAAATCATTATAATAATGCTCCAAATGTAAACTAATTGTTCTACACATAATAACAGCTATGCATCAACCAACAGTAGTGAAGGAATTTAATCAACTATGCTATGCACAAACTAACAGCTATGCATATACTAACAACAGTAAGAAATTGAAGCAACCGACAACAACAACTAACATGTATTAACAATATTTTAATTAAGAACATCATTAAAAAAATTAACAACTAAATATTGTAAATTTACCTTTTGCATATCACTCATTATGGTGTATTTAAGTCCTTTTCAAAGATCCAACTCTTTCTACAGCAATTGAAGAAACTAGATCCAGTTTTGTTTATTCTCTTTGCTAACAACAACAAATGCAATAGGGTACATCTGATTCATTGCATCCACCCCTATTGCTGTTAGCAACATCCCTTTAACTTCAGTTTTTAAAAAGCAATCATCAAGTCCTATAATAAGCCTGTAACCAGCCTTTCAGCCCTTTTTACATGCTTCAAAACTGTAATGGCCTCAACGTCAAACTGATCGTGAATAGTGCTTTCCGACAGTGAATAGTGTCTTCGGGCTGAAAATGACATCCGGAAGTGGAAAAATTTTTATTGGACTATTGGAAAGTACTAGTCACGAGTAGTTCGGGGTTGAAATTTGAAGTGAAATTGAGGTCAAATAGACCTCCAAAAGCCAAAAGAACGAAAACCGAGAAATTAGGGTTTAGGGTTTTTAATTGAATTTTTGATCGTTTTAATTTCTAAAAATATCAAATGAAGTCTAAAAATTATCAAAAATTACATATATGCCTAAAATAATATGTAGATTATTTTGGTGGCAAAAATTAAATTTTTTGGCCACACTGGTATTGTTGGAATCAGATCGATATGATTTAATTGGACTGATAAAATTGAATCGGACCCAAAACGAACTCTGATTGGGCTGAAATTTTAGGTATAGTCTATTTTTGATGTGATATGCATAATGGAATCAAATTTGAAGAAAATTGAAGTTGTTAAGTGAGAGAAATTAATTAGGGCTTAAATTGGGTAATTTTAGGCCTAAACTAATAAATAGTGTAAGGCCCATTTAAGGCCCAGCCCATAGCCCAATTAGAAGACATATATAAGGTGAATTTCTCCAAAAATCTCCAGCAGTAACTCCTTTCTTCTCCTTCCTTCTTGGTGGCCGAATTGCTTATCTCTTTAATTCCTCTCTTTTGCTTTCATTTCTTCACCAATTCTCACCAAATCAAAGCCTCCTAAAGTGATTTCAGCCTCTCTAGATTGCCTTCATCAGCTCCAATCCTTGATTCAAATAAGAAAAGCAAGAGAAATTTAGAGCTAAAGTTTAGGTGTCAAAATTAGGTATGTGAATTCATGGCTTTTTCTTTGGTTTTTAGGTGCCTAATACTAGTTTTGGGTGCCTAGAGATCATTTTTGCTGTTAAATTTAACATTTGAAGCCAAAATAATTGAGTTATAATGGATTGAAATTTCGGTTTGTTAAGGATTTCAAGAAGAGGAGCAAAGTTCTCAAGCTAAAGGGAAAGGAAAGGAAGCCTAGGCAAGGCTAATCCAAAGAAAAAGGTGTGTGACTAATAAATCCTTTTATTTCTCAATTAAATTAATGAAATTCCTTTAGGTTTCTTAAGAAAATTTTTATGTATTGTGATATAATTGAAATTATTGTTATATTCATGCATTTAGGAGTCATATAAGCCTATTAAACACTTTAAATGAAATAAAAACCAATGATATGAGAGAGCTATAGGTTTGGCCGAATGGTATATCCTAAGAAACTAGTGTGAGATTTGATGATTTTAGTGGTTTTAAGCTTCCTAATGTCAATACTAATGAAAATTAATGATTATGAATTTTTATAGAATTTATGGGAATTAAATGAATATTTTCGGAATAAATATTAATTAGGTATTAGTTGAAAAATGTGAAATTTGAATGAATTATGGCATAATTTATTGATTATATGGTGAATTACTGCAAAATATTTCGTAATATGTGTAAATAAGATTGACTGTAATAATAAAGTATTGACACTGTATTGACAAGTAATGAAAAGTAAGAAATTAAGAAAATATGTGCCCTTAGAAAGAGTCAGGCAGTAAAACCTAGTTCAGGATATAATTGGCTGGCCATAGGGATACATATACCGCGGTGCAGGTCATGGCGACTTGCTTTACTATGGACGGATCACTGATCTCCATAGTATATTTATCATACGTACTGTCACATGTCATATGTTATATGAGAAATGATTCTTGGAGGTCATTTCTCATTCTGTTGTGGCCCTGTGGGGTCCACGTCCCGCATATCCGGTCTGAGAGTTTTCTGCCGGGTCTGTACTAAGGGCATATTGATAAGAAAATGTTAAAAGTGTGAAAGATAAGTTAAAATGAAAGTTTTATATGAAAAAGAACTAAAATAAAAAGAATTTAAAAGTTAGGGGTAAAATGGTAATTTGACTAAAAGGGTAAGATTAATTGATAAAAGTAATAAAAGAAATAAATATTAAGGGTAAAATGGTAAATTAGTCAATTAATTGGGTAAAAAGTCAACTGTATAAAGTTAGAGGACTAAAATGTAATTTTATACGAAAAAGTTTAAATTAGGGATTAAAGGGTAAATTATAAGTTAACTAATAAGGTAAGATAAGAAAATAAGGACTAAAAGGGTAAACTAGTAATTAATAGAGTAAAAAGGGGTATTTTTGTAATAAATGAAAAGTTTAAGAATTAACTTGAAAATATAAGAGGATTTATGAATTGAACAGAAAATTAGTCATTCATAAAATAAATATTGCTTTTAGATAAGAAAAATCGATAATAAGCCACTTAAGTTAAAATTATTAATACATTTATATTATAGGGAAATACTATGATTTTTAGTCACCGCTAGGCATGTTTAATGCTCAGCACGTAGAATTACTGCGTGCAGGTACAGCTAGTCTGGAGCATGGGTACACAAAGGAGGAAAAAAATTTGAAGCCAAAAAGTTAAAAGGATTGTTTTTGTGGCATGGATATACAGATATATATATATATATATATCCCTATTATGTTGTATATGAAGAGAATATTGTAGCTATGATCACATTATGTATTAATTATGGTAGTATGGGGATAAGGAATGGTATGGAATGAATGATATATAAGTGTGGCTTGAGAATAACTGTGAATGTGGTATATGATTGATATAAACTATTGTGCCTCTGAGAGGCTGTGTAAATGTTTGCTTTTCAGGGGGCTAGCTAAGAATATAGCCGTTATATTGCCAAAATTTTATTAAATGCATAGTGATTTCTGAACAGTTATAGGTCATTGAATAATGAAAGTTACTTATGCTTATTGAAAAAAAAAAATTGACCGACTGCCTGTCCGATAAGACCGTTACAGTAAGGGTGTTACATTTTGTGGTATCAGAGCATTGGTTTAGTCGGTCCTAAGATCGGAGCGGGAATAAGTATGATTTAAATTCCTGTATCTATATACATGCCAATTATAAGTGATAAAGTTTAGTGGAAGTCTAATGTGTACCTGCTCCTTTCTGTTTTATAGTGTAAAGATGTCATCTGAGCGAGATAGGCAGGTGGGGGATGGTGAAAGTGAAGCTTCGATAGGTACTCGACAGCAGGAGGCACCACAACCACAGGTTTCTCCTTCAGCAGTGCCACCTCCACCTCCACAGCCAGACTTCCTTGATCCTATGGCTGAATATATCCAGCAACGACTGCAAATGAGACCAGCACAGTCTTCTCAGACAGTTGTTCAAGTTCAGCCAGCTCCACCTAGAAGAAGACCCATTCTGGAACAGTTAAAAAGGTTGGGAGCTGAAGACTTCTCTGGAATGGATCCTTTGACACCGTCTCAGGCTGAAAATTGGTTGTTTAAGATAAAGAGGCTTTTTGAAATCACCAACAGTTCAACAGAAGAGAAGCTGGAAGGTATAGTTGCCTTACTGCAAGGACCAGCTTTTATTTGGTGGGATTCAGTTAGGAGGAATATCCCAGCGGATCAGTTGACTTGGGATTACTTTGTGTCTCAGTTTGAATTGAAATATGTTGGGTCAGAATACAAGTTGGCTATGCAAGATGCCTTCTGGAGGCTTCGACAAGGCAACAGATCAGTGGCAGAATATGAGCGCGAGTTTGAGCGCTTGAGTGCTTATCTTGATAAAAGTCAGACTACAGATGAGAAGTTGCGACTGAGATTTGAGAGGGGGTTGCACACCGAGCTCCGACAGATTATAGGGACTCAGCAGTACCCCACTTTGAGGGCCATGGTGGAGGCATCTATTAAGTTAGAGACCATCCAGAATGAACAGGCTGAGAGGCAGGCACGTTTTCAGCAAAAGAGAAAACAAGGGCAGTCAAGTGGAAAGGGGGATCAAAGTAAGAAATCAAAGGGATCCTTTACACCTCAGAGTCGTCCACCAGTTCTAGCAGGACGAGGTCGGGGTAGTGCTACTCGTGGCAGAGGTTCAGCTACACCAGCTGCCAGCACTCCTCGAGATAGAGACAGTGGGACAGCTCCAGCTTGTGATTATTGTGGCAAATTTCATTATGGAGAGTGCAGATTTCAGACTGGAGCATGTTTTCGCTGTGGGTCTAGGGAGCATCAGATCAAAGATTGTCCAGCATTACCGACTGCTTCAGTTGCATCTCCAGCGTCAGGTACTGGGTCCTCTGCACCGAGAGGTCGTGGTAGGGGAGCAGCTCCCATCACATTAGCCTCGAGACCAGCGGGTCAGTCATCTCAGAGTCAGAGGAGATCTGCAGCCCAGACTTATGCTGTCAGAGCCAGAGAGGAGGAGGATGCTCCGGATGTGATAGTAGGTACATTTCTCCTATTATCTGATTCAGTTCATGCTTTGATTGATCCTGGTTCGACTCATTCCTATATTAGTACTGCATTAGCTCGGGATAAGGGGATGAAAGAGGCATGCTTGGACCAGAATATCTTGGTGAGTAATCCTCTGGGGCACAGCGTGGTAGTAAATAAGATATACAGACAGTGTCCTATTAGTGCCCAGGGACATGTTTTCCTGGCAAATCTTATTGAGTTGCCCTTCCATGAATTCGATGTGATTCTGGGGATGGATTGGCTATCCGCCCATCAAGCGACTGTTGATTGTAAAAGAAAAAGGGTCACGTTAAAGCTTGAAGACGATCGAGAAATTACAGTGGTTGGTGTGCGACATAATTATTTGTCTGATGTGATATCAGCTACTGCAGCTAAGAGGTTGATCAGGAAAGGATGTATAGCCTACTTATGTTATGCAGTGGAAGCAAAGAAAGATAGCCTAAAAGTGTCAGAAGTACCCACTGTCAGAGATTTTCCAGATGTGTTCCCTGATGAGCTACCAGGGTTACCACCTGACAGGGAGGTAGAATTTTCTATTGAGGTTGCCCCAGGCACTACACCCATATCCATTGCTCCTTACAGAATGGCACCGGCAGAGTTAAAAGAATTAAAGATTCAGTTACAGGAACTGCTTGATAAGGGATTTATAAGACCTAGTGTTTCTCCCTGGGGAGCACCAGTCCTGTTTGTTAAAAAGAAGGATGGGACACTTAGGCTATGCATAGACTACAGACAGCTGAATAAAGTCACCATAAAGAACAAATACCCTCTTCCTCGGATTGAAGATTTGTTTGACCAGCTGAAAGGAGCAAGTGTATTTTCAAAGATTGACTTGAGATCAGGCTATTATCAAATGGGAGTAAAAGCTACAGATGTACCAAAAACTGCTTTTCGTACTCGATATGGCCATTATGAGTTTCTGGTCATGCCGTTCGGACTTACAAATGCACCGGCTGCCTTCATGGATCTGATGAATAGAGTTTTTCATCCTTATTTGGATCAGTTTGTAGTGGTCTTCATCGATGATATTCTGGTATACTCTAAGACACCAGAAGAACATGATAAACATCTGCGAATTGTCCTACAGACCTTGAGAGAGAAGCAGTTGTATGCTAAGTTCAGTAAATGTGACTTCTGGTTGAATGAAGTATCTTTCTTAGGTCACGTGATTTCTGCAGAAGGTATTAAGGTGGATCCATCGAAGATTGAAGCAATTCTCCAGTGGAAACCACCTACAAATGTGACAGAAGTGAGAAGCTTCCTGGGGTTAGCTGGATATTACAGGAGGTTTATAAAGGGTTTCTCCACTATTGCAGTTCCACTGACTCGATTATTGCAGAAGAACACCAAATTTGTGTGGACTGACAGATGCCAAGAATGTTTTGAGGCACTTAAAAGTATGCTAACTGAAGCTCCCATTCTCACTCAACCCGAACCAGGCAAAGACTTTGTAATCTACAGTGATGCCTCCAGAAATGGTTTAGGCTGCGTTTTAATGCAGGAAGGCAAGGTGATTGCTTATGCCTCCCGACAACTTAAGACTCACGAGAAGAATTATCCTACTCATGATCTGGAGCTAGCAGCTATTGTCTTTGCATTAAAGATATGGAGACACTACTTGTATGGCGCGAAATGTTATATTTATACTGATCACAAGAGTCTGAAATACTTGCTTACTCAAAGAGAACTTAATCTCCGACAGAGACGTTGGTTGGAGTTGATAAAAGATTATGATTGTTTTATCGACTACCATCCAGGGAAGGCTAACGTGGTGGCTGATGCACTTAGCAGAAAATTAATGACAGGTAAAGTAAATGATTTCAAATGAATTGATATAGGTAAGTAATATAGGTAATTGACTAATAGTTTGATTGCAGCTCTTCGAGCTTTGAATATTAGCTTAAGTATGACATCAGACGGAGCTTTGTTGGCGGAATTGCAATTGAAACCAGATTTTGTACATCAAGTGAAAATGGCTCAGAAAGAGGATGATCGATTGAAGACTATTGTGGAAAAGATAAAGAATGGCAACGAAGGAGACTATTCTCTAAATGAAGATGGGAGCCTTTGCTACAAGAAAAGACTTTGTGTACCAGATCAGGAAGAACTAAAGAAGAACATCCTTACAGAGGCACACCATAGCAGTTATGCTATGCATCCTGGAGGTAACAAGATGTACCAGGATTTGAAACTTTATTACTGGTGGCCAGGAATGAAGCGGGATGTAACAGAATTTGTTAGGAAATGCATGATATGTCAGCAAGTAAAGGTTGAGCACCAGGTTCCTTCTGGATTACTTCATCCCATTTTGATACCGGAGTGGAAATGGGACATAGTTACTATGGATTTTGTTTCGGGATTGCTTGTCACTCAAAAGAAACATGATGCTATTTGGGTGATTATTGATCGACTCACCAAATCTGCTCACTTCTTGCCAGTCCTAATGGATTATCCTTTAACCAGATTGGCAGAGATTTATATTAATGAGATAGTGAGACTTCATGGAGTACCATCCTCTATTATTTCAGACAGGGATCCTAGATTTACTTCTCATTTCTGGAAAAGTCTTCAGGAAGCTTTGGGTACCAGACTCCACTTCAGTACAGCTTTTCACCCCCAGTCAGATGGTCAGTCAGAGAGAGTAATTCAGATTCTGGAGGATATGCTACGATGCTGTGTACTAGAGTTTGGTAACAATTAGGAAAAATATCTGCCTCTTACAGAATTTGCCTACAATAATAGTTATCAATCCAGTATAAAGATGGCTCCTTTTGAGGCTTTATATGGAAGGAGATGCAAGACTCCTCTATGTTGGACAGAGTTGAATGAAAAGAAATTGATCGGGTCGGATTTGATTCGTGATTCAGAAGAAAAGGTGCGAATTATCAAAGGCCGGTTGAAAGAAGCCATGGACCGACAAAAATCTTATGCAGATTTAAAGAGAAAAGACATTGAGTTTCAGGTTGGAGATAAAGTTTTTTTGAAAGTATCTCCATGGAAGAACATCTTGAGATTTGGTAAGAAAGGGAAGTTGAGTCCAAGGTTTATTGGTCCCTACGAGGTACTTCAGCGAGTAGGTCCAGTAGCTTATCGTTTGAAGCTACCTTCAGAGCTGGAAAAGATTCACGATGTGTTCCATGTATCCATGCTCAGGAGGTATAGATCTGACCCTAGCCATGTCATTACACCAGTAGATGTTCAAGTACAACCTGATATGACATATGAAGAAAGGCCGGTGAAGATCCTAGCTAGGGAGATTAAACAGCTGAGAAACAAGCAGGTTCCATTGGTAAAGGTCCTATGGCACCATCATAATGTAGAGGAAGCCACTTGGGAACCGGAAGCGACCATGAGACAACAGTATCCTCTACTTTTCGAATCAGGTAAATTTCAAGGACGAAATTTATTTTCAGTAGGGGAGAATTGTAATGGCCTCAACGTCAAACTGATCGTGAATAGTACTTTTCGACAGTGAATAGTGTCTTCGGGCTGAAAATGACACCCGAAAGTGGAAAAATTTTTATTGGACTATTGGAAAGTACTAGTCACGAGTAGTTCGGGGTTGAAATTTGAAGTGAAATTGAGGTCAAATAGACCTCCAAAAGCCAAAAGAACGAAAACCGAGAAATTAGGGTTTAGGGTTTTTAATTGAATTTTTGATCGTTTTAATTTCTAAAAATATCAAATGAAGTCTAAAAATTATAAAAAATTACATATATGCCTAAAATAATATGTAGATTATTTTGGTGGCAAAAATTAAATTTTTTGACCACACTGGTATTGTTGGAATCAGATCAATATGATTTAATTGGACCGATAAAATTGAATCGGACCCAAAACGAACTCTGATTGGGCTGAAATTTTAGGTATAGTCTATTTTTGATGTGATATGCATAATGGAATCAAATTTGAAGAAAATTGAAGTTTTTAAGTGAGAGAAATTAATTAGGGCTTAAATTGGGTAATTTTGGGCCTAAACTAATAAATAGTGTAAGGCCCATTTAAGGCCCAGCCCATAGCCCAATTAGAAGACATATATAAGGTGAATTTCTCCAGAAATCTCCAGCAGTAACTCCTTTCTTCTCCTTCCTTCTTGGTGGCCGAATTGCTTATCTCTTTAATTCCTCTCTTTTGCTTTCATTTCTTCACCAATTCTCACCAAATCAAAGTCTCCTAAAGTGATTTCAGCCTCTCTAGATTGCCTTCATCAGCTCCAATCCTTGATTCAAAGAAGAAAAGCAAGAGAAATTTAGAGCTAAAGTTTAGGTGTCAAAATTAGGTATGTGAATTCATGGCTTTTTCTTTGGTTTTTAGGTGCCTACTACTAGTTTTGGGTGCCTAGAGTTTATTTTTGCTGTTAAATTTAACATTTGAAGCCAAAATAATTGAGTTATAATGGATTGAAATTTCGGTTTGTTAAGGATTTCAAGAAGAGGAGCAAAGTTCTCAAGCTAAAGGGAAAGGAAAGGAAGCCTAGGCAAGGCTAATCCAAAGAAAAAGGTGTGTGACTAATAAATCCTTTTATTTCTCAATTAAATTAATGAAATTCCTTTAGGTTTCTTAAGAAAATTTTTATGTATTGTGATATAATTGAAATTATTGTTATATTCATGCATTTAGGAGTCATATAAGCCTATTAAACACTTTAAATGAAATAAAAACCAATGATATGAGAGAGCTATAGGTTTGGCCGAATGGTATATCCTAAGAAACTAGTGTGAGATTTGATGATTTTAGTGGTTTTAAGCTTCCTAATGTCAATACTAATGAAAATTAATGATTATGAATTTTTATAGAATTTATGGGAATTAAATGAATATTTTCGGAATAAATATTAATTAGGTATTAGTTGAAAAATGTGAAATTTGAATGAATTATGGCATAATTTATTGATTATATGGTGAATTACTGCAAAATATTTCGTAATATGTGTAAATAAGATTGACTGTAATAATAAAGTATTGACACTGTATTGACAAGTAATGAAAAGTAAGAAATTAAGAAAATATGTGCCCTTAGAAAGAGTCAGGCAGTAAAATCTAGTTCAGGATATAATTGGCTGGCCATAGGGATACATATACCGCGGTGCAGGTCATGGCGACTTGCTTTACTATGGACGGATCACTGATCTCCATAGTATATTTATCATACGTACTGTCACATGTCATATGTTATATGAGAAATGATTCTTGGAGGTCATTTCTCATTCTATTGTGGCCCTGTGGGGTCCACGTCCCGCATATCCGGTCTGAGAGTTTTCTGCCGGGTCTGTACTAGGGGCATATTGATAAGAAAATGTTAAAAGTGTGAAAGATAAGTTAAAATGAAAGTTTTATATGAAAAAGAACTAAAATAAAAAGAATTTAAAAGTTAGGGGTAAAATGGTAATTTGACTAAAAGGGTAAGATTAATTGATAAAAGTAATAAAAGAAATAAATATTAAGGGTAAAATGGTAAATTAGTCAATTAATTGGGTAAAAAGTCAACTGTATAAAGTTAGAGGACTAAAATGTAATTTTACACGAAAAAGTTTAAATTAGGGATTAAAGGGTAAATTATAAGTTAACTAATAAGGTAAGATAAGAAAATAAGGACTAAAAGGGTAAACTAGTAATTAATAGAGTAAAAAGGGGTATTTTTGTAATAAATGAAAAGTTTAAGGATTAACTTGAAAATATAAGAGGATTTATGAATTGAACAGAAAATTAGTCATTCATAAAATAAATATTGCTTTTAGATAAGAAAAATCGATAATAAGCCACTTAAGTTAAAATTATTCATACATTTATATTATAGGGAAATACTATGATTTTTAGTCACCGCTGGGCATGTTTAATGCTCAGCACGTAGAATTACTGCGTGCAGGTACAGCTAGTCTGGAGCATGGGTACACAAAGGAGGAAAAAAATTTGAAGCCAAAAAGTTAAAAGGATTGTTTTTGTGGCATGGATATACAGATATATATATATATATATATATATATATATATATATCCCTATTATGTTGTATATGAAGAGAATATTGTAGCTATGATCACATTATGTATTAATTATGGTAGTATGGGGATAAGGAATGGTATGGAATGAATGATATATAAGTGTGGCTTGAGAATAACTGTGAATGTGGTATATGATTGATATAAACTGTTGTGCCTCTGAGAGGCTGTGTAAATGTTTGCTTTTCAGGGGGCTAGCTAAGAATATAGCCGTTATATTGCCAAAATTTTATTAAATGCATAGTGATTTCTGAACAGTTATAGGTCATTGAATAATGAAAGTTACTTATGCTTATTGAAAAAAAAAAAATTGACCGACTGCCTGTCCGATAAGACCGTTACAGTAAGGGTGTTACAAAAACAAACAAATATCCTTTTGAAAACTCTCCTTCCTTCCTCAAGCCCATCTTTGGATAACTCAATACTGATATTACTACCTGGATTTGATACCCTTAGTTCATTCGCATAAGCTTTAAGAATGCCAAAATCATACTTATAATTACCTTGCATTTCATTGAGTATCAATCTCCTAGCTCTCTTGCACTTATTGTGCGACACATAAACTCTTATCTCTTTCTCAATGTCAGTTTGCATTCGTCTCACCCTAGTTTCTAGATTGTCTTGGATTCTCTCTCTCCACTGCTCTACAATCCACCTAGTAGTGACCCTAGTATTCTTGAATATTCTATAACATTTATGTTGCAAGCATAGAGTCTTAATTTTCAAGCCAACTTTCCCTTTCTCTCTTGATGCAAAGAAAATAAATGGGCATTTTTTTTATTGACGCATTTAACTCTAACCCTTTTAGGTTCACTCCTTATCATTTTAAAATCCTTGCCACTGGTCACAATATAGGCAGTAAGAGCATTTCTTACAGCTTTAGCATCCTTGAAAGTCATCCCTTTGGTAAAATAAGATTTACCCTCTTTGGGATCATACCTCATCCTCTTTTTTGAAAATTGCCACTTTATCTCTCTCTCATTAACAACATCACCTAAATATGATGAGTCATTATCACTTTCACTTGCATTTGATTCACTATCACTTTCCTCATCCTCACTGTCAACACTCCTATCATTCTCAATTCCACTGTCCCTTTCATTTCCAGACTCAGCCCTAGGTGTTTTGAAATTGTTTGCAGCCTGACTATTTAATCCCACTGCCTCATTAATGGACTTTGACAAATCTATATTTCCTGGCCCATCTACAAATTATGGCCCATCCACATTACCCAAATCCCTTTTTATCCTAATTTTATCTAGTAAACTTTAAGGGAATTCTATTAAATTGTAGTGAGTTATAAGGAAAAGAGCTACATCCTTATACACAGGTTCCAAACATGCTAATAACCTATATACACTACCATCACCATCAACCATAAATAACCCATCTTCTAAATCTTTTTCTAGTTCAGCACATACTAAATAAATAAGATCTCTAACTGCAAAACGATCAGTAAATTCATCAAATATATCCTTATAGCTAATTAAATCTGGGTCAAAGCCATAAAAAGTCTCTTTTTTCCACCCTTGTAATCCAGCTTATCACTAAAATCCCATCTACCATTCCAATTAAACCATATATTAATAGTTCCCTTGTATACATTCCTACACGAAATTGAATAGTAAATTAATAATAAATAAATATAATCTGCAACTAAACTTAAATAAATACAATAAAGAATACAATATTAACAGTTCTCCTGTATATAATCATCAAATATATTCTTTTTCCTTTTGCAAACCCACTTCCCATAATTTTAAGCACATATGTCGACATCATTTGAATACAATAAAGACAAATGCAATGAGAAAACAGGGACAACCTCAATACAATATATGAATTTGGCCACAAAAAAAAACATTTTATAAATGGATTTGGTCCCCACTATGTCATTTAGCATTCACTTTTATACTATATCTCGCTTCCCCATATCACTATATAAAACTCCAACAAATCAAAGCTCTAGGTTTTCAGCACAATGGTTTACGATAAAGGAAATCAAAAAAATACTTACCCTTCGACATCTCCTCTACCTTTCGTCTCCACTTTCATAGTTATCGTTTTCAAAATTTCCACCTAGAAATTCTATGGTTATAGATTTTGCGAGTTTTCCTTCTCTTCTAAAATCAAACGAAATGAGAATATGCTTCGTTATGTCAATTTTCGGTGAGGACAGATCAAAGGTCTGACCAAAAATAGGTTACGGCGAATAAAGGATCGACGATTTAGGGAAACAGTTTAGGGCAATTTGATAATTTTTGAAGAAAAGTTAAGGTTAATGGGGTGAAAATTTTTTTACAAATTTTTCAGTATCATGTGCTTTACACGAGAGTCAGGAGGCGATATTTCTATCATTTTAACGCTTACGTGTCAAATGACGTGTCATTTTGTGCTGATGTGTCATCCAACGTTTGTCCACGTAGCTGTCAACTCAGGTTTTGGGTCAAGCAAACGGAATAATGACATGAGGGGCAACATTGCACATTTTATTTAACGTTAGGGGCTACATTGCATGAAAGTAAACATTGAGGGTAATATTGTTCTTTTTTGAAAACATAAGAGGCAAAATTGCACATTAGGCCATTTTATTTTGAGTGAAGTTTGTGATTCTGCATGATTTTTTATTAACAACAAAAAGAATCAACATATTTATTAAATTATTTTTAATATATAATTTAATTTTTGGATTGAATAAAATATTTTAATATTTAAATTTTTAGAATTATTTTAATTTTAAGTTAATTCTCAATAAATAAAATTAAAATTTTACACATATTAGAATGAAATTATATGGTTAAAAACAACATTTCATAATTTTAAATTGGATAAAAAGTATAATATTTAAATTTATCAAATTATTTTTATTGCAATTTAAATATTTGAAAAAAAAATTAAATTTTAGAATTGAAATTTTGAAGGGAGAAAAAATCTAAAAGAATAAAAGATGAATCATAGTCCTCATGGGTAATTGTTATAGGAGATGGCAACCATTCAAAATGTTTTGATAAGTGTTTTATATTTTTTCAGACTAGTGAAATTTTAATAATTAAATATTTCGACGCTCAAATCAATATTTAAAGGTAAGATAATAATAACTTATCTAACTTAAAGTACTTATCTTGAGAAGAATTTATATAGCCCTTAAATTAATTGCATTGAATAAACCAAGTCATTTATATTGAGTAACAAATTGTGCCAGTTGATCGTTGATGTATAATTCGTCTTCTACGAGTAACCCTTTGATGATGATAATATTTACATTGGAGCTAGGTTCCTAGCTTCCAGAGTCCAGATTGGATAATTCGATCATTGTTTGTAATATCTTTATCAACAACTGTACATCTTCAAGATTGTTAAGCAAGTTTCTCAAATGCACTTACACGATCAATTGGAACCAGAAAAGGCTTTGTGTTGACCATGCTGCAATAGAACCTCCTGCAATTGACCAAAAACTTTGCCTTATGTTTGTCATGTTTGGGAATTGGGAAAAAGATAAGTTAATGAAGATTGTAAGTTTTAAGTAAAATACCCTTCTTTGGAAAGTTGACGTTCTTGATTTATAAAGTGATACAATAATAGTTATACTAACACTTGAATTATTTTTTCAAGTGAAATTTAAGGATTCTAACTAAACTATATTAAATAATTAGTTATTCTACTATTAATTAATTGACAAAAATTATGTTATGTTTATTTTAGAAAAAAATGTTAATATGTCTCGATGTTTGATGAAAATTGTTGATTTACTTTAAAGTTTTTTTATCCAAAAAATGCTATAAACGTGATGTTACAAACATGGAAGAATTGCCTTTAGCACCTCTTTTACATAAAATAAACTTTAAGGGCGAATTAACAATTTCCACCAAATTTGAAAGCATAAGGATTTTTTTTCTCATATAGAATTGATAAAGCTTAAAAAGTCTTTATATTGCAAGAAGAAGCGCAGGCAGTTGTAGGGCCGGTCAGATAGCTAGACCTGCAAAAAGGAGTACCCGATCAGACCCAGACGTTAGCACTCCGAAGCTTAAGTTAGTAGTTTTATAGAGAGAGTGTTTTAAAAGGAGTGAGAGAGTCTCAGATGTTTAATACCTGGAGTCATTGTATTTTAGGCGATTTATAGGAGTTCTTTGGAGGGGTATTTGAGTACCTTGGGGAGTGATAATCGGCAGTCAGAGTAGGTGAGCAGCAACGTGACAGGAAGTAGGTGGAGAGTATGGGCGTTAGCTTGTGTTAGTGGGCTGACATGACATGTTATCCCATCAGTCTGATTGGACATCACGGTTCTCTATGCTGTCTTCCAGATTACTCTTTATCTTTTTGCTATTAGGCTTGGGCCCTGCTAAACATTGTTGGGCCACCTTGATTGGGCCTTTAGGAATGTATTTTCCATAGTTATCACTTATCCCCCCTCCAACGGGTCTGATCGAGCGATGTGTTATCTTATCATTTTGGCAGAATTTTTGAATTTTTAGGAGGTGCCCTCTTGAGGAGATACATCCATCGGTTTTGGACAATCGTTATGCATTTAATGCCTGCACACGCATCGGAGATAACACTTTGCTCTTTCCTTCATGCATTTAGTACCTACAAAAGCATCAAGGGTACATGCATCGAGGGTGGCACTTCGTTCTCTGTTATGTATTTAATCGATTGGCGACACATGGTGATTATTCGGCAGAGAGGCAGTTAAAGAAATCTAGAAGCTTGGGGCCTATAAGTAGACGACTTTCAGTGATCCTTAGCAAAACTCTTGTCATGCCTTTTTCCATAAACTTGGCCATTTTGGCTATTTCGGAGTCTCATTGAGATTAACTGAGTAATTCCTCATTCACAATGTCATCATCATTTTCTTTATTTTTCCATTATCAGAGATGACTTCAAGCGGTATCAAGTCTATAGATTGGAGTTTTGAGGTTTATAAAGACCATGAGACAGGGGTCATTTTTCGAAACTCACAGAGGAGAAAATGATTAATATCCCTTTACAATACGATCTTCCTGCAAAGGTGTCTGCGATGGTGTGCCCAAACTCCGTGGTGATGAATGAAGGGATACTTGGATGCGAGAGCAGTAAGCCGTTCATTCACCATTTGCAGACACAGTTGCAAAGGCGATACAACATAAGTTTTTTCCTTTGTTGTTAGAAGTCAAACCACTTTCTGGGCCATTTCTCTTTCAGTATGCTTCAATTTTATACTATGATTTTTGCCAGATTTTGTGCATTTTCAAATTACTATATTGTCGCTCTACTAATTGGCATCAATGTAAGGAGAACCATCATCATCAAGGCTATCGACAAGTCCGACTTTGCTCAGCATTAGCCTCAAAATTTACATTGTCATCGGATTTTTATCTCTGACCGATCGGGTTTCGAAGTAGATTCGGAAACATAGTTTTTTTTGTAAGAACTCTTCATATATAAAAATCGATTGCCTTTTAATTACATCTTTGTACTGTAATTTGCATTTTAGGCAAAATTTGTCATGGAAATAACTAAGTAGAATAAACATTATCAACCATGAATGAAAATCATATATGGAGAGTTCGTAAAATTGATTAAGGAGAATACTTCCCTAAATTTAATGTGCTATTCAAGCGTCACAGTGCATAACTACCTTCAATCGACAATCGTTTAATTCGATTGGATTCTAAAACACAATTTCCCTTCAAGCAGGAGTTGTGATTTAGATTTATCTCGTCAAGCGCAACAGGTGACCTTTCAGACTTTAATTTGATTGAAGTATTAGCCGATCGGATGTTCGTTGGAGAATCATGCATGGTGAATGACCTTTCGGTTTTTACATTATTTTGAAGATTTGGCGACTTTGCATATCAAGCACCGAAAGGAGATAATTAACTCAAGTGGTGTATTGGTGGTGCTCACATGTTAGGTTTCAATTGAACTTTTAGCGAATAAGTCGACATGCCTTGCGCCTTTGGCCTGGAATGAACGTCAAGCCTAACAGAGGGACTTATCTTATAAGTGAATGGATTCCAACTTTCTCTTCCTTGGCTATGTCAAGCCTAGTGATTGGGACAATACGGACCGATCGGTCGATGCCCTTGGTTGTTTGTGAAGATTGTCTTTTCTGGGGGTATTTTAGCCAATTAAAGGCGATGGGTCGCTCGCCTACCGATCGGTAGGAGATCTTATTTTTTATTTCGATGATGGGGGATCTGATTGACTTTGGATTATTTATCAGCCGGGATTTCAATTGATTGGAATAAGACAAGCGACCTGCAAACAAAAAACAAAGTCTAAAAATAATCAAATAAATAAAAACGTACCTTTTTTCCAAAAATGGAGGGAAAATAGGGGATACTCACTTTGTTGAATGTCAATTCCTACATGATTATATTCAGTATTTTTTTAAGCATTTCAACATTTCAGCTTCTGAGAATATCCGACCCTTTAAGGGTTTTGAGCTTATAAGTACTTTGGAAATTTCATAGGAGGCCTTCGTAATTTGGCATGAGCTTTCCTTTTTGGCATTTTTCATGCCTATACCTGTTTCTTTAAGCATTAGATTAACTGTATCGAGGAATCTTTTCAGCGGGAGTTTTCAAATTGGCTTGAATCCATTAAGTCATACCTGTTCATTTCAGCCGTTCTTTATTTACTGTTAATGTGTATGTCGAGGGCGATGCCTCGTTTTCTGGAACTGCCATAATGACCTGGAGACATGTGGTGTTTAATCAATTGTTGAAGCATTTGGAGAGTTCTAGAGGTTTTTTGCTTATAAATAGGCACTCTTATGGCGATTTTTCTTATTTTTCAGCTATTCTTAGTGAAACTCTGCCAAATTTTCTGCGTGGACTTTGCCATTTTAGTGATTTTAGAATTTCTGCAAGAATACCTAAGTAAGTAATCAATTCTTGCTTTTGATTTCTCTTCTTTATTCACGTCATTTTTTCTTTCTCCCCCTCTACCAAAGATGACTTTGAGTAGCAGTCAGTCTATAGATAGGAGTTTTCTTGGAGCTTATGCATATTGTGAGATCATGGCTCGTCCTTTAAAGTTCACAGAGGAAGAAATGACTGAAATTTCTTCTCGATACAACCTTCCCTCAGAATTCTTCGTAATGGCCTGCTCAAGTTCCATGTTAATGACAGGGGGGCTTTTTAGTCATGAGAATAAAGAGTGGCTCATTTGCCATTTATAGAGCTTAGATGTTGGGTTGAGGCTTCTTTTTGATGTTGTTGAGACTGTAATTCTCAAAGGTTACAGAATTGCCCCTAATTAGCTTTCTGAATGAATGGGGAGCAATATCCCGCTTTAGGATCCTCTGTGAGGTGGCGAGGGTGATGCCACCCAGTTGACCATAGAGAAAGTTGTTTAATATACCGCCATCTCTACAAGGTTTGAAGGATCGAGCAGCCGATCGGCCTTTTGGGCAGTACGGTCGGGGACCTAAATCCCGATGCTATCATTGACGTGGAGCATGGGCATTGTAATTGAAGTGTAGGAAAAGCATACATATAGATAATTATGCATTGCATATTTATGAAAAGTATATCAGCTGGAGAAACACTTATCTTTTATTTTTGTGACGTAGCCGCAAGTGTGATGGCTAAGGGAGACGATGTTGTTAACCAACTGGCTGATTGACCTAAAGCAAAGATGGAGGCAAAACGTGCAGCCAGGGAAGAGAGAAAGTCAAAGAAGAGAAGGCTTGTGTCTTCTTCAGAAGTGCAGGTTTCCACGCCCTCTGCCAAAGCTCCGATCTCCTGTCCCTATCAGCCTTTTTTGGTGTCTACTACTGTGCAGCCTTTATCAGAAGGTCAGCACCCCCTACAACGTTTCTTATTGAGGGACGAAACTGATTCAAAGGAAGAGCATCCAATTCTACCTCAAACAGGGTCAGTTAAAATCAATGTGGCCCTAATAGGTGAAACTGCACATAAGAGAGCTGGAGAGGCATCTAGGGGAAAATCCATCGAGCGGGTGGCTGCTACAGATGCTAGAATTGCTACAAGAACTTTCAAAAGGCGTGCTACACCACTGGGAGAAATTCTAAAATGTCGGTTTGGCAACTGCTGGTCCATTGAAAATAGGGCAATATCGAGCTTTTTGTGCCTAGACATGCTCCAAGAGGGTGATTTTAAGGTAATGGGAGATCCCAACATATCGTCTCAAGAATGCAGCCTTTTTCAACAGCAAAGTCTGGAGGTATATATATATATATATATATTAAATATTCATTCTAAGCAAACTTTCATCTTACGATCCATTATCTTATTGATTACTAAACCTTTCTTCTTCTTATCCAAATTTCAGCTAATAAAAAAGAGTTTACACTTGCATGGCGTGGCTGATCTTTGCAGAAAGAAATGGGAAGATTTCGATCGGTATAGGAGGGAAGCGGAGGCCAAATATGATTCAACGAGAAAAGAGTCTCTGCTTGGCCAATCGAAAGTTGAAAGGCTAAAAAAGGAGTCTGCTCGTCTTTCTCAAGATCTAAAAGCTTGACAAAAAGAGGTTGACCGCCTCAAAAAAGATGTAGCCCATCTGTCTGTTGAATGTTCCAAGGTTAAATCTGAGCGTGATCTTCTATATGAGGAGCGAAATTCATTGTAGGCTTTCCTGGAAAAAGAGATGGCGCAGAGAAAGAAGCTTGAAGAAGAACATTCTGCCTAAAAGGGTGATATCATGGATCAATCAGGAGAGGCCCAGGGAAAGTTGCTGATTTGGCTACCAACATGCATTTTCCCGATGCCGATCTTAGCTGGATGGATGACCTGGATATTTTACCCGATCTTCCTTCTAGCAACGACGAGCATGGAGTCCCTCAAAGCCCTGCATCGTCTTGACCAAATGCCGGTGCAAAGATCCATTCTGAGGCTGTAACTTTCCTGCTGACAGAGAATGCTTTCTGGGAAATAGCAAAATCTCTTGAACTTCCTATTGAAGCTGTTGCAGGGCCTTCTTCTAGTTTAGAGATAGTAAACGTAGAAGCATAGCTTTTTACTGTAATGATTGGTAAGAATTATTCATATACAATATTGGATCTTCCTTTTAGTTGTGTCTGTAGACTGCGGTTCTTATTTCAAGCGATATTTATCATAAGATCAGCTAAATAGAAATTATTAAATTGACTGGGGAGAATCGTGTGCAAATTACCCATGGAGAATACATGTTAAGGAAAAATACTCCCTGAACTTTAATATGCTTTTCAAGCATGGTGGTACACAACTCTATCAACAGTTGCTTAATATGATCGAATGTACAAAATGAACTGTTTAGTTGAGAATCGTGATTTAGATTTATTACATCACGTGCAACGGATGTCATTTCAGTCTTTAACATTGTTTTAATCAGATATTTGAGAGAGTTAGTTAACTCAGCTGTCGACTTTCGCATCTTGGATTCAGGACATGCATTGAATCTAGTGAATTAATTGATGGAGATTAAACGGGTGCGAGCGCACTTTACATCTCGAGCTCGAGATAAGCATCAAACTTAATAGATAAGTTATGCCAAATAGGGAATTTTGACCCTAAAAGTTCAAGGGAGTTATCCGCTTGGCGTTACTTATTTGGATCGGGATATTTTTTATTCGACCGGGATTAAGGTGGCGATGCCGATCATCAGAATAGACGTCGAACCTGGCAACCAAGTTAATACGGATCGAATTTCGTGCTCGGGATGGACATCGAGCCTAATGATTGAGTTGTGCCATTCAAGCATTTACATGAAATTTCAAACTTTCAAAATGATTTCTTATAGAGATCGTCTTCAACCAAGAGTGCTCACTTATTCTGACTGTTCGGGGGGAGGTTTATAGGCGCCAGGGCCTTTATCCCCATCTCTTGTTAATAGAGAGATTTTTGGGCCTTTGACCCTATACCTCTTTGTGGGCTTTTAATGACCCTAGTCCCCCTCGATGCAATTTGATCTTTAAGATTGAGGGCTCGAGAGTGTCAAAAAGTTATCGAGCTAGATACATCAATCGAGATGTGACGTCGATCGGAAATTTTACAATTTTATCCTGTAAAATAATTTCATAAATGCTTATTAGTTCATTTTATGGCTCCTTACGTTGTTTGAGAGATTTTCAAAGCCGTGGTTGGCGATGGATGAGAATTTCTCAAGGCATATTCACACCTTTATCGATCCTATCCGCGCTCGATGGTGGCAGTAATAATATCCGACCCGCTCTTGACGGTGGCGACAATAATATCCGCCCCGCTCTTGGCGGTGGCGATCATGCCATCCGATCCTCTCTCAGTGGTGGCAACAATAATATCCGACCCGCTTTTGGCAGTGGCGACAATAATATTCGACCCGTTCTTTGCGGTGGCGATCATACCATCCGATCCACTCTTGGCGATGGATGGTCTTCCTATCCGATTCGCACTTGGTGGTGGCAACAATAATATCCAATCCGCTCTTTGCGGTGGCGATCATAGCATCCAAGCCAAAAAACCGATTTGCTAGAGAGTTAAATAAATTTTGCTTAAATGACAAGTATTAAATTTATGAATTTTGGACACCCTATTTTTCAAGTTATCTTTACTTTGTGAAGACACTTATTTTGTGTGCATCACGATGTTGGAATTTTCAACAGCTTTTTGCATTTTGCAACCCCCCTTTTTTATATATTGCTGTCTCTTAAAAATAAATCTTTAAATGGCAAAACAAGTATTATAAAGAGAAAATAGTATTCCAGCACTTACAACAGGGGAATAAAAGAACATTTAAATTCAGTATAGATGCCTTTTTAAGAACTCAAATTGTAACAATTACACTTGATTTTATCATTATTTATCAGTCTCTTCAGTTCATCCGTGTCGATCTTGCTTTTCGTGCTGGTAGTTTTTGTTTGAACCAGTCACCTCATTTCCATCATTGGGCAATTCACAGAAGCTTTCTCGTTCATTGCTTCAAGCATCCAACCTCATGATATGGCTCATGACTTTTGTCACGGCCTCCACTGCTTCTCCTCCTGCTTGGCCATTTTGAGTCAATTAGTCTTCACATGTTTTCTCTTGGCGCTCGTCGGCATTTGGAAGGAACCGATACTGAGGGGGGTGGAGGTCCCAACCAACTGATTATTGCGACGATCTGGATTATTACGTTCATCCTCATTTCCCCTCTCTGTAATCTTCGAGAAGACCAACCGTTTAAGTTTCCTATCTGTTCAATTGGATGCAGGGGTTTTTTTGAATGGCTGACCATCTGGATATCGCAGTCAGTCCATTACGTTAGCTTTTTCGATTCTGTTGGATCTGAGAGCATCATCTAACTGGACGCGCCACCTGACCCTATCCATTAGGTCAAGAAAACTACTTGGTGGACTTACTGTCAGTGATTCGGCAAATGGACGATCCGTGATACTTTTTGCCAAGGCATTTGATGCTAGTTCCATGCTTAAATCCCCTATTTCTGACATTGTAGCTTGGAAGCGAACAATGTAATCTCTGAGAATTTCATCGGTTCTTTGGTAAAGGTTGCACAGGCCATTGACCGACTTTGATGCAAGTGTTTGCATACGGAATCGTATCACAAACAATTCTTTGAGTTGCTTGAAGGAGGTGATTGATGCATGAGGGAGTTCGAGGAACCATTTCAAAGCATCCCCTCCTAAGGTGGTTGGAAAAACTCTACAAGAAATCCTTTCATCGAAGGTATAGACCTGCATTTTAGTCAAAAATTCTGCAAGGTAAATGGCAGGATCAATTTTACTTGTATATTTGTCCATTGCCACATCTCTCCATTCGGGAGGCAACTCAGACTCCATAATTTCCTTGCAAAAATGGGAGGTGCTGTTACAAACGTTCGCTTCAAACATCCTTTTCATTGGCTCAGTCAATCCAAACTTTTCAAGTTTTTGTTTAAACCATTCATCCTCACTGTTCATCGTCGCAGGAGTGAACTCTTCTTTTGTCTTTTGGAAGCAATCATGACTGGGGCATATCCTCCCTGCTTATCAAAAGACGAGTTGTATGATCTACTGGGAATATGAGAAGCATCTCTGCTCGAGAACATCGTTCCTTTCCCCTTATCATATTTGTTCGCGATTCTAGCGCTTGAATTTCGTTCATCATGAGCACTTGGTTCTCTGAGCAAAATCCCTCTATTCCTCCTTCTTTCGAAGTCTTCGGCCATTAAAACTGTTTCCTGACCGCTTTCAAAAGTTCTGGGCATTCTTCCTATTTCCAAGGCTTGGACCACGCTCTCGGTGAGGTGATTAAGTATAGCACGCATGTCTTCTATAGTAATACGGGAGTTCTTTTGTTGTCGCACAATGACGTCGTCGAGATTTGGGAAGGGGTCACCTTTGATTGGTGATCTAAAAGATCTCTCTCTCAACCTTGAGGGTTCGGATCTATCCTGGTTATTGTGATTATGCTCTCTATAAGCTACACATTCATAGGATCTTGAAGCTATCATGGCTCTCAATGAAAGCACCAAATGATAAAGCTTAAAAAGTCTTTATCTTGCAAGAAGAAGTGCAGGCAGTTGTAGGACCGATCAGATAGCTAGACCTACAAAAAGGAGTACCCGATCGGACCCAGGCATTAGCACTCCAAAGCTTAAGTTAGTAGCTTTATAGAGAGTACTTTAAAAGGAGTGAGAGTCTCAAATGTTCAATACCTGGAGCCATTGTGTTTTAGGCTATTTATAGGAGTTCTTTGGAGGGGTATTTGAGTACCTTGGGGAGTGATAACCGACAGTCAGAGTAGGTGAGCGGCAACATGACAAGAAGCAGGTGAAGAGTATGGGCATTGGCTTGTATCAGTGGGCTGATAGGACTGCTGTCCCATCGGTCCGATCGGACATCACGGTTCCCTGAGCTGTCTTTCAGATCACTCTTTGCCTTTTTGCTATTGGTCGTGGACCCTACTGAACATTGTTGGGCCACCTTGATTGGGCCTTTAGGAATGTATTTGCCATAGTTATCAAGAATTTAACTAAATATCTTGTTTTTGCTACCACAACATGTAATCTTTTACATGTCTTTTTACTATATATATTTTGTTGTAACCGTTAGAGTTAAGCAAACCAATTCTTATAAGTACCATTGGCAGTGAAGTTGCATACATTTACATGCTAACTTTGGAAAAAATCATCATTTCGCCCTGAACTTTAACACTTTTATACATTCAATCCCTGAATTTCAAAAACTACACCTTGGATCCTTCAACTTTTCGTGTGAAATACATTGAGTCCAAATTGAATGGCTTTGATGAGATTGCATCACACGCGGCATTAAATGGGCATCCATTCGTTCCCAAATATGAGTGGGGCCCACATGCCATAAAATTAATTAAAAGAATTCCACATAAAAGGGTGATGTGGACATGGGTGCCGTTAAGTTAAAATGCAATGTATGAAGGTTTTCATCATACCAAAACGTAGCATTTATATGCTATGTAAATCCCAATCTCTAAGATTGATAATGAAACAAATAAGTCCAGCAATAAAGTTTAGGGTTCCTTCTTTTGATTAGATTGAAGAAAATTTTGTGAAAATTAGTTTCTGAGAAGATCGATCCAAAAGGAAAACAGCCATGGCTTCCTTAGGTAACAGTTCGTCGGGCCTTGAAGCATCCAACAACAATTTGAATGCATTGTAGCCAACATGCATGTGTCGAAGAAAAGCTAGATTCATGATGTCAAATAGTGAGCAAAATCCAGGAAGATACTATTGGAAATTTAATGTAAGTAAACTAAGTTTATGTTTTAGTGTATAGGCAAAAATTTTATTTTTTAATTTACAGAACTGTCAATTTTTTATGTGGAATGATATTTAGATGTTACATGTATTAAAGTCCTTATCTCTACAATGAATATAATGTCAAAGCCATATAAAGGAGAAACCAACAACAACAAACAAAATTTAAGAGAAATGGATTCCATAAGAGATGAGATCCTTCAATGTTGTGATTCAATAAAAGATGTTGATATGAAGATTGAGGGGAACAATTAGAGAATTAGGCATGATGAAAATATGGCTAGTGCTTATCATCGCTGCTTATTTCATTGTGAAACTGGTTACTTAGAAATTACTTGTAAACTTAGCAACTGGTGTAATTTAGTGTATTTTAGTGATGTAATGATATAACAGGGCTATTCTAGTTTTTTTTAGTGTTGATCAATTGGGAATATGTAATGTAATTATGTTGTAATTTTGTAATGATATAACAGGCTTTATTCATCAATATGAATTTTTTTTTTTGCAAATTTTATTGTTATGTTTTTGAGTTATTAAGCAACATTGTTATTCATTTTTATGTTGAAATGTTTGGTAGTTAGTGATGATGGACTCAATTACTGCATTTTAGGTAGATTCCAACAGCATGATGGAT